>CM060965.1:10926265-11526265 GCA_030765045.1 Tenodera sinensis
GATGGTGGTGGTGGTGGTAGTGATGGTGGTGGTGATGGTGAAGATGGTGCTGGTGGTGATGGTGGTGGTGATGGTGGTGGTGGTAGTGATGGTGGTGGCGATGGTAGTGGTGGTGAAGATGGTGCTGGTGGTGATGGTGGTGGTGATGGTGGTGGTGATGGTGGTGGTGGTGGTAGTGATGGTGGTGGTGGCGGTAGTGAAGGTCGTGGTGATGGTGATGGTGGCGGTGGTGATGGTGGTGATGCTGGTGGTGGTGATGGTGGTGGCGGCGGTGGTGGTGATGGGGAATATGATGCTGCTGGTGATGGTGATGGTGGTGGTGATGGTGGCGGGTGGTTATGGTGGTGATAGTGGTGGTTGTGATGGTGGTGGCGATGGTAGTGGTGGTGAAGATGGTGCTGGTGGTGATGGTGGTGGTAATGATGGTGGTGATGGTGATGGTGGTGATGGTGGCGATGGTGGTGGTGGTGATGGTGGTGGTGATGGTGGCGGTGGTGTTGATGGTGGTGGTGTTGATGGTGGTGATAGCGGCGATGGTGGTAATGGTGGTGATGAAGGCGGTGGTGTTGATGGTGGTGATAGTGGCGATGGTGGTGGTGGTGATGACGGCGGTGGTGTTGATGGTGGTGATGGCGATGGTGGTGATGGTGACGATGGTGGTGATGATGGTGGTGGTGATGGTGGTGATGGTGATGGTGGCGATGGTGTTGATGGTGGTGATAGTGGCGATGGTGATGGTGATGGTGACGATGGTGGTGATGATGATGGTGGCGATGGTGTTGATGGTGGTGATAGTGGCGATGGTGGTGATGGTGACGATGGTGGTGATGGTGGTGATGGTGGTGGTGGTGATGGTGATGGTGGTGATAGTGGCGATGGTGATGGTGACGATGGTGGTGATGATGGTGGTGGTGAGGGTGGCGATGGTGGTGATTGTGGCGATGGTGATGGTGGTGATGGTGACGATGGTGGTGATGATGGTGGTGGTGGTGGTTGTGGCGATGATGGTGATGGTGGTGATGGTGTTGATGGTGGTGATGGTGGCGATGGTGATGGTGGTGCTGATGGTGGCGATGGTGTTGATGGTGCTGATAGTGGCGATGGTGATGGTGGTGATGGTGACGATGGTGTTGATGGCAGTGATAGTGGCGATGGTGATGGTGGTGGTGATGGTGGCGATGGTGTTGATGGTGGTGATTGTGGCGATGGTGATGGTGGTGGTGATGGTGTTGATGGTAGTGATAGTGGCGATGGTGATGGTGGTGCTGATGGTGGCGATGGTGTTGGTGGTGATAGTGGCGATGGTAATGGTGGTGCTGATGGTGGCGATGGTGTTGATAGTGGCGATGGTGATGGTGGTGATGGTGACGATGGTGTTGATGGTGGTGATAGTGGCGATGGTGATGGTGGTGCTGATGGTGGCGATGGTGTTGATGGTGGTGATAGTGACGATGGTAGTGGTGGTGAAGATGGTGCTGGTGGTGATGGTGGTGGTGGTGATGATGGTGGTGGTGATGGTGGTGATGATGCTGGTGGTGATGGTGGTGGTGATGGTAATGATGGTGGTGACGGTGGTGGTGATGGTGATGGTGGTGATGGTGACGATGGTGGCGATGGTGGTGGTGGTGGTGGCGGCGGTGGTGTTGATGGTGGTGGTGGTGTTGATGGTGGTGATGGTGGCGGTGGTGTTGATGGTGGTGATAGTGGCGATGGTGGTGGTGATGGTGGCGGTGGTGTTGATGGTGGTGGTGTTGATGGTGGTGATAGCGGCGAAGGTGGTGATGGTGGCGGTGGTGTTGATGGTGGTCATAGTGGCGATGGTGGTGGTGGTGATGGCGGTGGTGTTGATGGTGGTGATGGTGATGGTGGTGGTGATGGTGGTGATGATGCTGGTGGTGATGGTGGTGGTGATGGTAATGATGGTGGTGATGGTGGTGGTGATGGTGGTGATGGTGACGATGGTGGCGATGGTGGTGGTGGTGATGGTGGCGGTGGTGTTGATGGTGGTGATGGTGGTGGTGGTGTTGATGGTGGTGATGGTGGCGGTGGTGTTGATGGTGGTGATAGTGGCGATGGTGGTGATGGTGGCGGTGGTGTTGATGGTGGTGATAGCGGCGATGGTGATGATGGTGGCGGTGGTGTTGATGGTGGTGATAGTGGCGATGGTGGTGGTGGTGATGGCGGTGGTGTTGATGGTGGTGATGGTGATGGTGGTGGTGGTGGTTGTGGCGATGATGGTGATGGTGGCGATGGTGTTGATGGTGGTGATGGTGGCGATGGTGATGGTGGTGCTGATGGTGGCGATGGTGTTGATGGTGGTGATAGTGGCGATGGTGATGGTGGTGATGGTGACGATGGTGTTGATGGTGGTGATAGTGGCGATGGTGATTGTGGTGGTGATGAAGGCGATGGTGTTGATGGTGGTGATTGTGGCGATGGTGATGGTGGTGCTGATGGTGTTGATGGTGGTGATAGTGGCGATGGTGATGGTGGTGCTGATGGTGGCGATGGTGTTGGTGGTGATAGTGGCGATGGTAATGGTGGTGCTGATGGTGGCGATGGTGATGGTGGTGATGGTGACGATGGTGTTGATGGTGGTGATAGTGGCGATGGTGATGGTGGTGCTGATGGTGGCGATGGTGTTGATGGTGGTGATAGTGGCGATGGTAGTGGTGGTGAAGATGGTGCTGGTGGTGATGGTGGCGATGATGGTGGTGGTGATGGTGATGGTGGTGAAGATGGTGCTGGTGGTGATGGTGGTGGTGATGGTGGTGGTGATGGTGGTGGTGATGTTGGTGGTGGTGAAGATGGTGCTGGTGGTGATGGTGGTGGTGATGGTGGTGGTGATGGTGGTGGTAGTGATGGTGGTGGTGATGGTGGTGGTGGTGAAGATGGTGCTGGTGGTGATGGTGGTGGTGATGGTGGTGGTGATGGTGGTGGTGATGGTGGTGGTGGTAGTGATGGTGGTGGCGATGGTAGTGGTGGTGAAGATGGTGCTGGTGGTGATGGTGGTGGTGATGGTGGTGGTGATGGTGGTGGTGGTGGTAGTGATGGTGGTGGTGGCGGTAGTGAAGGTCGTGGTGATGGTGATGGTGGCTGTGGTGATGGTGGTGATGCTGGTGATGGTGATGGTGGTGATGGTGGTGGCGGCGGTGGTGGTGATGGGGAATATGATGCTGCTGGTGATGGTGATGGTGGTGGTGATGGTGGCGGGTGGTTATGGTGGTGATAGTGGTGGTGGTGATGGTGGTGGCGATGGTAGTGGTGGTGAAGATGGTGCTGGTGGTGATGGTGGTGGTGATGATGGTGGTGGTGATGGTGGTGATGATGCTGGTGGTGATGGTGGTGGTGGTGCTGATGGTAATGATGGTGGTGATGGTGGTGATGGTGACGATGGTGGCGATGGTGGTGGTGGTGGCGATGGTGGTGGTGATGGTGGCGGTGGTGTTGATGGTGGTGGTGTTGATGGTGGTGATAGCGGCGATGGTGGTAATGGTGATGGTGGCGGAGGTGTTGATGGTGGTGATAGTGGCGATGGTGGTGGCGGTGATGACGGCGGTGGTGTTGATGGTGGTGATGGCGATGGTGGTGATGGTGACGATGGTGGTGATGATGGTGGTGGTGATGGTGGCGATGGTGTTGATGGTGGTGATAGTGGCGATGGTGATGGTGATGGTGACGATGGTGGTGATGATGATGGTGGCGGTGGTGTTGATGGTGGTGATAGTGGCGATGGTGGTGATGGTGACGATGGTGGTGATGGTGGTAATGGTGGTGGTGGTGATGGTGATGGTGGTGATAGTGGCGATGGTGATGGTGACGATGGTGGTGATGATGGTGGTGGTGAGGGTGGCGATGGTGGTGATTGTGGCGATGGTGATGGTGGTGATGGTGACGATGGTGGTGATGATGGTGGTGGTGGTGGTTGTGGCGATGATGGTGATGGTGGCGATGGTGTTGATGGTGGTGATGGTGGCGATGGTGATGGTGGTGCTGATGGTGGCGATGGTGTTGATGGTGGTGATAGTGGCGATGGTGATGGTGGTGATGGTGGCGATGGTGTTGATGGTGGTGATTGTGGCGATGGTGATGGTGGTGGTGATGGTGTTGATGGTAGTGATAGTGGCGATGGTGATGGTGGTGCTGATGGTGTTGGTGGTGATAGTGGCGATGGTAATGGTGGTGCTGATGGTGGCGATGGTGTTGATAGTGGCGATGGTGATGGTGGTGATGGTGACGATGGTGTTGATGGTGGTGATAGTGGCGATGGTGATGGTGGTGCTGATGGTGGCGATGGTGTTGATGGTGGTGATAGTGACGATGGTAGTGGTGGTGAAGATGATGCTGGTGGTGATGGTGGTGGTGGTGATGGTGGTGATGATGCTGGTGGTGATGGTGGTGGTGATGGTAATGATGGTGGTGACGGTGGTGGTGATGGTGATGGTGGTGATGGTGACGATGGTGGCGATGGTGGTGGTGGTGATGGTGGCGGTGGTGTTGATGGTGGTGGTGGTGTTGATGGTGGTGATGGTGGCGGTGGTGTTGATGGTGGTGATGGTGGTGGTGATGGTGGTGGTGATGGTGGTGATGATGCTGGTGGTGATGGTGGTGGTGATGGTAATGATGGTGGTGACGGTGGTGGTGATGGTGATGGTGGTGATGGTGACGATGGTGGTGGTGGTGATGGTGGCGGTGGTGTTGATGGTGGTGATGGTGGTGGTGGTGTTGATGGTGGTGATGGTGGCGGTGGTGTTGATGGTGGTGATAGTGGCGATGGTGGTGATGGTGGCGGTGGTGTTGATTGTGGTGGTGTTGATGGTGGTGATAGCGGCGATGGTGGTGATGGTGGCGGTGGTGTTGATGGTGGTGATAGTGGCGATGGTGGTGGTGGTGATGGCGGTGGTGTTGATGGTGGTGATGGTGATGGTGGTGGTGGTTGTGGCGATGATGGTGATGGTGGCGATGGTGTTGATGGTGGTGATGGTGGCGATGGTGATGGTGGTGGCGATGGTGTTGATGGTGGTGATAGTGGCGATGGTGATGGTGGTGATGGTGACGATGGTGTTGATGGTGGTGATAGTGGCGATGGTGATGGTGGCGATGGTGTTGATGGTGGTGATTGTGGCGATGGTGATGGTGGTGCTGATGGTGTTGATGGTGGTGATAGTGGCGATGGTGATGGTGGTGCTGATGGTGGCGATGGTGTTGGTGGTGATAGTGGCGATGGTAATGGTGGTGCTGATGGTGGCGATGGTGTTGATAGTGGCGATGGTGATGGTGGTGATGGTGACGATGGTGTTGATGGTGGTGATAGTGGCGATGGTGATGGTGGTGCTGATGGTGGCGATGGTGTTGATGGTGGTGATAGTGGCGATGGTAGTGGTGGTGAAGATGGTGCTGGTGGTGATGGTGGTGGTGGTGATGATGGTGGTGGTGATGGTGGTGATGATGCTGGTGGTGATGGTGGTGGTGATGGTAATGATGGTGGTGGTGGTGGTGATGGTGATGGTGGTGATGGTGACGATGGTGGCGATGGTGGTGGTGGTGATGGTGGCGGTGGTGTTGATGGTGGTGATGGTGGTGGTGGTGTTGATGGTGGTGATGGTGGCGGTGGTGGTGATGGTGGCGGTGGTGTTGATGGTGGTGATAGCGGCGATGGTGGTGATGGTGGCGGTGGTGTTGATGGTGGTGATAGTGGCGATGGTGGTGGTGATGGCGGTGGTGTTGATGGTGGTGATGGTGATGGTGGTGGTGGTGATGGTGGCGGTGGTGTTGATGGTGGTGATAGTGGCGATGGTGATGGTGGTGATGGTGACGATGGTGGTGATGATGGTGGTGGTGATGGTGGTGGTGATGGTGGCGATGGTGTTGATGGTGGCGATGGTGATGGTGGTGATGGTGACGATGGTGGTGATGATGATGGTGGTGATGGTGGCGATGGTGTTGATGGTGGTGATAGTGGCGATGGTGGTGATGGTGACGATGGTGGTGATGGTGGTGGTGATAGTGTTGATGGTGGTGATAGTGGCGATGGTGATGGTGGTGATGGTGACGATGGTGGTGATGGTGGTGGTGATGGTGGCGATAGTGGCGATGGTGATGGTGGTGATGGTGACGATGGTGGTGGTGGTGGCGATGGTGGTGATGGTGGCGATGGTGTTGATGGTGGTGATGGTGGCGATGGTGGTGATGGTGGCGATGGTGTTGATGGTGGCGATGGTGATGGTGGTGCTGATGGTGGCGATGGTGTTGATGGTCATGATAGTGGCGGTGGTGATGGTGACGATGGTGTTGATGGTGGTGATAGTGGCGATGGTGATGGTGGTGGTGATGGTGGCGATGGTGTTGATTGTGGCGATGGTGATGGTGGTGATGGTGTTGATGGTGGTGATAGTTGCGATGGTGATGGTGGTGCTGATGGTGGCGATGGTGGTGATAGTGGCGATGGTAATGGTGGTGCTGATGGTGGCGATGGTGGTGATAGTGGCGATGGTAATGGTGGTGCTGATGGTGGCGATGGTGTTGATAGTGGCGATGATGATGGTGGTGCTGATGGTGGCGATTGTGTTGATGGTGGTGATAGTGGCGATGGTGATGGTGGTGCTGATGGTGGCGATGGTGTTGATGGTGGTGATAGTGGCGATGGTGATGGTGGTGATGGTGACGATGGTGTTGATGGTGGTGATAGTGGCGATGGTGATGGTGGTGGTGATGGTGTTGATTGTGACGATGGTGGTGGTGATGGTGGCGATGGTGTTGATGGTGGTGATACTGGCGATGGTGATGGTGGTGGTGGCGATGGTCGTGGTGATGATGGCGATGGTGTTCATGGTGGTGATAGTGCCGATGGTGATGGTGGTGATGGTGGCGATGATGTTGATGGCGGTGATAGTGGCGATGGTGATGGTGGTGATGGTGACGATGGTGGTGATGATGGTGGTGGTGGTGGTGGCGATGGTAGTGGTGATGGTGGCGATGGTGTTGATGGTGGTGATAGTGGCGATGGTGATGGTGATGGTGACGATGGTGATGATGGTGGTGGTGGTGGCGATGGTGGTGGTGATGGTGGCGATGGTGTTGATGGTGGTGATAGTGGCGATGGTGATGGTGGTGATGGTGTTGATGGTGGTGATGGTGGCGATGGTGATGGTGGTGCTGATGGTGGCGATGGTGTTGATGGTGGTGATAGTGGCGATGGTGATGGTGGTGATGGTGACGATGGTGTTGATGGTGATGATAGTGGCGATGGTGATGGTGGTGATGGTGGCGATGGTGTTGATGGTGGTGATAGTGGCGATGGTGATGGTGGTGATGATGGTGGTGGTGGTGGCGATGGTGGTGGTGATGGTGGCGATGGTGGTGGTGATGGTGGCGATGGTGTTGATGGTGGTGATAGTGGCGATGGTGATGGTGGTGATGGTGACGATGGTGGTGATGATGGTGGTGGTGGCGGCGATGGTGGTGGTGATGGTGGTGATAGTGGCGATGGTGATGGTGACGATGGTGATGGTGATGATGGTGGTGGTGGTGGCGATGGTGGTGGTGATGGTGGTGATGGTGTTGATGGTGGTGATAGTGGCGATGGTGATGGTGACGATGGTGATGGTGTTGATGGTGATGGTGGTGATGATGGTGGTGGTGGTGGTGATGGTGGCGATGGTGTTGATGGTGGTGATAGTGGCGATGGTGATGGTGACGATGGTGATGGTGTTGATGGTGGTGATGGTGGTGATAGTGGCGATGGTGATGGTGACGATGGTGATGGTGTTGATGGTGGCGATGGTGATGGTGACGATGGTGATGGTGTTGATGGTGGTGATGGTGGTGATAGTGGCGATGGTGATGGTGACGATGGTGATGGTGTTGATGGTGGCGATGGTGATGGTGACGATGGTGATGGTGTTGATGGTGGTGATGGTGGTGGGTATATTTACGAGCGATCGACTACTAGGTCATCAGCGCCCTTATAAAAAGGATCGTGGCAAAGACCAGAATTAAAATAAAGGTATAAAAAACTCGAAAAGTCATTAAATCTCGATATATAAAATTCGAAACTTTTAGGTTCATGTTTTCCATTCCTAGAAACTTCAAAACTCTTTCGAACGCGTCTTTATCGTCCGCCAGGACCTCTGCAAGTCTGGCAGGCAGTTGTACAGAGTCTCGAATTTGCGCAAATGCCTCAAGATAGATACACAAAAGAAGTGTTTGTAAGAAGAATTTCTACCAGAATAGAAAAGGTTAGGTGAGCGCAACACATACGATTTGTTATGCGCTGGTAGCGATGTGACGACTTTGAAATTCGGATTCTCGTTGCACTGTCAAGTCAGAATAATAGTAGTAGTAACAACAACAACAATAATAATAGTAATAATAACAACAACAACAACTTCGTGTTAGAGAAAAGTATACATGATTAAAAGACGAATAATAACGAATGTCTCGGAAATGGCTTACATGAAAAATTAAAGCCTTCCTATTAGAAAAGAGTCCAAGTGTTTGAAAATTAAAAACCAGGAACCACGAATAGCTCGGAAGTAGCGTACTAAAAAAAAGCAAGAAAGACAAGCCCTGCTAACAGAGAAAAACCTAAGTATTTGACGATTTAAAACCAATAACAACGAATGTTTTATAAAAGGCTTATCTTAAAAACTAGAAGTTATGCTAAGTTCCCTATCATCCCATTAAAAATTCTGAATGTGAAAACGTTTATGAGAGAGAACGTGGCTGAATGGGAATCTCAGGTTAGAGTTATCGACCTGAGAGACACACAAAAGACTGAATGTGAATGAAGTCCATTATTCTCTGTTTCTCGCAAGATAGAAGTCTTTTGTCACCAACTGACTCCCCCTACAGAGGACCAATTTTTCAGCTATCGTGTAAAAGTCCGACCCTCATCATGAAGATCAGGAGAATGGCGTTGCCATGGAGACCAAGAGAGTGAGAGGGGAGGGGGGAGGAGGGGAGGAAACCACTTTGCTGCTCTTCCTCCCTCCCTGAGGATTTGTGCAGAATCTCGTCGTCAGCATTTCCTTAATGTTCTAACAATCAAACCGAGATTTGCGTTCACAACTTAAATATTCAACAAGTACAATAATCGCATCTAATTTCCTCTGTCCACTCGTTCAAAAACAAAAGCCGGTACTTTTATGACCTGAACAATATTAGAAAATGATCTTAAAATACACTAAAATTACCTAAAAGTATAATGAATGTCTTAAAAAGTATCTCTATATGTTGATCTCCTTCAATATTTTAGTTATACTTTATCAAAAGTAATATGATAATACGTGTGATCTAACTGATAAATTCTCAAGTAGAGTGAAAGTGAGTCAGACTGTCGAATTATATTTATATGGACTATTTCATATATAGCTGCTTGTCCTGTATAATAGTGACCTAGCCTAGCTCCTTCTATTATCACAAGTAATATGATAATACGTGTGATCTAACTGATAAATTCTCAAGTAGAGTGAGAGTGAGTCAGACTGTCGAATTATATTTATATGGACTATTTCATATATAGCTGCTTGTCCTGTATAATAGTGACCTAGTCTAGCTCCTTCTATTATCACAAGTAATATGATAATACGTGTGATCTAACTGATAAATTCTCAAGTAGAGTGAGAGTGAGTCAGACTGTCGAATTATATTTATATGGACTATTTCATATATAGCTGCTTGTCCTGTATAATAGTGACCTAGTCTAGCTCCTTCTATTATCACAAGTAATATGATAATACGTGTGATCTAACTGATAAATTCTCAAGTAGAGTGAGAGTGAGTCAGACTGTCGAATTATATTTATATGGACTATTTCATATATAGCTGCTTGTCCTATATAATAGTGACCTAGTCTAGCTCCTTCTATTATCACAAGTAATATGATAATACGTGTGATCTAACTGATAAATTCTCAAGTAGAGTGAGAGTGAGTCAGACTGTCGAATTATATTTATATGGACTATTTCATATATAGCTGCTTGTCCTGTATAATAGTGACCTAGTCTAGCTCCTTCTATTATCACAAGTAATATGATAATACGTGTGATCTAACTGATAAATTCTCAAGCAGAGTGAGAATGAGTCAGACTGTCGAATTATATTTATATGGACTATTTCATATATAGCTGCTTGTCCTGTATAATAGTGACCTAGTCTAGCTCCTTCTATTATCACAAGTAATATGATAATACGTGTGATCTAACTGATAAATTCTCAAGTAGAGTGAGAGTGAGTCAGACTGTCGAATTATATTTATATGGACTATTTCATATATAGCTGCTTGTCCTGTATAATAGTGACCTAGTCTAGCTCCTTCTATTATCACAAGTAATATGATAATACGTGTGATCTAACTGATAAATTCTCAAGTAGAGTGAGAGTGAGTCAGACTGTCGAATTATATTTATGGACTATTTCATATATAGCTGCTTGTCCTGTATAATAGTGACCTAGTCTAGCTCCTTCTATTATCACAAGTAATATGATAATACGTGTGACCTAACTGATAAATTCTCAAGTAGAGTGAGAGTGAGTCAGACTGTCGAATTATATTTATATGGACTATTTCATATATAGCTGCTTGTCCTGTATAATAGTGACCTAGCCCAGCTCCTTCTATTATCACAAGTAATGTAATACGTGTGACCTAACTGATAAATTCTCAAGTAGAGTGAGAGTGAGTCAGACTGTCGAATTATATTTATATGGACTATTTCATATATAGCTGCTTGTCCTGTATAATAGTGACCTAGCCTAGCTCCTTCTATTATCACAAGTAATATGATAATACGTGTGATCTAACTGATAAATTCTCAAGTAGAGTGAGAGTGAGTCAGACTGTCGAATTATATTTATATGGACTATTTCATATATAGCTGCTTGTCCTGTATAATAGTGACCTAGCCCAGCTCCTTCTATTATCACAAGTAATGTAATACGTGTGATCTAACTGATAAATTCTCAAGTAGAGTGAGAGTGAGTCAGACTGTCGAAATATATTTATATGGACTATTTCATATATAGCTGCTTGTCCTGTATAATAGTGACCTAGCCTAGCTCCTATTATCACAAGTAATATGATAATACGTGTGACCTAACTGATAAATTCTCAAGTAGAGTGAGAGTGAGTCAGACTGTTGAATTATATTTATATGGACTATTTCATATATAGCTGCTTGTCCTGTATAATAGTGACCTAGCCTAGCTCCTTCTATTATCACAAGTAATATGATAATACGTGTGACCTAACTGATAAATTCTCAAGTAGAGTGAGAGTGAGTCAGACTGTCGAATTATATTTATATGGACTATTTCATATATAGCTTCTTGTCCTGTATAATAGTGACCTAGTCTAGCTCCTTCTATTATCACAAGTAATATGATAATACGTGTGACCTAACTGATAAATTCTCAAGTAGAGTGAGAGTGAGTCAGACTGTCGAATTATATTTATATGGACTATTTCATATATAGCTTCTTGTCCTATATAATAGTGACCTAGTCTAGCTCCTTCTATTATCACAAGTAATATGATAATACGTGTGATCTAACTGATAAATTCTCAAGTAGAGTGAGAGTGAGTCGGACTGTCGAATTATATTTATATGGACTATTTCATATATAGCTGCTTGTCCTGTATAACAGTGACCTAGTCTAGCTCCTTCTATTATCACAAGTAATATGATAATACGTGTGATCTAACTGATAAATTCTCAAGTAGAGTGAGAGTGAGTCAGACTGTCGAATTATATTTATATGGACTATTTCATATATAGCTGCTTGTCCTGTATAATAGTGACCTAGTCTAGCTCCTTCTATTATCACAAGTAATATGATAATACGTGTGATCTAACTGATAAATTCTCAAGTAGAGTGAGAGTGAGTCAGACTGTCGAATTATATTTATATGGACTATTTCATATATAGCTGCTTGTCCTGTATAATAGTGACCTAGTCTAGCTCCTTCTATTATCACAAGTAATATGATAATACGTGTGACCTAACTGATAAATTCTCAAGTAGAGTGAGAGTGAGTCAGACTGTCGAATTATATTTATATGGACTATTTCATATATAGCTGCTTGTCCTGTATAATAGTGACCTAGCCTAGCTCCTTCTATTATCACAAGTAATGTAATACGTGTGACCTAACTGATAAATTCTCAAGTAGAGTGAGAGTGAGTCGGACTGTCGAATTATATTTATATGGACTATTTCATATATAGCTGCTTGTCCTGTATAATAGTGACCTAGCCTAGCTCCTTCTATTATCACAAGTAATATGATAATACGTGTGATCTAACTGATAAATTCTCAAGTAGAGTGAGAGTGAGTCAGACTGTCGAATTATATTTATATGGACTATTTCATATATAGCTGCTTGTCCTGTATAATAGTGACCTAGCCCAGCTCCTTCTATTATCACAAGTAATGTAATACGTGTGACCTAACTGATAAATTCTCAAGTAGAGTGAGAGTGAGTCAGACTGTCGAATTATATTTATATGGACTATTTCATATATAGCTGCTTGTCCTGTATAAGAGTGGCCTAGCCTAGCTCCTTCTATTATCACAAGTAATATGATAATACGTGTGACCTAACTGATAAATTCTCAAGTAGAGTGAGAGTGAGTCAGACTGTCGAAATATATTTATATGGACTATTTCATATATAGCTGCTTGTCCTGTATAATAGTGACCTAGCCTAGCTCCTTCTATTATCACAAGTAATATGATAATACGTGTGACCTAACTGATAAATTCTCAAGTAGAGTGAGAGTGAGTCAGACTGTCGAATTATATTTATATGGACTATTTCATATATAGCTGCTTGTCCTGTATAATAGTAACCTAGCCTAGCTCCTTCTATTATCACAAGTAATATGATAATACGTGTGATCTAACTGATAAATTCTCAAGTAGAGTGAGAGTGAGTCAGACTGTCGAATTATATTTATATGGACTATTTCATATATAGCTGCTTGTCCTGTATAATAGTGACCTAGCCCAGCTCCTTCTATTATCACAAGTAATGTAATACGTGTGACCTAACTGATAAATTCTCAAGTAGAGTGAGAGTGAGTCAGACTGTCGAATTATATTTATATGGACTATTTCATATATAGCTGCTTGTCCTGTATAATAGTGGCCTAGCCTAGCTCCTTCTATTATCACAAGTAATATGATAATACGTGTGACCTAACTGATAAATTCTCAAGTAGAGTGAGAGTGAGTCAGACTGTCGAAATATATTTATATGGACTATTTCATATATAGCTGCTTGTCCTGTATAATAG
Organism: Tenodera sinensis; assembly: GCA_030765045.1. Taxonomy (NCBI): domain Eukaryota; kingdom Metazoa; phylum Arthropoda; class Insecta; order Mantodea; family Mantidae; genus Tenodera; species Tenodera sinensis. The sequence goes on from CM060965.1 coordinate 10,939,564, forward strand.
TGACCTAGCCTAGCTCCTTCTATTATCACAAGTAATATGATAATACGTGTGACCTAACTGATAAATTCTCAAGTAGAGTGAGAGTGAGTCAGACTGTCGAATTATATTTATATGGACTATTTCATATATAGCTGCTTGTCCTGTATAATAGTGACCTAGCCTAGCTCCTTCTATTATCACAAGTAATATGATAATACGTGTGACCTAACTGATAAATTCTCAAGTAGAGTGAGAGTGAGTCAGACTGTCGAATTATATTTATATGGACTATTTCATATATAGCTGCTTGTCCTGTATAATAGTGACCTAGCCTAGCTCCTTCTATTATCACAAGTAATATGATAATACGTGTGATCTAACTGATAAATTCTCAAGTAGAGTGAGAGTGAGTCAGACTGTCGAATTATATTTATATGGACTATTTCATGTATAGCTTCTTGTCCTGTATAATAGTGACCTAGTCTAGCTCCTTCTATTATCACAAGTAATATGATAATACGTGTGACCTAACTGATAAATTCTCAAGTAGAGTGAGAGTGAGTCAGACTGTCGAAATATATTTATATGGACTATTTCATATATAGCTGCTTGTCCTGTATAATAGTGACCTAGCCTAGCTCCTTCTATTATCACAAGTAATATGATAATACGTGTGACCTAACTGATAAATTCTCAAGTAGAGTGAGAGTGAGTCAGACTGTCGAATTATATTTATATGGACTATTTCATATATAGCTGCTTGTCCTGTATAATAGTAACCTAGCCTAGCTCCTTCTATTATCACAAGTAATATGATAATACGTGTGATCTAACTGATAAATTCTCAAGTAGAGTGAGAGTGAGTCAGACTGTCGAATTATATTTATATGGACTATTTCATATATAGCTGCTTGTCCTGTATAATAGTGACCTAGCCCAGCTCCTTCTATTATCACAAGTAATGTAATACGTGTGACCTAACTGATAAATTCTCAAGTAGAGTGAGAGTGAGTCAGACTGTCGAATTATATTTATATGGACTATTTCATATATAGCTGCTTGTCCTGTATAATAGTGGCCTAGCCTAGCTCCTTCTATTATCACAAGTAATATGATAATACGTGTGACCTAACTGATAAATTCTCAAGTAGAGTGAGAGTGAGTCAGACTGTCGAAATATATTTATATGGACTATTTCATATATAGCTGCTTGTCCTGTATAATAGTGACCTAGCCTAGCTCCTTCTATTATCACAAGTAATATGATAATACGTGTGACCTAACTGATAAATTCTCAAGTAGAGTGAGAGTGAGTCACACTGTTGAATTATATTTATATGGACTATTTCATATATAGCTGCTTGTCCTGTATAATAGTGACCTAGCCTAGCTCCTTCTATTATCACAAGTAATATGATAATACGTGTGACCTAACTGATAAATTCTCAAGTAGAGTGAGAGTGAGTCAGACTGTCGAATTATATTTATATGGACTATTTCATATATAGCTGCTTGTCCTGTATAATAGTGACCTAGCCTAGCTCCTTCTATTATCACAAGTAATATGATAATACGTGTGATCTAACTGATAAATTCTCAAGTAGAGTGAGAGTGAGTCAGACTGTCGAATTATATTTATATGGACTATTTCATGTATAGCTTCTTGTCCTGTATAATAGTGACCTAGTCTAGCTCCTTCTATTATCACAAGTAATATGATAATACGTGTGACCTAACTGATAAATTCTCAAGTAGAGTGAGAGTGAGTCAGACTGTCGAAATATATTTATATGGACTATTTCATATATAGCTGCTTGTCCTGTATAATAGTGACCTAGCCTAGCTCCTTCTATTATCACAAGTAATATGATAATACGTGTGACCTAACTGATAAATTCTCAAGTAGAGTGAGAGTGAGTCAGACTGTCGAATTATATTTATATGGACTATTTCATATATAGCTGCTTGTCCTGTATAATAGTGACCTAGCCTAGCTCCTTCTATTATCACAAGTAATATGATAATACGTGTGATCTAACTGATAAATTCTCAAGTAGAGTGAGAGTGAGTCAGACTGTCGAATTATATTTATATGGACTATTTCATATATAGCTGCTTGTCCTGTATAATAGTGACCTAGCCCAGCTCCTTCTATTATCACAAGTAATGTAATACGTGTGACCTAACTGATAAATTCTCAAGTAGAGTGAGAGTGAGTCAGACTGTCGAATTATATTTATATGGACTATTTCATATATAGCTGCTTGTCCTGTATAATAGTGGCCTAGCCTAGCTCCTTCTATTATCACAAGTAATATGATAATACGTGTGACCTAACTGATAAATTCTCAAGTAGAGTGAGAGTGAGTCAGACTGTCGAAATATATTTATATGGACTATTTCATATATAGCTGCTTGTCCTGTATAATAGTGACCTAGCCTAGCTCCTTCTATTATCACAAGTAATATGATAATACGTGTGACCTAACTGATAAATTCTCAAGTAGAGTGAGAGTGAGTCAGACTGTCGAATTATATTTATATGGACTATTTCATATATAGCTGCTTGTCCTGTATAATAGTGACCTAGCCTAGCTCCTTCTATTATCACAAGTAGTATGATAATACGTGTGACCTAACTGATAAATTCTCAAGTAGAGTGAGAGTGAGTCAGACTGTCGAATTATATTTATATGGACTATTTCATATATAGCTGCTTGTCCTGTATAATAGTGACCTAGCCTAGCTCCTTCTATTATCACAAGTAATATGATAATACGTGTGATCTAACTGATAAATTCTCAAGTAGAGTGAGAGTGAGTCAGACTGTCGAATTATATTTATATGGACTATTTCATGTATAGCTTCTTGTCCTGTATAATAGTGACCTAGTCTAGCTCCTTCTATTATCACAAGTAATATGATAATACGTGTGATCTAACTGATAAATTCTCAAATAGTCGCTGAAATAAATAGGTTAGAAACATCAACAAAGGATGCTTAAAGCAACAGATATACTGAAGGTATACTTGTTAGTTGACATTGCTTTTGCTCAATACATTTTCACTTTCCACACAACTTAGATTAGTTACCTGCACCAATTCTATTTGATTTTCAATTCTACGATAATACTTGATTTTAATTTCCTCAAATATCACCACAACAACTAGGTTCTACAGTATGAAGACTATTTTAACATGGCGCGACCCTCAAAAGTAGCAGCTAGATCCACCCCTCATTTCCTTAGAGAATATGTCCGTCTTACAATAGAGATTTACTGCTTTTAGTTGGACGTCTCCAAAAATTTAATAAACAGAGACACTTTCCAATAGATTTCCAGCAATTTTTACACTTTTATGCTTTGAAATTTGATTCTGCTAATATAAGAATAATCCAATCATTTTCGTGAAAAATGACAAAAACCTGGATTTGTTGTTAAAATGACTTATAACCTGTTAAACAAATTCCCTATCAGATTAAAATGTCTAAAAATACTGTAAGAAAGTTCGTTAAAGGCTTAATAACTCATAATCTGGAGCGTATTTGTGAACAGCAGCCAATCAGAATGAACAGCACTTCTGAGAGTATTCCCAGAATATTCAACATATAGATTTCATTTGTTGTGAAAATATCTTAAATATTTGACATTTTCTGGAAATCTTCATGTTGAATCTTATCAAGAGGAAGTTCAATAACAGGTTTGGTTTTTAATGGAATTTCCCTTTTTGAGTCGTGTAGTTGTGTTTGTGTGTGAAAATGCGAATGTATGTATGTATTCAGTCCACATCCACAAGTGTAGACAGCGTGACGCACCGGAAGCCAGTAACAACGGTTCCCAGGGCGTGAACCCCAGGTAGGTACGTCCTTGTCTCCTCACTCTTGTGGTCTTCTTTGGGAACTCCACAATTTACTCAAAACAGCAATCAGAGTTTAATATACCTACGTGGGTAGTGGCAACACTGAACTAAGAGTACCTATCTAATGCTAGCCTGAAGACAGCAATCTTATTGATAATATACTAGCTGAAACACCCAGTGTTGCCCGTGGTTTGACGTTCTTATCCCCACAACTTTTAGACTTACATCACATAGGTATCTTTAAAAAACCCAAAATAAACAAAACAAATAAATAAAAACGTCTGGAAAAGACTATGCAAAATCGCGTTGAACAACTACAAATACCACAGTAAGAAAATCAAGTAGAGAAAACTGTGTGAATGTAAGACGTTGCATTTCTATGTTAATCATATAGAAAATTGTATTAATTATTTGTACAAGAGTAGAGAAAAAAAATTGTGATTGTTTTGTAAAAGAAAAGTGATTAGAGAAGATCGTGTGAATATAATATGTGCCATTTCTATTTCAGTTACAGAAAATTAAAGTGAGTTTAGTTTGCATCTGTAGTTGTCTATGTACAATGTTCAGTAAATACAAACAAACATATCTCGTTAAAATTGAGATTGCAAGAGACAGAATGTCATGCAACATTACTGTAAGCTTGTGGTAGGTCGGCGGAGAGATAAGGAAAATGTTCATCAAAAACGTGAAGAAATCAGCAAGTGAACACTTACAACACTGCTAGCTCCTGCAACTATTCTTTATGTACTTAAAGATATATGACTTCTTTAATGGGTAGTGTAATATATGAGCAACATAAAACTTTATTAAATTTAAAGATACTTTATTGGCTTGTTCTTTCTAATTTCTTGTCATGTTAACCCAAATAAATAGAACTCTAGTATTTGCAGCTATATCGAACTGTTGAAATAATTTTGTCCAGTAAAACTGTAGTGTTTTTTTTAAGAATGGGAAGCAAAATCCATGGAACTGTAGTGAAATGTAACCCCGTCAGCTTCCAAGCGTGCCATTACACCGCTGAGTTTACGTGGGCCCTACCCTTCCTTTACCACAGACACATTTGACTACAGTTGCTGGGACTCGAACTCGCGACGTTTGGCTTTAAATGTTTCGAAAATTTTGATCTTCTCAAAAAATGGCTCTAACGATTTTAATTAAAGTGCCATATGTTTGAGATATTTTTACGGCAAACCAAATATATATCTTGAATTTTTTTGCTATAGTCCATGTAGTCCTGATTACTCTGGATGATTTTTGCACAACTGGTAAACCGTAAGAGATACACCAAATCTTACTATAAAGAAAATGTAAATCTTGCTCAAGAACACAATTTATGTCCAAATGTTTTTACTCCTTGTTATTTGAGTCAGTTTTGCAATACTTAGGTATACTTTTCTCAAATGGAACGTCGTTATTTATTTTTCATCTGTTCGCAATGCAAAGACAACGGAATTTCACAGTCTTTATATAGCGATTCGGTGTTAAAAAATTCGAGTATCCTTCAAAGCCTACTGTATTTCCATATTCCCGTTGTACCTACAAGGAAATTGGATAATTTGTATAGGTACTTATCTGAAGTAACACTTTGAAGATAGAGGAATAAGAGTTTGTAAGAATAGTAAAACAGTAGAGAAAGTCATGTGAGTGCAACACATCACATTCATAATCCTAATACCTCGGACACTTGAGGTGCTAGTCGAGTTTGGTAAAATCTGAGCTTTGTTCCAATTAAGAGCTGGGATAATGTTCTGTTTCCCACCGAGAGACAAATGAATGGATTACAGAAACAGTTGCATAACGCGGCCAGTGAAACCGACCTTACCTGAGCACTTTGTGTTCCCATGGTAACAGAAGAATGTGAATGATCAATTCCACCTTTGTTTTCTGTCGTCTATTTGCTGCATGCCACCACACAGCAGGTGCTTCTGGGTGTTCCGTTCCACCCAAAAATTCACTGCAAATATACGTATACATGTCTCTTACAGGTGTTTCCCTGTATGTGTGTTTGTGTGTGTGAATAGGAGAACTTAAAAACTAAAAGTCAAATGAATATCAAATTAAATTTAGTATGATTCAAAAATGCGACACGAACATTTTTAAAGAAAATCCCCCGCATCAAAATAAGTTTACATGGAAATGTTTCTAACTTTTTATTTAAAAATGACCAATTTAATTAAAATATTTTCATGACAAAGAAAATCTATATGTTGTGAAATTGTCTTGATTGGGAAGCAATTTTATAAAAGCTTCTATAACGTTAAGCGATACACGAAAACGAACTATAGCAGAAATATTTCTGTCTTTAAAATACAATATATTTCAAAAAACTTACTTGCAGCATAAGCCATTTCCGAGATATCCTTATTAATGCTTGGAACAACTTTGTCATTTTATGAAGTGGTATCAACATTCAGTTGTTTCTCACGATTGCATGGAAAGAATATTTAAGCTTAGGTTATAACTTCCAGTAATTAAACATTTGACTATGAAATTTGTTTATATTTGAAGCTATTATCTAATATCTTGCGACTATATTGTCATGTAGTTTGCGCGCGATTTTTTAAATATTTTGTTAATTATCATTATTTAAAAACGTTGCATCCAAACCTGAATTTGACTGGACAACGTTACCGGCCTATGATTTTAAATCATAACTAACGTATAAACAACGTGAAGATTGACTTTGAAATACATAGAAGAAGCCCCTTCTAAGTCAACAATTTATAATAATTGTTGCAGTGAATTCAAAAGCGATGTGTTTTTTTCTTAGTAATGAAAGATGCCCAAGAAGTGTTGTTACTAATGAAAATATTGTCATTGTTGGAGCAATGATCGACGGACATGTTATGAATTTATTAGGACGACATTGGACATTGGTATGAGTCAAATACAAAATATTTTACATCAACAGTTAGACGTGAGAAAACTTTGTTGTCCATGTATTCCACATAAACTGACTCAAAACAACAACGTATTGATTGGTGCACAAAAACCCTGGAAAAATTCAAAGTGACACTTCAAATTTGGTTTGGAATATAGTTACTGATGATGAATCTTGGGTTTATTGTTATGTTCCTGGAAAGAAAAGTGAATCACCTCAATGGGTCTTTGGAGCAGAACGTCCAGCGAATGCGCAGTACTGGTAACATGATGGTTGATGGTTTGTTTTCTAAAATGGCTCATGTTGGTACTATAGCATTAGAAGGTACTCGTACCGTTACTATTGTTTGGTACACTAATGTCTGTTCACTACGTATTTTGCATCATGACAACATATTGTCAAAACTAACAATGGATATGGATGGCCTAAAGGTCAACACCATACAGCACTGACCTAGCGCCTTGTGGTTCCTTCTTGTTTACAAAAATCAAATATAAAATAAGTGGAATCACTTTATCGTCATCAGATGAAGCACTGGAACATTATAAACATGTGATTTGTGAAGTCTCTCAGGAAGAGTGGCATCAGTGATTTAAGCAACGGTTTCAAAAATGTATTGATATTAAAGGGGAATATTTTTACAAATAATAAAATTATTCAACATTATTTAAGAGTATTTCTCGTTAAAATGAAATAGTATAGCCAGTAATGAATGCTAACATAAGTCCGTTATTCTTGATGTTCGTATGTTTAAGTGGCACACCTCCTCACGCACACTCCCTGCGTGACGTCATGCCGGCCAAGGCTGGCGAGGTATAGTACAGGGTGATGTCACTCTTGCAGTGCGTTTCCGGACATCCTCCTCCTCCTCCTCGTCCTAGTCGCCAACTCTACACCGAGAGTTTTAATTTGGTGGTGCAGATCCCTCGCAGCTCCGCAGGGCCGGAAGTTAGGGTGCTCTGTCAGGAATTGCTATCATACGCCTCGGGGGATCCCAAAGAAAGGGTTGACATCTGCTGGGGAACCCCAAATTTAAAATGTTCGTGCTTCCTCCAAGAAAATATCTGATGTGTTACACTTTGGGAGGCATTCTACTGACGGAGCAGGTGTCTGTATTTGTTTACATTTCCACGTGCTCAGTTGTACATCACTCACATATTAATATACAACTTGGAGCCATTTTCCATGGTTGCACCGCCTCAGCAGTTAAGGGATATTGTAACTGAATTATCTAACTTTTCAGTTTTACATCTGTTTAGTTGGAAATTGCCACACTCTATATGAATAAATATAGAACTAAGTGCGCAAGAGTTGAACGCTGTACCTCAGTTTCGAAGTTATTTGACGAGGAATCTAACTGCAATACTTCTCAAGCATATCACAGCGTGTTTTCTCCGGGTTCCCCAGTCACTCATTCCAACAACTGCTCCATCATCACTTTCTAATAACAATTTCGGCTGCATTTCATGTCATCCTCTTCCTCACTATCATACCTGGTGCTTGACTGACCACCCGCTTCCAGGTCTTCACTCTGTCTGGTACATAGGTTCCTGTGTTCCCTGACAGACGTCTGACTCTAGACACTGACTTGTAAGTCCTACATAAGGGGAGGGTAATCACTTCCTCACTCTCATACTGACCACTTCACTCTGTCTGTTACATAGGTTCCTGTGTTCCCTGACAGACGTCTGACCCTAGATACTGACTTGTAAGTCCTACATAAGGGGCCATAATCACTTCCTCACTCTCATACTGACCACTTCACTCTGTCTGTTACATAGGTTCCTGTGTTCCCTGACAGACGTCTGACTCTAGACACTGGCTTGTAAGTGCTACATAAGGGGAGGGTAATCACTTCCTCACTCTCATACTGACCACTTCACTCTGTCTGGTACATAGGTTCCTGTGTTCCCTGACAGACGACTGACTCTAGACACTGGCTTGTAAGTCCTACATAAGGGGAGGGTAATCACTTCCTCACTCTCATACTGACCACTTCACTCTGTCTGGTACATAGGTTCCTATGTTCCCTGACAGACGTCTGACTCTAGACACTGGCTTGTAAGTCCTACATAAGGGGAGGGTAATCACTTCCTCACTCTCATACTGACCACTTCACTCTGTCTGGTACATAGGTTCCTATGTTCCCTGACAGACGTCTGACTCTAGACACTGGCTTGTAAGTCCTACATAAGGGGAAGGTAATCACTTCCTCACACTCATACTGACCACTTCACTCTGTCTGGTACATAGGTTCCTGTGTTCGCTGACAGACGTCTGACTCTAGACACTGGCTTGTAAGTCCTACATAAGGGGAGGGTAATCACTTCCTCACTCTCATACTGACCACTTCACTCTGTCTGGTACATAGGTTCCTGTGTTCCCTGACAGACGTCTGACTCTAGACACTGGCTTGTAAGTCCTACATAAGGGGAGGGTAATCACTTCCTCACTCTCATACTGACCACTTCACTCTATCTGGTACATAGGTTCCCGTGTTCCCTGACAGGCGTCTGACTCTAGACACTGTCTTGTAAGTCCTACATAAGGGGAGGGTAATCACTTCCTCACTCTCATACTGACTACTTCACTCTGTCTGGTACAAAGGTTCCTGTGTTCCCTGACAGACGTCTGACTCTAGACACTGTCTTGTAAGTCCTACATAAGGGGAGGGTAATCACTTCCTCACTCTCATACTGACCACTTCACTCTGTCTGGTACATAGGTTCCTGTGTTCCCTGACAGGCGTCTGACTCTAGACACTGTCTTGTAAGTCCTACATAAGGGGAGGGTAATCACTTCCTCACTCTCAGACTGACCACTTCACTCTGTCTGGTACATAGGTTCCTGTGTTCCCTGACAGACGTCTGACTCTAGACACTGGCTTGTAAGTCCTACATAAGGGGAGGGTAATCACTTTCTCACTCTCATACTGACCACTTCACTCTGGTACATAGGCTCCTGTGTTCCCTGACAGGCGTCTGACTCTAGACACTGTCTTGTAAGTCCTACATAAGGGGAGGGTAATCACTTCCTCACTCTCATACTGACTACTTCACTCTGTCTGGTACATAGGTTCCTGTGTTACCCGACAGACCTCTGACTCTAGACACTGTCTTGTAAGTCCTACATAAGGGGAGGGTAATCACTTCCTCACTCTCATACTGACCACTTCATCTGTCTGGTACAAAGGTTCCTGTGTTCCCTGACAGACGTCTGACTCTAGACATTGGCTTGTAAGTCCTACATAAGGGGAGGGTAATCACTTCCTCACTCTCATACTGACCACTTCACTCTGTCTGGTACATAGGTTCCTGTGTTCTCCGACAGGCGTCTGACTCTAGACAATGGCTTGTAAGTCCTACATAAGGGGAGGGTAATCACTTCCTCACTCTCATACTGACCACTTCACTCTGTCTGGTACATAGGTTCCTGTGCTCCCTGACAGACATCTGACTCTAGACACTGACTTGTAAGTCCTACATAAGGGGAGGGTAATCACTTCCTCACTCTCATACTGACCACTTCACTCTGTCTGGTACATAGGTTCCTGTGTTCCCTGACAGACGTCTGACTCTAGACATTGGCTTGTAAGTCCTACATAAGGGGAGGGTAATCACTTCCTCACTCTCATACTGACCACTTCACTCTGTCTGGTACATAGGTTCCTGTGTTCCCTGACAGACGTCTGACTCTAGACACTGGCTTGTAAGTCCTACATAAGGGGAGGGTAATCACTTCCTCACTCTCAGACTGACCACTTCACTCTGTCTGGTACATAGGTTCCTGTGTTCCCTGACAGACGTCTGACTCTAGACACTGACTTGTAAGTCCTACATAAGGGGAGGGTAATCACTTCCTCACTCTCATACTGACCACTTCACTCTGTCTGGTACATAGGTTCCTGTGTTCCCCGACAGGCGTCTGACTCTAGGTACTGGCTTGTAAGTCCTACATAAGGGGAGGGTAATCACTTCCTCACTCTCAGACTGACCACTTCACTCTGTCTGGTACATAGGTTCCTGTGTTCCCTGACAGACGTCTGACTCTAGACACTGACTTGTAAGTCCTACATAAGGGGAGGGTAATCACTTCCTCACTCTCATACTGACCACTTCACTCTGTCTGGTACATAGGTTCCTGTGTTCCCTGACAGACGTCTGACTCTAGACACTGGCTTGTAAGTCCTACATAAGGGGAGGGTAATCACTTCCTCACTCTCATACTGACCACTTCACTCTGTCTGGTACATAGGTTCCTGTGTTCCCTGACAGACGTCTGACTCTAGACACTGACTTGTAAGTCCTACATAAGGGGAGGGTAATCACTTCCTCACTCTCATACTGACCACTTCACTCTGTCTGGTACATAGGTTCCTGTGTTTCCTGACAGATGTCTGACTCTAGACACTGACTTGTAAGTCCTACATAAGGGGAGGGTAATCACTTCCTCACTCTCATACTGACCACTTCACTCTGTCTGGTACATAGGTTCCTGTGTTCCCCGACAGACGTCTGACTCTAGACACTGACTTGTAAGTCCTACATAAGGGGAGGGTAATCACTTCCTCACTCTCATACTGACCACTTCACTCTGTCTGGTACATAGGTTCCTGTGTTCCCCGACAGACGTCTGACTCTAGACACTGACTTGTAAGTCCTACATAAGGGGAGGGTAATCACTTCCTCACTCTCATACTGACCACTTCACTCTGTCTGGTACATAGGTTCCTGTGTTCCCCGACAGACGTCTGACTCTAGACACTGACTTGTAAGTCCTACATAAGGGAAGGGTAATCACTTTCTCACTCTCATACTGACCACTTCACTCTGTCTGTTACATAGGTTCCTGTGTTCCCCGACAGGCGTCTGACTCTAGGTACTGGCTTGTAAGTCCTACATAAGGGGAGGGTAATCACTTCCTCACTCTCATACTGACCACTTCACTCTGTCTGGTACATAGGTTCCTGTGTTCCCCGACAGACGTCTGACTCTAGACACTGACTTGTAAGTCCTACATAAGGGAAGGGTAATCACTTTCTCACTCTCATACTGACCACTTCACTCTGTCTGTTACATAGGTTCCTGTGTTCCCCGACAGGCGTCTGACTCTAGGTACTGGCTTGTAAGTCCTACATAAGGGGAGGGTAATCACTTCCTCACTCTCATACTGACCACTTCACTCTGTCTGGTACATAGGTTCCTGTGTTCCCTGACAGACGTCTGACTCTAGACACTGGCTTGTAAGTCCTACATAAGGGGAGGGTAATCACTTCCTCACTCTCATACTGACCACTTCACTCTGTCTGGTACATAGGTTCCTGTGTTCCCTGACAGACGTCTGACTCTAGACACTGACTTGTAAGTCCTACATAAGGGGAGGGTAATTAGGTAAAAAAGGAAGGTATTTAAACACCAAGTTTAGTATTAAACCGGCTTTTCGTTTCTTACTTAAGATGATCAGTCTCTGGGACGTTTATCGTAAAATACTTTTTCTTTAGTTCTGGGTACCTCAAAACGTGTATTTCGAATAAAATCTCTGTATCTACTATTTGGGTGGAGTGCAATACTAAGACATAGTGGAGAATTCCGTGTAGTTAATTCGGTCGGCTGGGAGAAGTGCACACAGGCAGGCAGGCAGGCAGCTGTGTCAGTGATTTCGGTGTTTTCCTTGATTGGGCTGACAAAAGCAATTGTCCCGCAAACGCAGCTGAAGTTCCAGGTTGTTGATCCCTTACGGATCACGTGTCAGGAACGCTATTTTCAGAAGGTGCACGCTGTTTCCGGGGAGCCTCCAGCCACTTCCGAAAATAAAACCTTTTCGTTTCTAGATACGTACATACATACATACACACACACACACGCTCCAATTCCATCTGTAGTTGTCTTCGACGCCGCTCAGTTGGTTCCAACTCTCATAGCGGCTGTCGGAACTGCTCAGTTACACATTTTTCTTCTTCCTCTTCTTCCTCCTTTTTACTTCTCCTCCCTCTCTTTCTCCTCCTTCGCCTTCTTGCTCTCCTGCTCCTTGTTATTCTGCTGATTCTTCTCTTCCTACTTCTCCTTGATCATTCTGGTCCTTTTTCTCTTCCTCCTCATTTTTCTTCTTAACTATCACAGTTCTGTGAAGAATGTCTCCAGATATTCACCTCAATGTGGCTGCCAGGACACGATTCACCGGCACACAACCTTCTTGGCGTACCACTGAATTGAGCTTTTGTTTATTTAAGTTCTATGATTCATAGCATCCAATTCTATATTGATCTTTTTTTTTTTTTTTACTTTCTGTACTACGTATAGTAAGCAGAGGAAGTATTGTATTCCACCCAAAAATTCGATGTCGAGATTTCACCGGAAATGTTTTGAGGTACCCTGAATCCAAAAAAAGAAGCATTTTTAGAAAAAGGTCCGTGTGTGTGTGTGTGTGTCTGTTTGTGTGCGCGCTCGTGTGTGGGTGTCACTCTGAGTAGCATGTCAAAAAGGAAAGTCGGTTAAAAACTAAAGTTGGTACTTCAGTTTAACGTTTTTAAGGATGTGACGCGAAGATTTTGAAAAAAAGAAAAAGGTCCACCCTCAACTACCGTTTGTATGAAAAATTTTTCGAAAATTTTGATTTCCTCGAAAATGGCTCTTTAACGATTTTTATTAAAATGACATACGTTTAAGATATTTTTATGACAAATAAAATGCATATCTTGAATTTTCTGAGTATAACTCATGTAGTCCTATTTACTCTGGATGACTTTTGCAAAGCTGATAAACCGTAAAAGATAGACCAAATCTTACTGTACAAAAATATAGATCTTGCTAGAAGACACAATTTATATCAAAATACATTTTTTGTACAGGGAACCATTTTGAAGATATTTCTTGTTATGTGTATGAGTTTTGGAAAGCAAACTTTCGCCAAATGGAACATCGTTATTCATTTTTCTGTATGTTAAGCGTGGAAAGAGAACGGAATCTCAAAGCTTTAAAAGAGTTGACTATCGCTCAAAGCCTACAGTATTCTAATATTCCCCTTGTACCTACAAGGAAATAAGCAGTAAGATAATTTGTACAAATGTTTATCTCAACTAACACGAAGAAGATATAGGGATAAGAGTTTGTAAGAATGGTTAGTACAAGAGTAGAGAAACTTATGTGAGTGTAACACATCAGATTTTTTTCATTAACGTCCTCCAACGTAGTGTCAAATCGGACGGTGAATGAATGAAATGATGCTCAAATGAGCCCAAGGTCCATAGAGCTTTAAGTTACCCGACATTCGTCTCTTAGGATAAGGGAAAACCTCGGAAGAAACCTTACCCGGATAACTCACCCTAACTCCATGGCAGTTTCTAAGTCATAACTTGAATTTCCTGGGAATGTCCGCAGAAGACTTCTTCATTCTGGATGATTTTGACATAAATGGTAAACATTAAGAGACGACGAAACCTTACAAAATAAAAATGTGCATCTGGCCAAAACACAAAATTTATGCGAAATACATTTTTTTCTGAACTATTTCCGAGATACTCTTTGTTATTTGTGTGAATTTGCCAATTCTTTTACTTTTCTCAAATAGAAATATGTTATTCGTTTTTTTATCTCTTGGCCTTGCAAAGAGAACGGAATTTCAAAGGCATCGCATAGCCACTAATTGTTAGAACATATCACTGTCGCTCAAAGCATACTGTATTCCCATATTCCCCTTGTACCTACAAGAAAATTAGTAATAAGAGAATTTGTGAAAATGCTTATGTCTATTAAAATGTAGTATATAGTGACATCAACATTTAACAAGAATAGTGTGTATAAGAGTGAGTATAGCTCTACAACAAATTGAACTATATTAAAAGTCAATATGTTCACTTGATGTATCTTCACCAAATATTGATACACTTCTTAAACGTAAGTCACATGTTTATCACATAAGATTTGAAAGTGATTTAGTAAATCAAACACAACGTACAAGTAACCAACCCGCCATTGCAACACAATAAACGTCTGAGTGTTAAACAATGACGAAGTCTGCGTGTGGCGAAAGGAGGTAAATCCAACCTCTCCTGTTTCGCAAACGTTGGACATCGCTGTTCTAATGTAACGTTTGCGCTACGCAAAGCACCTAAGAGCTAGTATTATAAACCAGATTTAAACCCCTGGTTAGCTCTAAACTGTAGTTTGAAGTTGTACTTCCCATTAGATATATATGTTTGATCTTCAGTTTCAAGTTTACTGAAGTTTTGAAAGAAGGTACGCGTGGGTGTCTGTCAAGAGTATAATTGAAGCACAACATTCCAGATATACCTATAGCAAATTCGAATTTAAGCTCACTATCCTTCAAAAAATGAAAATCTTCATAATCCGAACTAACCTTTGCATAGAAATTGTTCAAAATGTTATTGTTCTTCTCAATTCTGTGTTGATGACTGCTGAGCAGCCATTGCTCCCTGTCATGGCCATCTGTACCCCTTCTTCGGCCTCCTTTCCTTCTTTCTGGTGGCGTCCATTCCGTTATTTCACGTGAAAGTCGTTCCTCTGTCATTTTTACGTGTCCATATCATTGTAGTCGTTCTGTTTCTGTTATACCTATCTTCCTCTACTTCTGTAATTTCTCTTACCTGTCTATTCTTTATTTTTTCTTTTCTTGAATTTCCTGCTGACCTTCTTAAAACATCCATTTCTGTAGCTAAAATGTTGTTTTGATTCCTGTTAAGAGATTTACCATACCTCTGCACTATACGAAAGTATACCTTGAATTACTGCCTTATATATCTTTACAAATTTCGACTTTTTGAAATATGTATATTCCACTAAATTTAATGTAACTGCTTTCTTTGTTTCGGAAATTCAGTGCTCAATTTCTGTAACGCTTGATCTATTTTTGTCCCTAGGTGCATACATTCCGTGCTTGGCTCTTTTATTTCTCCAATGTCAGACAGAGGCTCTTTCTGCTCACCAATAGTTAAATATTTGATTTTCTTTGCATCTATCGTCAGTTCTCAACCTTCATATTCCTCTTTTAATTTTCTTGCACTATATTCCATCATCATGGTCTTGTGTAAGTAATAGTTGATGGTCTGCATAGTTTATTGAGTATACATACGTATTTTGAAAATTAGATCTATTGATTTTGAAAAAAAAGAACTCATTTAAGTTATTTACGTGACAAAATGAATTTTCTGGGAGCATCTTGTGAAATCGTTCTCATTCGGAAGAAATTCTGTACAATTTCGTATAACTGATAAAAGCACAAATAAAGTCGTTCTACAGAAAAGATGTAGATATCGCCAAAGAAGGTAGTTTTTACAAGTTTTAGTGAGTGAGTGTTTCGTCGCAAGCAGTTGTTTGTGTGTGTGTGTGTGAGAGAGAGAGCGAATATTCATGAAATTTGAGTCAAGGTTATGATAGAACAGATGCAAGGTTACAAATTGAATTATGTTAATAAAGTGCTGCTTTTTTTTTTTTTTTTTTTTTTTTTTTTTTGTGATTCAGTTTTAGAAGATATAAAGTGACAGCAAAAAGTAATTGGACTTGACATTTCTCACACTAATATTTTTCTGACGCTATTTCCGAGATATTGTTTGTTATAGGTTTAAATTTACGAATACATATACTTCTCTTTTTTTTTCAAGTGACAAATCGCTATCGTCTCCCTTCTGTTGGTCATACAAATGGAATGGAATTTTAAAGATATAGAGATTTGCTTGGAAATGTTCGTACCGCATTTTTGGAAGCGCGTGCGTAAACAAATAAATTAAGCATAGTGCATAGCGAAATTCATGTGGACGTAACAGATCATATTTGTCTCCTATTCTATTAGACATTTTACTCCAAGCTGTCTGAAATGCTCAGTAAAGCACATGCACTGTTTTAGGGAATGCTAATGAAGGTGTCTGTACAAAGGCACATTGTTTACTGTCTGTAGGTGTGATATTGAGACAAATGGGGCAAGATGAACCCCGGACCTTGACCCCGGCGGCTGGCCAGTGCCCAAGCAGGGCAGCCAGTGTATGATCTAATCCACCGTTACACACGTACCTAGGTACCATTGTCACGCACATTCCTGTGGCATACTACTCTATTGTGCCTGGGTGTGTATTGTCTTCGGCATTCCTGTGTCCACTCACATCACTTTCTCTACTCACTCTTGCACAAAATACTCTTATTCCTCTATCTACTTCATGTTAACAGCGATAAACATTTGTACAAATGGTTTTGTTACATATTTCCTTATATGTAGATACAATGGGAATAGGAAAATACAATAGACTTAATGTTTTATGAACAGGTTGCTATGTGATGACTTAGAAGTTTCTTTCTCTTTGTATGGTCACGAGATGCGAAACCAAATAAACACTTCCCATTTGACAAAAATATAAGTATTACAAAATTCAAACAATTAACAAGGAATATCTGGGAAATGGCTCACTCTACAACAAAATAAATTTGACATACAAAAGTCATCCAGAATGAAGAGAACTTCAGACTATTCCCAGAAAATTCATGATATACATTTCAATTTTATTGACGTGAAGATATCTTAAACATATTGTATTTCAATAAAATTATTAGAGCAATATTTTATAAAATAAAAAGTTACAAAAATGTTCCATGTAAAGAGTAGTTTTGCGTGGAGGGATTTTTCTGAAAATCTTCGTGTCACATTGAACTCAAATGCCGAGTTTGCTATTTAATCGACTTTTTGTTTGAGTTTTCTTGCTTACACCATGGTTTTTTTTTCTGGAAAAGGTTACAATCTTGTTCTGGACGGTTATTCAATCATTTTTGAGACATATTCCTGCATTAATAGTTGAAGAAACCAAAATAAATATCGCTGACTGGAGACCAGATTTAATCTAAGTTCAGAACATCAACTGAAATCGGGGTATAAAACTAATCTAAGATCATTGAATCTCAGTTCAAAATTGACGTTAGCTCGTAATATAACTTATTTATTTTAGTATTTGTGAAAGTAGAAGTAATCTATTTTTGTTTCTCTCGATGATCCTATTATCCACATAACTACAAAAATGCATTACTTAGCATTTGGTTATGTTGTTTAAAACTACGCTATTTATTTCTTCCTAATGCAGTTCTGCTAAGTTCAATCTAGTTAACTGGAGAAAATTCACCACTCAGATTTGATCTTAGATCAGGATGTCCTGAACTCAGATCAATGGTTATACAACCAAAATATTGACTCAGATTAAGTTTTATGCAATGTACAATAATTGAGCGTGCAGTTTGTGGAACAAATGCTAGCGAGGAGTGACGTCATGCAGGCAGGTATTGTCACAGCAGGGTACCCCTCCCTCCCACTCCCTGCTGGGTTGCGTAATGACCTCAGCTAGTTTAGTGGACCCCTTCCAACTTCACTTGTTATTCATTCTGATCGGAAATTGTTTGGTACTATTTGGCACAAGTCATCTCAAATGTGGAACAATCGCGCGTCCTCGTAATGAGTACAGACACTCACATGACTTCCTCTACTCGCTCTTGTGCGAACTATTCATACCAACACTTAGTTCTGTATCTACAAGTACTACATGTTAATAGAAATAAACATTTATAGACAACGCATTAGGAGAATAAGTGATAGTCAAATGTTTTAAGACGTGGTCGCTATGATGGCTTGACATTCCATCCTCTATGTATGGCTAAGAGACAAAAAACTAATAACGACCTGCCATTTGAGAAAATTATAAATATTGCGAAATTAAAACAAATAACAAGGAATATTTCGGAAATGGTTATCTTAAAAATTGTATTCGAAACTGTTTGCTTTAACGAGATACAGCTTATGTTTGAAGTTCTGAACAGCCACTGTGTGAATTCGCCGTGATGTTATTGGTGGGAATGTTGGAGGTCACAAACAAACAAGTAGTGTGAATCACAAGACAGGTAACTAACATACCTCGTACGTACGCAACAACATGCTGTCGGAGGGAAACTTGCTGCATGAATCACTGACCCAAACACCAGGTGAGTCATTCCAGGTGCTTATGGGTTCATTTCCGGACGGCACCTCAATCACGAACCTTCTTATGTTCATATCACTTCTTACATCGTCCTCCGTGGTCTAGAGGGGTTACGCCACCGATGTCCACGTTTGTGAATCATTCTACTACGGACTTTGCCCCTCTTTAACCCCCTACCGTGCATTGTGTTGCAGTGGCGGGTTGTGTTTGACTGTTCGATTCCCGTGGCCGACATTCCTGACCCATGGGCTTTTCGGGGGTTTCCCCAGGTGGCCAGGCGAATGCTTGTAACGATAATTACATCTCCCGAATGTTCTATACTTTATTTCACGCCACCTTTCATTCTCGTTGACCGTTTCAGGATTCTAAGTGTCGGTGGGAGTTTCGGCGTTGTAAAGGAGGTGCATGTTCTGTGTAAATCCTCATCCTGCGAATCGGGAATGTCTCCGGTTACCTGGCTCCACAGAGGACGTGAAAATCACAGGAATGGAGCAAAGCTGTTTGCAGGAGCCACCACAGGGAGTTTAAATCTCTAACTATTAGGGACCCCGCCCTCTGTCATCGTCTCTCCTCAGGTCCGGTCCTTCTAAGGGTGCCCTACGAACCTTATCGGCAATCTTTTTAAGCTGGCCGCGTTTTAAAGATGCAGAAGACTTTTACAGTGACTCCAGAAACTATTCGTCCCCACTATCAACATATTTGATGTGTTGCACTCGCATGTACAAACTATTCTTACAAACACATCGATCGTTAACCATGTTACAGAATACCAAATAGCGCTCGCAAGTAGTTATCGGCTGTAAGTTGTATCCCTATAAGAGAGAGATATGTAGGTAATGAATCTATTCCTAGGGTATCGACTGCAGGTGGAAATCACGTGGGAGGGTGTCTACATTACCAGGAAGTAACTACCTCCAGGCATCAGGTTACCCTGAAACATGAACCAACCTACATATGTTTATGTCATATTCGTGGCAGTAATCCGAGCACTGTATTCAGTTTCACGTTCTTTCCTCCAGCACGGAGGCGCGATTTAAACCAACCCTTGACTCTACAACAAATAGCCGCAACGACTCCCTTTTGTTTCTCTCTCTGTGTGTGTGCAGATGTATTCAGAATCGATATATTGCAGCGTCGAAGTATGCGATGCGACATTGTCGCTATGGCAACCTGACCATCGCCTCCTTTAATGTACTCCCGCGTTGTGGTCAAAGCTTTGCCAAATGTTTGCTTTGTATTGGACATTTCACGTTTCAGCTCCCTGAATAAACATACCTACGTATTTTTGAAAAGGTACACGCGCGCGCCCGTATATGTCCGTGAACATCAGAACTCAAAAACAAAAGTCAATTAACGGAACGCTACAGTTCGTTTTCAATGTTGTCTTTCATAAACATTACATCGATTTAAATTTTATTTATTTCTCTGATTTATTAAATGCGTATTTATATACTCTATAAATGTATTATTGTCGATAGTCAGCAATAGTTAACGATAATCAGCGATTATCTGTCTGCAATAGATATCGAGTCACATATGTGCTGATAGCCAGCCATAGATATCGATACATATCGATAGTCAGTGTGATAGTTATTTCTAGTCACAGAGTTAATAAACTTAAAGCTGAATTTTATTGTATTCCTAATACTCCAAACCATGCAGTTAAAAAAGATTTTTAAGATTCTGTGATTTTTTAATTATAACAAACAAATCTACCACACAATTTTGTTTTACGAGCCTTAGTTCTAAAGAACACAATTTTTAAATTCTGTTATTTGTAGTTTGTAGTTCCTTTGAACTTTTATGTACTTTTAAAACTTAACTCAAAAACCGTTCAAAAGAAAAAATGTAGGTACACATACAATTACGATGTGGCTTTTTTCTCGATAGTAATTTCGAAATTCTTATATCAGTTCTCCCGGTTTTATACTCTGATAAACTCTTTTATATAGTTTTAAGGAAGTATTTCAGTCTGTCTGCGACAACACTGCCAGTGTAATAAACAGTTCAGTTGTCCCTTTGTGTATGAAAATGAAGCGATACACCAACTCGTTCGGTATAGTAAACAGAATGGACTAAGCTGGATACTGCTCGAACTCCAGTATGGCGAGCGAGTTATCTATGAGACTCATATTGGGATGGTCCCGATTTCGATTCTCGACGACCGCCTACTGTCTGTTTTACATGATTGTCCCTGCGGGACGGGATTTCCAAGCGTCTCTGTGAGCTGTAGCCTCTTGTGGTTCTTTCCTTCTGCGGTGGTAGCCGCGCTATACGAGGTGTCCCCCTACGTTGTACGAGCCTATACCCAACTGGCCCAATACATGAGCTCATTTGTATTCGAAGACATGCATGGTACATAAACTGGTTCGGTGCACAACTTTAGTTGTTAATGCAATTCCAAGGAAACCCAGTACCTACAGGGAGCGCAAGTTGCTTATTGGAATTCACATTTAGCCCGCCTCTGTGGTGCAGTGTTAGCGTGTCTACCTCACATTCAAGAGGTACCTGGTTCTAATCTCAGTTAGAGTGATTTATCTGGATAAGGTCTGTTTTTCGAGGTTTCCCTTTATCCCGAAAAGAGGAATATCAGGTAACTTTAAGCTCTGTGGATGTCGGACAGTTATGCCCCCTTTCTCAATGTTTAACTGATTTAACACTCCGAACTTGTCTATCCTAACTCAAATCCTGTTACCTTTAACATAAAGTTAAACCCGATGTTAACTTAACACTGGCGTTGCTAAAGCGTTCAGAGTTCGAAAAATGTCTACAGCAAAGAAAGCTGTTTATGCGAGCTTGTTGTACATATTTAAGACCATTTTAATGGAAGAATGATCGTGCATTATAATACACTTGAAATTCTGCACAAGGAAGAACTTTCAAATTAATACGGACTTTCCAAAGTGGTAGTCAGAATAATTTTGTAGCAAATACTTACGTAGATTAGAATACGATATTATCTTTCTAGCACTTTACACTTAACAGTAAAAGTTCCAATTTGCAAAGCTACCTACCGTTTGTAGCCTTATTCCTAAGGTTTCCCAAGCAATTGCTTCAAGCACCAAACAGTATTCATGTTAGGATCCTTAATCAGCGATTAGGCATTTCTGTACACTTTCATTTCAATGTAGTATCCAACATTCAGGTTTAAACCGTTGTAAATGCCTTTCGCAGCCGGCTATTTTATTACTGCGTTTTATGTTGACATAAAATCGCTACAATTGCTCCTCCGTCGGCTTTTTCACAAACGAGAATACTTCTATACTTAGTAACGAGTTATAAAACATACAATTTTCAAGCGGCGAACCATTAATTCCTCTGCATGTAGAATAATCACCTGAAATCTCAATTCTAACCTCAAAAAAATATAGACCGAAACATTGATACCGAGAGCGCTGCGATGTGTAGACAAAAGTGCATCGGGTGCGTTCACAAGTCATATAGACCGGGCACCGCCTTCTCGAAACCTATTGTTTGCAGTTGTCTTCGATGTTCACAAGAATTAACTAATAATTCGCTGGAAAAGCTTGACGAAATTCAAAAGTCTTAACATATATGGAACTAAATGTTTAATTAAAAGATAGTATTTTTAACATCGCTGGTGAAATCGGCCCTTACACCATTATAGTGCTCTGTGTTTACATTTGGTGACAATACCAGCAACTGTTCCTAGGAGATATGGCGAAGTTAGCGTTAACTATAGCTGTTTGGTTGGCGAGGCAGGCATTATATTACAGGTACATAAACGGCTCAGTTTAAATGAAGAACAGAAGCCAGACTTTCTAATTGTCGATTATAACACAATGTCGTATTAGTAAATACAGTTGAATACCATATTTAACGCCGAGAGGATTTGCGAAGTAGGTTCTCCTGACTAGCGCGATACTAGTAAGGAAGGTTGCAGTGCTGTCTGCCCACCAGAAGAAGACGAGTTGGAAAAATATGCTACGTATGCATCCCTATTATATTTATACGCACATTAGTGATTCACGTACCAGTACTGCCAACAGGTGTTAATCAAAAGTAGCCGAACGTTAAAAATCGCTAGAAAATCGCTAAATCGGTAATTCATTAAAGCTTATTTGTATACTGTTTAATCATTTTAAAATATTATTATTTCCATAATCAGAAGAAAGATAGTTTATCTCCCGGCTGCTCCTCAAACAAATGACGTTGAAGAGCCGTGTATACACTTATATGTCCCACGTTTTGTGAACAGTTGGAACATTTATGCACTTTTGACAATGCTCAACAAAGGGAGTGAATATCTACATTACATACCTGTTCCTTAAACCTGTAGTATATGCAACTCCACTGCTGTGTAACATTTAAATTGCCACTGATTCTGTATTTCATTTATTTGAGAAGAAATTCAACTGCAATCCCTCTCAAGGAAAATAATTTTTACACTCAATTTATTTTATTTCATATTAGCTGAAATACTCGACGTTGCACGTGGTTTCACGATTTCATCCCTTAATAAATAAAAATACCGGGAAAACACTATGCAAAAGCACAGTTGAACCCCAAATACCCACGAACTGCACGATATAACGCTCGAGGATATATTACTTGAGACCAAAACACTGGTAGAGTTTTTGAAAAATATAGAAAAGGGAGAAAATGATCAGTTAGAAAAAGACGGACGTTTTATGAGCTAAATACACTGCATGAACTGAAAATAGCATTTAAATTGTGGTATTTTGAACGAGTTCTTTGCTTTAATCTAGCGTGAATACATATTCCAAGGTTGGCAACATTATCGTAAACGCTATTAGAAACAGAACTGGTGCTCCCGATATCGCTGTTTATCTGGAATTGTTTACTGACGTAGTGGCTGGCTGCATTCCTGCCATGGACCATGGGCTGGTGAACAAACTGTTTCTAGTAAACAAATTGGCTATGTATGCAGATTAACAGTTGTGGTCCTCTCTCATAACCCAGATCCCGCTCGCCTGCTTCTGGTGGGTAGACACTTCTAGCATGGAAGTGCTGTTAAGTGTTACCCGTATACACGACGAACGCTCCCAAATGCACAAGTGTGGAATGACCTTGACTACATTCTTGACTCAATGAACAGCTGTCTGTAACAGTTATATCTACCTCTAATTGCTTCTTCCTTCCAGGGTAATTACTTCATTAAATTAACAGTTTAACCTAACCTTGCTTCACAGCCGACAATATTTCATCAACTCCTTGACGAACGAACACGACAATCAGAACTTCTGTAAAATCAAACAAGGATCAGTTTTATAAAATTAGAATTATTTTATTCTTTTTCAAAATATGCCTCTTTAAGAATATGTATGAAATGTTGAACTAAAAAGGCTAGGCTTTTTACCTGCCATAGTGTAACGCAATGCAAACGTGTTACAGCTTAAATTGCATCCATTCTAATATAATGGTTTGAAAATCAACATCAAATTTGTTTATTTTTTGTTACGTCACTAAAAAGTCTCGAGACAAAAATTATGTATATAATAGCTAGCTTCAAAATAATTCTTTTTTGCTCTCCTTTATGCCCTTTCGAGCGTCAGGTATCCTCAGCCAGTCATGATCCATTTCCTATATTTCAACTTGTTCAACTTCCCTCAAAGTCTTTCCTTTCTCATTCACTATTTTCTCCACATGATCGCTCCATTGTATTCTTGGTCTACCTCTCTCTCTTCTTCCTTCCACTTTGGCCTCCCATAGCTGTTTGGGGTTGCTGCTTCCAAATAATTCTACTTTTTAAAATTGCTCTAGTTTATGTGGAATACATGGACAACAAAGTTTTCTCACGTTACGAGATGCTGGGACCTGTATGGGGCTGATCTTTAGTGCACCCAGATACTCACTTGTTAGTTTTGCTACGTCATAAAGGTCGACCGAACCTACGACCTTTCGAATGTGTGTCGCAGACATTAGACATCGCTGGGTACTAAGGTATATTTCCGCCCTTAAAAGGGCTCTGGATTGTGGTAAACACATTTTGAAAAGTAAAATCGCATTTTACCCTAAAGGAATTTTTATTTCATTGGACTGAATCTAAATTGACTATTTCATACATAAAGGCGCTAAATTATCATATACGAATTATCACCTAGTCATTCATTTGTTTAGTCAGTGTCGCCAACTGTATCCCATACATAACTGCAAACATTTATTATACATTACAATCAAAATAGCACTGTCAAGTTGACAAGTGTGTTTTTAACAATTTTTCTTTTAATGGTTAATGTATTTTTCAAGAAGGTTATTTGTTAATGTAAAAAATAAAGGGAGATTTATGGAAGATTATAAACTGGTTTTCTATTATAACAAGAGAAGATCGAAATACATGCAATTCTTGTGTTCCGTTTCCCTCAGTTGGCAGTACTACAGTAATCGAAATGAATATGTTGTATGTTGTTTTTATATAATTTAATATTTTCTGGTCAGATATAGTATTGAAATTCGTATTTTATTTATGAAATAGTCTATATAAATCTAATTGGACGATCTGACTCTCACTCTACTTGGTTAGATCACATGTCTTATAATATTACCTGTGAATAAACATAGTAAGTTAAAAATCCTGAAACTGGTCAAGAGTTTGATGAGAAAGCGAAACAACAGGTTATGCATATAGAAGTCCAGGGATCGAGAATGCAAAACACAAGCATGATGTAATTTGCCCCCTGGAGCGTAGCGTACAGACAGGTTCGTCAAAACTTTCATTTTACTGCAAAAATAGGTTCGCATAAGAAATCGACACTGCTGCAAGAAATGTCAACCCCGACTGGTCCGTCGCTTTCACTCCGTCCGTCCGTCCGTCTGTCTGTCTACATGCTTCAGATGAAGTCGCCGTGACGGTTTATGTCGCCTTCCCAGGGCGAATACTTCAGTTTCAATGAATTGTCTTACATAACCTTACACATCTGCCATCTTCTTGCTACTGAATATCAGTCTTCTGCACACAGAGCAACTAAATTCTTAAAACTAAAACCGTATAAGTGTACAAGTGTCCATGCTTTAAAACAAGGTGACCGAGTATCAGGAATGCGTTATTGTGGTATCTTTTTAACAATGAATGACGGTTTAATTGATCCACAGCTTCTACTCTTTTCCGACGAGGCATGGTTCCACCTGAATGGTCGTAACAGTCGGTACTGCGCCTCTGAAAATCCACATCGCGTTCAAGAAATCCCTCATTATTCACACATGTCACAACACTGCCAGCTGTTTCACTGTAAAGGTAAGGTCAATGTATTTATTGACTCAGGTAAGAGTACAACATTACAAATAATTTATAAATATTTTGAAGTTAGACACATTGTCGAGGATAAGCAGTATGGGCATGCGCAAAGCTCTATACTGGGGACTTATTTCTGACGAGAGACGTGCATTACGAACTGTTAGTTTTACAACCAGAATGTGAAACTCGAGTTGAGAAGGTTATTTGCTAACAACCCCATATTACTGGCCCATTAATCAGATCGCCACAGTTAATTTCTAGCAATGATGACTCCCCTGCGTGTAGGGGAGGTCACCCTCTCAGGGATTCCAGCACTAATCCACCCTCGATGAGTCACAATATTGAACTATCACTCTATGTAGTATGTGTTCAATATCTCAAGTGTTTGCTAGCAGCTCTGTGTTTGATACACTCACTCGAATCCCTTCATAGACATCGCTTATGAATGTTTGCATATCACAAGTTAGCAATGAGCCCAAGTTATATAATATGGTGAATCACTAAACCAATTTTCACAATTCTTTCACAGTTGGAAAGCCCTGTAGATCTTACTAAAACACACAATTTATGTCTGAATAATTTTTTTGTAAAGTGAACCATTTCGGAGATATTCCTTGTTATTTGTGTGAGTTTTGGAATACTTAAACTTTCGTCAAATGGAAGATGGTTATTCGTATATACACTAGCGAAATTCTCTACATAAATTGGCAATCACTCGTGGAGGTACTGACGTCACAGATGTGCCGGAACAGTTGCGCATCGTGACTTGCAGCACTAGACTTGATGCTCCAGCAGATTTCCAATATCCAATCCTGGGGCTCCTGCTGACTCATTCCTACCAACTTGGGGGAGCCACATTGTTTCATTCAACTTTTTTATTACCTCTATTTGCTTAAAATTTCCCCCGAGTTTTTCTCTCAAAATGTAATGTCGTAAAACAGAAAGCTGAGTTTGCACTTTGGAAGTTATTCCGGGGTTGAATCGAGTAACACTTTTGTGATTTTTTCTCCCCCTTGTTATTTCTTCCCCCTCTAAGAGTAGAGGCAATCCACTCAAAAATTTAAAACTCACATTTGATAAGAAATGAAATTTTCAATCCTGTTCAAATGTAATACAAAGTTCAGCGTTTGCGAAAGCGGGGGGGGGGGGGGGGGGGGAGGTTAGATTTACCTCCTTCCACTTTATGCGGACTGCGCCACTCACCCATGCATTGTGTTGCAGTGGCGGGTTAGTTACATAAATGTACGTTGTATTTGATTTATGAAAGTACTTTCAAATCTTATGTGATAAACACGTGTTCATTAGTGACTTGCGTGTAACAAGTCTATCAATAACTCAAAAAATAATAAAGCAATTGACGTCTGAAAGGCGCTCGCTTTAACAGCAAACGTCTTTGTCCTTTGTTTCTGTGGCCGAAAGCCGCCCGAGAAGATTGCGTCTTTGTCAACATAGATAACGACAGTACCTCTAGAATTTCTTTTAGGATAACGTATGCCGTATGCTCATTATAATTACTGAAACTCAGATATATTTTACTGACATTTAATACGTATAACAGCGAATTACGTATAAATGCATTACGTATAAATAAACTTGTATTAACATATTTCTAAAGCACTTTTTGCCGGGACCTACAAAAATGCACTTGGTACTCCTAATCATGTTGAGAAAAGTGTGACCAACACTTTGTTTGCCAAACTCGCATCTAATCTGCAGATAAAACATGTTCGCAAATATAACAGCATTTCGTAAAATAGAACTGAAGTGATAACAGATGCTATAATATTAAAACTTAGTCACCACGTTAGTGAGGGA
Source organism: Tenodera sinensis (assembly GCA_030765045.1). Taxonomy (NCBI): domain Eukaryota; kingdom Metazoa; phylum Arthropoda; class Insecta; order Mantodea; family Mantidae; genus Tenodera; species Tenodera sinensis. Next base: position 10,967,274 of record CM060965.1, read on the forward strand.
ATATCTTGCCTGCTAGGGGAAAACTCACACGATTTTCTCTACTCTGTCTTCTACAAGCTATACTATTCACATATCTATTGCTTGTAAATCGAAATAAATAATTTCCTTTTGTTCTGTTCGCCTCAGTACTGAAAGGGTTTAGAAAAAAGCACATTTGTAAAAACCCAAAGGAACAGCTCAAAATCGAGAAAAAAGTCTAAAATGATAATTTTATTTGGAAATTGTCACTTTGTATGTTTGTCTTCTATGCATTCCTAAACCACGCTTGACCCTTGACCGTGAAATTCGATACGTGTTTTTTTCATAAAGAAGGTTTCTATTCTATCCATTTTAATATACAACGTAACATACACACGATTTTCCCTACTCGCTTTTCTTTTACATATTAAAATACACATATCCTTCCCTACTCACCCTTTAATATACAATTTATACAACTATTTATCATTGAAATAGAAATGCAACACATTACATTCACACGATTTTCTCTACTCTCTCTTCTACAAATAACTCATATAATTTTTCAGATGCTTGAAATTGAAATGCAACACATAACATTCACACGGTTATTACTGGCGTTTTTTAAACGAAGCACAATCACATATCTTTCTCTCTCCCTCTTCTGCAAAGAATTCACACAATTTTTTATATGATTTCCCGTGTTTTTATTTATTTATTTTGTGTTCTTGGTAGTATCGAATGTAAGTCTAGAAGTTGTAAGGATAAAATCGTCAAACCACGGGCAACGCCGGGGATTTCACCTGCTTTAGCATAAATTGTGTTTTAACGAGATCTTTCGAGGAAGACGGCGCCGTGGCCGAGTGGTTAGACCGCCCCTCTGTCACCAAGGGAGGGTTTGTGTTGGACAAAGCGGCGTCTGGGCCTGTTTTCTCCCATCTTACTGCTAATTTTCTTGTAGGTGCAACGGGAATATGAGAATACGGTAGGCTTTAAGTGATAGTGAAATGCTAAGAGCTGGTTTCTATGCGATGACTTTGAAATCCCGTTCTCTCTGCAAGGTCAAAAGATTAAAAAATAATAACATTCTATTCGAAAAAAGTTTAAGTACTTGCAATTTCAAACAAGCAATAAAATATTTGGGAAATGGTTCACTCAAAAGAAAAACTAAGTGACATAAATTGAGTATTTTAACGAGATTCTCATTTTTTTATTTACTAAGTTTTATGTGTCTCTTCGTGTTTCCCATTTATGCAAAAGTCATCCAGAATGAAAAAATCTTCTGAAAACATTCGCAGACAATTCAAGGTGTGAGTTAGAAACTGCCATGGAATCGCCTGTTTGAGTCCGTCACTGGATACTGACTGTCTGTTCCTTGGACTGAGGAGAGGAGTGGGGTATAGCTTCTTTTTACGTAAGCGTTCTCGAAAGACACAAAGTTGAGTATCCCTGGCTTAAAGCCTACTGTATTCCCATATTCCCCTGGCATCTAAAACGGGTCAAATAGACGAATACTGTTTTAGAATGGTCTCATGAAATATATTCGCAGGGCAGGTGTGTTTTGTTTTAAGTACACGTGACAGTTAAGTAAGTATGGTGCAGAGTAAGGGTTTAGCCTTCACATTAATCTCACGTTACAGCAACATCTGTTGTAACAGGATTATAGTATATAAGGCTTCCTTCTTCTGGAGCCAGGTCTGTTCTATATCCTCGTGGACCACGTCATCATGCATGTATGTATCCGGCTGTGCGTCGCCTTCCATACACACAGGCGCTAAATTATCACCTGGTCATTCGCTTGTTTACACACTCTATCCCATAACTCACTCAAAAACAGTTTATTACACATTACAATCAAAATATCACTCCATTTCAATTCAACAACTGTATTTAAAAATTGTTCTTTTAATAATTAACGAATTTCCCCAGAAGAAAGATTATTTGTTAATGTTAAAAATAAAGTAAGATTTCTATGAGATTATGCGAAGTTTTCTGTTATGACAAGAGAAGATCGAAATATATGTAATTCTTATGTTTCGTTTTTTACAGTTGGCAGTACTGAACTACACTAATCGTAATGAACATATTGTTATTTTTATTCTCTACTGGTAAGTACAGGAAGTATTGTATTCCACCCAAAAATTCGAAGTCGAGATTTCACCGGAAATACTATATATTTTGAGATCCCCTGAAGCGAATTATTACCCTGAGTAATAATCGTATGAGTGTAATGCGTTGCATTTCAATTTCAAACATATGAAAAGTTGTATGAATTGTTTGTAGAAGAGAAAGCAGTGTGATTGTGTTTCATAAAAGAAAAGCGAGAAGAGAAAATCATATGAATGTTGTATTCTATAGTAAAATTGGTAGCATACAAATGTTCTCCACCTACGAGCCGAATTTCAAGGTTAGGTTAGGAACTCCTAGAGGACAAACATTTCTCTGTTAAATGAATGGATTTGAAACTGTGTATTGAGAGATGTTGCTCCTTGGCGAATACGTAAACACAAGAGGCGTGTTGCCTGACGAATGGTAGGCCGTACCGAGCATAACAGACCCAGTATTTACGATTAGTGCCGTGTGAATGTGCGATGCGCGTATTACAGCTTGCTTTCTCTCTCATACATATGTCAACATATAACCAAAATATGTACGCGAGGGATGTTGTAAACTTCATGAAAATGTATAGCTCCGTACCTGCCACCAGACGGAAACATATAACATATTGCTTTTTCCACTCACTCTTCTATCATTTTTAACATCTATGTATAAGGAAATTAGACGTATTATGAATATAAATGAACGAATTTGCGTTAGCAGACTACTCATTAAAGGTAGGTATGTTATATTTAAAAGTACTGTTGTTTGACTTCGCTTCTTCAATTTAAATATATCAATATCCTCACTAGAATATTCGCCAACCTTTTGTCTGCCATTTTTAATGCCCTGCTAATTGTTTTCAATGCACATGGATACTTGAGATGTTCAGAAACGTAAGAAAAGGAGGAGGTGATATAACAGTTTCCGATAACTTCTGTTCGATGTTCCATTCGACAGAAGTATAAGTTTTCCAAAATCATACAAATAATAAGGAATATCTCCGAAATGGTTCACTCTACAACAAATTATTTGGACATAAATTGTGTGTTTTAGCGAGATCTATATTTCTGTACAGTAAGATTTTGTCTATCTCTTACCGTTTACCAGTTGTGCAAATGTCATCCAGAGTAAACAGGACTACATAGGCTACAGCCAGAAAATACAAAATATACATTTCATTTGTCATACAAATATCTTTAAAATATGACATGTTTATCAAAATCGTTAGTCATTTTTGAGAAAATCAAGATGTTTGAAAACAATTTGTATGAAAAGGGTAGTGTAGGGTGGAGCAATTTTCTTCAAAATCTTCGTGTCACATTTTTGAAAGATATTAAACTTAAATACCAACTTTGGTTTTTAACGGAGTTTTCGTTTTTGAGTTATTTTGTCCACAGACAGACACATACACACACATGCGCGCGAGGACGTTTTTCTAAAAATGCTTTATTTTGGATTCAGGGGGCTTCAAATCATATATTTCCGGTGAAATCTCGACATCGAAATTTTGGGTGGAATACAATACTTCCTCTACTTGCTATACGTAGTAGAGAAACTAAGCCGGAACAGGCAGCATTGCCTAATCCTTGAAGATGATGAAATAGTCAGGACCCTCTGGATTAACGGACCTGACTCTGCCATCTAAGTTGTACAAAAATGGCGTCGGCTGGTGGCGGTGATTTCTGAGGTGTTTCCAAACGCTATCCTTCGTATTATTTTCTATGCCTTTGAATGATTGTTTCTTATAACAATTCCTATGTAAGTTTGTCTTCATATTAGCAAAGCGAGTGTTTAAAAACTTTTATTTGGGCAGTATAGGGAACGGGAATAAATCTAATAACGTGTTGATTGTGAAGTGTGCTATTCACGTGTTCATGTTTATTGTGTTTCATCTAAGACTATGGCTACGTTAGCCGTATAGTGTGGTTAATTTATATATTTGCAAGTACAATTTGTGTCACGATTACAGTGGTGAGTGCTTGTTGAAGAAAAACTGTTCCAGTAGTGTATGTTATTGTTGCCATACTACAACCTAACCTCAAACATCACAATGCACCGTAACTGTTGCATTCCCAGATGGAAATTAAAAATCAGAAACTTTCAGTTAAAACAAGAGGTAAATTCAAACGTAACGCTTGTAAATTCTGTTTAATTACTATAAATTGCAGCGTAATGTGTGTTGCCGGTGTATACATAACATGGTGAATAGTGAAAGACAATTTTGAGACGCCGCTCTCCTACAGTTTTACCCATGTAAGTAGTATGCTGCTTGTATTTATACATTATCTTTTGTCTTTGTAATTTAAATGTGTAGCTGTAGTTTAGAAGAAATGTGTTATGTTGCTGCATGTAAAACCGTAGACTATAGCAAAGTTGGGAAAATGTTTACAAAATCGGCCGCTCGAGAAAACGAATGAAACATAGTGCAATGGATGCAGTTTTTATTGTTGATTACGATTTTGTAAGTTTTATTGTGCGCTCAAGCTTCGTGTTTTATTTATGAGCAAATTTCGTACGTGTGATGCAGTGGTTTTATTTCGCTTATGCGGCGGATATTTAGGTAATAAATGTGTATAAACGAGTATAATATATACTAGAATGATTGATTAATGCATTTACGTTGAAATGATTGCATAAACACTTACCAAATTGTAAAAATTTCGATAACATAGGACCCTGTTACTACACTCATATACATACACTAACCTAACCTAACACGGGCAAAATTTCGATAACTAGGACCCTGTTATTGCACTCATATACACACACTAAACCTAACGCAACACAGGAAAAACGAAAACGAAGCTTATTTGTGGAAATGCATTGTTAAGATGTGAGACAAAAGAAGGAAGTAGGCACTTGGCACGTAGGAAGTGCCGTTTCTTATTAGAGACCTGTAACGGATCACTTCCTGTTCAGGTTCACGGCCATCCTCCATCTTCACACTCAAACAAGGACTCGGGGTGTTGTAGGTCCCTACTTACAAAGGGGTGTTCCGGGAGGAGAGGGGACACAGAGCGGCCGATGCAGCAGTCCTGACGGAGCAGTGGGCAGGGTCCACATTTAAGCTCCCAGCCAAACCGGCACCTCCCGTGTTGGAGGGGGCATATTCCCCTGGGAAGCTCGCAAGCATTATACCACACCGGCGCGGAACGGAGGTTTACAGAAACCATATTTTCCCTGCCATGCAACACCAGAAACAACTGTCAACGTGGTTAATCAAGCGGATGAAAGCTGCAGTGAAATGAAATGAAAGGACGGGAAATTAGGGATATTCAACTACGTATCCTTCCCTGTCCTAGTGACCGGGGAACCACCGGAAAAAAATAACATGCCAGTAAAATATAAAAACCTATAGAAAGTAAGCAAAGAAGTAGCAACAATGTAAATTATTTAATAATGTCTTCGATAATGAATGAAATAAATTTTTCATCATGTTCAAAACTTATTGTTATACTGTAAGTGCCATATAGTATAGGTAATTGTCAATTTGAGTTCTACAGAAAACAAGACGTTGTTACACTGTTGTTACAATTTATGTCACAAGTTTTGTAGAGATAACCATTTCTGAGATATTCCTTGTTATTGGTTTGAAGTTCCAAATATATTTTGCAAATGGAAAGATGTGATTCGTTTTTTGTTTTTTATTTTTTCGTCCTGCAAAGCAAATGAAATATCAAAAGGTAAATACGTGTTTTCAAGAATACTTTGCTCAAGAGTGAGTAGAGAATCTCATGTGAGTACACATGGAACTGTCGACAGACGCAGTACTGATTAAATTCCACCACTACAAGAAGCTACTTAACAATTTATAGGTCAGAGAAACAAACGATGCATGTTTCCTGTTGTCACCTTGTTAAAATGATGCCCCGGGTCTGTTTCCCGGAAAAAATAGGAATTTTAAGTGAAGAAGAAACACGTTAAGATCCGGTCGACTTCAACTTGTTCTCAAGGTGTTCAAGTCATCTTGTTCATCGTGAATGCTGCAACATAGGCCTGTTCTGCTCTATACTTCTAGTTAATTCACTTCAACTTTCATTACATATTGCGTACGGCGGATAACGGCAAGCAGAATGTCAAAACGAAACATTGATGTCCTTTTGTTTTTGTTACATTGTTGGAATCTGAATTTTAACAATGGGTTGCTTAGGTCTATCCTATGATTCTCATATCTTACGAATTTTATTTTTCTACTTTCTGCTACACACTTCCCCTGATCTTCACAAACTGTTACATTGCTCGTATCTTACATCTGTTATACCACAAAATGCTTCTCTCCGCACAGCAACTGTCTACTTGATATTCTTTTGTGTACTGCAGGAAATGCCAACTTGTGGAAAACAAGCGCCTGGCCATGTCCGAAAACAAGTGAACAAGAAACAGCCGGGAGCGAGTGTTAGGGAAACTGGAGCACTAACCTGTCTCCTGTTCGACTCCCATGTAAGGCAAAGGTCAAGATGTGGCATCGGATTGAGGTCAAGAACGGCTGGCCTTTGATGGGAATCGAAGTGAAATTTATTGTCGTTAATATCGCAGTTTACCTCTCAGGACACGTGCTTCGTTAAGTAGCCCAGATCGCGGCCACAATGTGGACAAGTTTACATATCAAATATTCAACAGCAGAAAATACGTACTAACAATTAACTAACGATGAAAGAAAAATAAATTGTGATGTGCAAAATTTACAAGACTTTCTCTTCCCAATATCGTTTATTTTTAAACACCTCTCACAAACAATTCTTACGAAAGCTGTAAACAGCTGAGTGCAATGTTCTATTTGAATACAATCAGGGCCGAGAGCAGCAGGCTATGCACCAAGTAGTGAGTCCACAGGAAGTGAAACAAACGACTGGCTGCATGCGGAGACAGTAATTAAAATGAAGGCCAAGGGAAGCCAAGTGCGATAGTGGGAGAGCTACCTTCTCGGAAAAGAGGAACTTTAAACATTTCTTGCACATATGTACAACTGTTCTTCAAATTTCATTTGCACAATTAAAAATTCCAGCTTCAGAGACGCGCACACACACATACACACACTCACACTCGGTGAAATCCCGACATTGAATGTTTGCGTAGAATAGGGAACGTGATAAAAATGTAATGTATGGATTTGTCGAAACGCTTCGATAGCATGTGAATATCAATTGAAGGTCGCAGGTATTGATTTTACAAGGTGGACACGGAAATATTTTTTAGTGAATTTGAACAGGTGATATTAAGTTCCACACCTGATATCGTATAAGAGGCGAGGAATGTAAGGAAAGAAAATGTGACAAAAGTTGTGTGACAGTTCATGGTTTGGCGAGCAATAAGAAATGTAACTTCATTCCCAGAAAATGTGCTCATAGTTTTATAGAGATAACCTAACCTAACTGGCATCTAACTCGTTTTATGAATGTATTAGTAAAAAGTGCTGGGCTGGAATACATAAAATCATAGTTCTCTTGAAACGGCTTAGATACAGCTAACCTAACCTAAAGACAGTAACCTCCGTGGAAAAACGGCACAAATGGTTGAAAGTTTTCTACTACACTAAATTTTAACAGGGTAAGCGCATTTCAATGAAGTTACTCACAGATTTTCCTGCAGTCCGCATTATTATCCTTTAATTTAATCCCGTCGGCTTTTTCACACACGATAATATCTCTATACTTGGTAACAAGTTCTATAATAATTAACGATTTTCGAGTCTTGAACCATTTGTTCCTTTCTGTTGACATGCCGAATCTAACCTTAATCAATCACTAAAATCAGATGGCATGTATCTAACTAGTTGTTTGGCATTGACAAAGAGAGCGCTGCAATACGTAAATGCAAAGGTTTTAACATTTAGTTAAACTTTAATTAAAAGTTAGCAAACATGGGTATAGAGTACTTTTAACATCGGCCCTTAACCTCTTCAAACCGAAATTTGCACACTATCCTAAAACAGGATTTACAGTTCGCCACAGAATAACGGAACTTTGGGTTCAAGATTCTGTAAGAAATTCTGCATTGTTAATTACCTAAGTGGCCGGAACACGAAGATGAAATCATTAATGACAATTAGAGATGCACTGCATGGGAATAACTTAACCTGACAGAAAACAATGGCCAGCTTCCCACGTGTTATGATGAGAAGCCGCTCGCTCGTTCATTTGTTTTGTTGGGATGTAATGACAAGAGAAAATCTGAACGTCGATAAAACAGAAGCCGAACACGATGTTGTGGAAAGCGTGTTATATATAACATGGAGGAGAAATTAACACGAGTTAAATAGGGCAGCCGGTGGAGCGTATTCGGTTTTTGTTTCAAACAGAAGCGAAACAAAAGATGTGCAAAAACTATGGAAAGCACATTCGGCTCATATCGATTCTAACTGAAAAAAACACCTTCACAACACTTTCTCTATCCACTCTTCTGCAATTTATTCTTTCTCTTCAATCTGCTCCTGGGGTGTTAGATACACATTTCCTTTTGTACTCACTCTTATACAAATGATTATTACAAAATCGTACCATTCTATTTGCTTCTTGTAAATCCAGAAAATACAAACTTATATCGCGGAAAATCTCGAACAAAATCATGTCACAAATTGCGTGCTTTAACAAGATCTACATTTTTGTGTAGTAATATTTTGTCTATCTGTTACAGTTTACCAGTTATATACAAAATTCATTCAGAATGAAGAGAACCGCTCGCGGATACCTCGAGAGAAAGATCCTAGAGTTCACCACTGTAGCAGCCGGCAGAAGATTCATCAAGAAGCCACACATGGAGACGACATCGAAAGCGCTGTACGCTTGTAATACAGAATCTGTATTTTGGAACTTGTCCTCGGTTCAGTTGTTTTTGCCCGGCTGTCCGCATTGCTCGCTACCCGAGGCGGTTAATTCGACCCGTTGTAAAACACTCTTGACACTTGAAGCTATTTACAACGCTGTAATTAAGTGAAACTTGCAACTACTGCCCAGAAGATACCAATTTGCTTCCCAAGACAAGCAATATCTGTTAATTTTCTAGGCCAGTGAAAGTTTATTGCCGGCTGCTTTGTTGTAATGGCATTACAGAATATTCTGAAACAAAACTGTATCGGAGAAAGCGTTCATTGACAATGTTTACTTTCATTTCTCGACGAGATTAACTACGGAGTGTTGCAGGAGGCCGAGGCAAATTACGATTCCCTGCGTGTTCTCAAGAAGCGCTTAGGGATTTCGTTCTGTCCTTCCGTGCGGAAGCTCTTAATTAGCACGCCGTGCTGCCTACTTCCCCGACAAGAAAATCTGCAATTCTTTTCTATACCAGGTTGCAATCCACCCCAAAAAATCGATACCAAAATTTCACTGAAAATACATGTTTTGAGGTCACCTGAACCCAAAGAAAATTTAGAAAAAGGTCCTTGCATGCGTAAAAAACGGTTTGTTTGTCAGGATCATATCAGCCGCGCCGGTGTGCCGGAATTTCGTCCCGCAGCAGTTCCTTTGGGTCCAGTACAAAGGAATTTTTAGACTTGACGAAAGACCTTGCGAGGATCTGCGCCAGTGACATCATGCAAATTGATGGTGGGGTAACGTATCTGTTTCATAAACAAGAGACTGCTGATAATGCAAGCGACCACTGTACTTAGACATGCACTCCCACGATGTTTACTACACGGAAGTCGGACAGATACTAACATGACCCAATGGTCTTATAAATATAAAAGTGAACTCGACCATAAACTACCATTCGCCACGTCTAAAAATACCTCTGTGCATCTACTGCTATCGAAGCAAATTTAAAAAAATGGCCTGGGCCGGGTTTGAACCCGCGGTCTTGGGATCAGTAGATTAGTGTGTAACCAAATGAGCCACTCTGACCAATAGCTCCATGTGTGTGTGTGTGTGTGTGTGTGTGTGTGCGTGCGTGTGTGTTTAACTCAAAAACGAAAACGTGGTTTAACACCAATACTCTTTACATGATAACGAGAAACAAACGAATAGAAATAACGTATGAGTATTTGAAAATTCAAACCCATAACGAATATCACGAAAACATTTGTATTTGGGGTGAAATTTCGACATCAAAGTTGAGTTGCGATAATGGGTACAGGAAGGCTAGTGACGTTATATATGTATAAGATGTCTTGCTTTGCGGTAAAGACATCTGATTTCAGCTTCTGTTGTTACCAATTTTATCACCTTCGCGCATTGAAATCTCCAGGTTAGGAAAGGAAACTAAAGACAAGTGAAGTGGTTAGAATTGCAGATTGTGGTCGGGGCTCGATGGCGAGACCTTGGGCCAAGTCCTGACCGCAGACTGACAGCTGGGCTGTCAGAACAGAAATAAACCTGTTGATGATTTTCATCACGCACCTCGCTTCTGTCATGCATCAGCTGGTCGCCAAGGTCTTCCTGCTCCTTGGTGACCTTTTCAAAATTGTCTTTTATAACTCCCAGTTAGCTTTGTACGTTTCCACTGGGAATTCAAATCGATTTGAGTCCTCATTCCGGATTGAATACTCCATAGAAACGCGCATTAAGATCGAACTGAACTCTTAGAAGTGGGATCGGAACGAAATCTTGTTAGTTGGAAACATCTACCAGATTCAAATCGATCTGAATCCACCAAATATCTACTCGTAACACGCTGCACGCTCGACATTTTGTTTTCTTAGTGAAAGTGATGTAACAAAACACAAGTCACTTTTATTTATTCTATAATCTCACAATATATTCTTCTAAAAGCATTTACTAACCTCAAAACCTGCTTAAAATACGGAGAAAACATGTTTTTACAGGTTCGCCAACATAAGTTAAGTGACCAACATAAAAGCTTGAGCCTTGCGTATCCAAATCGATCTCATTCCGGATTGAATTCAACGTGAAAACAGGAATCGTATCGAGAATGAGATTGACTCAATTCGACTTCAATTCCCCATGTAAACGCAGTGAGTGTTAGGTTTTACCTCGTTTTATAAACGCCTATCTTCAGTTGAACTTTACTGGAATTCATCTACAGTTTTTGTTATGTTGTAACATGGCGGATATCGGGGAGATATTTGAGGAGTCATGATGAAGTTGAAACACCTTGGGGATACAAAACTTATTTAAATAGATCGAATACTTTCAGGTGCGGAATAACCGCAGATTCAAACTTACGAAACACAGTCCTAACCTCATTACTTACGTCAAATTCGAAGCCGGATATAGAAATCAACGAGAAGATATAAACTATAAAACAATAATTTTGCTATTGGATTGCTATTAAAAGAGTAACATATTTTGAAGATTAATCAGCAACATAACAACTAGGCCCATGTAATCTAATTAATCCAAGCATCACGTAAACATATGGTCCTACAAGCTTACATAAACTTGACGTTTAGCTTTCTGTATACTTACGAAAATATGTTCTATTTTGAGCATGATTAACATGAAGTAGGTAATTACCAAGCAACACACTGAATGTACCTAAATTGCTACCAGTTTCGTTACTGTAAACCTCATTTATCGTTGTGAATGCTCACGTTAATTTAACGTTAAACTTTAATCCTTATTTTTCATCCTAAATTGTCATTATTTCAGAACATTAACCTTTGTATGAAGAAGAAAATGAACGATCGTCTTCTGTTCTCAGTTTCAGGTGTACCAATACCATTGCACTGCGGTTGAACTAATGAGAAGCTTATAAAACGGCACCTGGAGTTAAACTTTTGGTTTCGTTTAACTAAATTACGCTCTTTCCATAACATCGCAAGAAACATTTACACAAACGACACCACTTTAAACACAAAAGTGCTATATTCGCATGACTTTCTCCATTCACCCTTGTACTAATACCAATAACGACTTGCTACTTAAGGAAAAGAGTTTGAAAATTGAAACCAATAACAAGATGCATCTCAGAAATGGTGAACTCAGCAGCAAATTCTATGGTTTAATAAGGTCTATATTTTCGATGTATCTCTTACGGTTTACCAGTTACACAAAAGTTATTCAGAATGAAGACGTCAGAGACTACTTCAAGAAAACTCAAGATATTCATTTCATGTTATGAAAATGGGATTTTCATAAAAGTCGTTAAAAGCTATTTCTGAGAAAATAAAAAAGGTATACTTTTCCATGTAAAGGGTAATTTTGGTGGGGTATTTTCTTGAAAATCTTTGTCGCATGCTTAGAAGATGCTGAACTTAAGTAGCTACCAAGTTTGGTATTTAACTGACTTTTCACTTTTGAGTTATAATGTTCACACACACACACACACACACACACACACACACACACACACACACACACACACACACACACACACACACACACACACACATTCACTGAGAGCCAGATGATTATGAATACACAGAACACCCCCAATCCGGAAGTTTGAACATGTGCCTGCTGCCTCAGAAGAGAATTCCTCTGCGCAGATGGCGAGCAGTAAACCATAACGTCAAGGTGCACAAACATTAACAAGGAGCTCAATAACATCTGACTACCGGCCGGCGGAATCTGGGAAGAAAGGAAGGAAGGAAACAATGACAAAAGAAGATCGTCCGGCAGCTGCTGCAGCCCCCACAGACAGGTGGCGCAGCGCGTGCTCACTGATCCCAGACAGATAAAACCATCGGGTTAGGCGCGTTCGTACTAATTTCTTCTTCTTGTTCCTCTGCTACTTTTTCTAGAAAACACCAGCAGAGCAGAACTGACACCATAGCAACTACTGATGGAGACATCATCATCTCTGGACACCAACCAGCAGTGAGAATGAGCCAAAAGAAATTACTTCAACGAATACAATGGAAATAGATCACAATAGATGAGCTTAAAAACACCTCTCTTAAGTATTATACGCAATTTGTGTTTTTGTTTCAACTGTTCTGTATGTTCACTATGTAGAAAGCGGCTGATGCTCTTTACCTTTCAGGCACACCATTACTGAAAGCGTGCGGCATCAGTGACTCCAAATCTCAGACGTGACTGGGGTCGTGACCCACAGTTTGGGGAATGGTAAAGTGCACTCTCTCTCTCACTCACTCTCCCCTCAGGATCACAAGGTCGTGCAATTCCTTCTTAAAGACACCGCCCACTGTGTTAACAGATAAACGTGGCCTTGGTATATTACCTGAACTTTCCCAACTATGCGGACGATAAATACCGTTACAACGTGGCGATTTATTTGTTGTTGCTACAACTGTGTCCGTGTGCGTGAGAGGTAGGTACATACATACAGTTCAAAATACCTATACAAACAAATCTTCAACTGCCAGGATCACATCAGTGTCACCGGTGTGCTGGAATTTCATCCCACAAGAGTTCTTTTACATGCCAGTACATTTACTGACATGGAGCTGTCGTTTTTAAGCACCATCGGTCTGGGTCGGATTTGAACCCGCGACCTTGGGATCAGTACACCAGCGTCTAACCAACTGAGCCACCCAGAGCGACCTGGACAATCATGGCCTATCAACAGTCTAAAGATTGCAGTTGGGGACACAAACATTAGGTTATGTTAAAACACAACTATTTGAGAGATACTTACTCCTTTTATTGATCTGAATTTCCCAACACACACTTTTTTCATTAGGAAGTCTTTGTTCGTTGTGTTTAACGCCTTGACCATGCAAAGACAACGTAATATCAAAGCCATTACATAGCGACCAGTTCTTAAAATATGTTGACTATCACTTAAATCTACTGTATTCCCTTATTATCAATAAGAAAATATGTAATAAAACCATATCTACAAATGTTTACCTCTGTTAACATGAAGTAGATAGAAGAACAACTGTTTGCAAGAATAGTTTGTGTAAGAATGACTAGAGAAAGTCATGTGAACGCAACACATCAGATTTGAACATAGTTTGTCATTATTAGGCCCCAAATTTTGTACAGTAAAAAACCTGAAAATATTCATGTAATTACGCAGCAAAAACCGTGCTCTAAATACTTAGGAATATGCAGTGAATAATTAGTTCAGATCATTGCCTATGTATTGATTAGGTATCAATTTTAGTACCTACATACTTGAACTCATGCCTACACCTTTAACCTTGTTCGCTATTCATGTAGGTAATTCTCATGGTACCTATATCTACACCCATGTAGAAATATGCAGTAATTGTTTCACATGACAATGTCACCAGTTTAGCGTATTTTATTTTGCTGTAAAAATGGTTCTTGTAAAAAAAAATGAAACGTACGCGACGTGACTTTATTGTCGCAGATAAAATATTAAATGTGTTAAAATTTCGTGCACTGTGCATACAGCCCGCCTCGGTAGCGTGATGGTTAGCGTGTCTGGCTCTCGTTCAACAGGTCGCGAGTTCGAATCTTGCTTAGGGTAAGTTATCCGGGTAAGGTTTTTTTCCGAGATTTTCCCTTATCCTGAGAAGATGAATGTCGGGTAACTTAAAGCTCCGTGGACCTCGGGCTCATTTCATTCATTCACAATGCAAATTATAGTAGTCAAACTAAAAAGACGAACATCCATAGAGATAACACAAGAATTAAGCGGAACTATTTATCTGCGGTCTAAGAGGAACGCTGGGTCATAAAAGTATAGAAAACAAATATTTATATTTCTCTTTGGAAACCATTAAAGCTATATGGCGTATGTCTCAATGCTTTAATTAGTTTGGATGAAAATATCGAAAGCTTAGGTATAAATAATTAATGTGTGAAGGATATCCAGTTAGTCTTACAGCAAGCAGATGTTTCAGGTGATTGTTGCGTTCTGTTACGACATAATCTCTGAATAGCGATCACTATGAAAATGGCTGTCTGCTTTAGAATTTTAATTTCACTTGGTTAGTTACTTATGTAACTAAACTCATATTCTTAAACGAGTATATATTTAGTGCGTGAATATCACAATGGATATATTATAACACAACGTTTTATGTAATTCTAGCATTAAAATACGCAAACATAATGAATAAATTTGTTAAATGCAAAAGATGCATGACGTAATATGGTTGTTGTTTCATTTGTTTCAGCACGTATAGAGGAAAATGGAGGGTAATCATAAAACTGTTGAAAATACGGATTGTATTCTGCTTGACACTTTGAACGAAGTGCTAAGCGTTTATTAATTACACAAAAAACAAAAGATGTTTACGAAAAAGAATATGAAAAGTTTTGTAGATGGAGAAACGAAAAATGTGTTGGTTTGACCAATGAAAATACATTACTGGCATACTTTTGGCGATGATGACGTCATGCCGTCTTGTTGCCATGATAATTACGTCATTCACTGTATCGAGAGGGATTTTTATGAGTAAAAATGTAGTTTTGAGTAACGAACAAAATAAAATTTAATTAATGTTTAAATGCTGTGCACTCTCATGTTTAAATGGCCAGGCATTTAAAAATAGTGCTGAGCAAAAACGTTATACCATTTTTAAATAAGGAAAGAAGCGAAGAATTTATTAGTAAAAACAAAAATATCACATACTTGGTCCATGAAGTTGAATACAGTCAACATGAAAACGCAGTTTCTCTGAGTGGAAGTAAAGCACCAAATGGACCTGGCAAGCGTACCTTCGTTAAATGCTATCTTCTTTTGTGTTCAACACAGTTTGGGAAGCCAAGGCGATTGAGATCTGCACTTTAAAAAATGAAAGTCGGGTCGACATGAATGAGATAGCAAATTACATGCGTGCGTTTCTTAACATTTGGACCTGCATTTCCATGATGAAAACCCAACACACGCCGAAACCACTCTTGTATTTAAGTTCCAAGCGTGCTACGAGATGAAGATTAGAACAAAACCCTGCACTCCAAACTACACTTAACATGCAACAATTTTCAAATTGTTGTATTTTTCCAAAAATGCTTTTAATGATTTTGAATAAATTATTGTAAGTTTAACACATTTTTAGGACAAATGACATTTATACATTGAATTTTCTGAAAATAGTCTCTGAAGTCCTCTTTATTCTGGATGACTTCTGCCTCTGGCGTGGATGACGCAGGTTCGATCCCCGGTATCGGCAAGGAATTTTTCCCCGCTGGGGTGCACTGAGCCTTGATAGGTCCCTCAGTGCCCAGTTAAGGAGCTACTTGATTGAGAAGTAGCAGCCGCTGGTCGCGAAGACCGCATAACCGGCCAGGAGGAACCGGGGCGCTGACCACGTCCCACCCTCCAGCACTACACCCCACTCATGACGCCTGTAGTGAGCGCAGGTGCGGGACGCAGCGGCCAGGCGGTAGGTCTTGACCCGATAAAGGCTTAAATATACAAGCAATTCACAAAGCAAGACCAGATTCTTCAATAATCAGTGTTGTTCGTCAGTTTTCGTTGATCAATTGCCAAGGACAAGATGGAAGTAGAAGTGGTTTCACTCTGCAACTGCGAAACATTTAAATTTGTTGAAACACAGGAAGGTTAATATTATTTTCCCCAGTGTTACCAACAAAAAATACAACAGCAGCCATGGAATATAACCCCTCACGATATGATATGTAAATGAGCACTTGCTGGAACAGTTGACAGTCGCGGGAGGTGTCGACTACCAAGGTCGGCCAGAAATTTGATCCAGTCTGTCAAAGTGAAACAGGAGAAAGTGCTCTACCTCCAGGAGAAGTAACACAGAGACACTGCTTGTATCATACTGCAATGAACCTCAAGGTGCCTAAATTACGATCAGGTAGATCGCATTTGTTATTCCAAGGCTTCCTGTCACAGTACAGCTAATGTTAGCTGCTTTGATTTGAACGTCAAAATACGAAATGCATATCTAAAACACAAGAAACTCTGGCATGTAGTCCTATAAAAAAGACAGATCCTGGAAATGTAATAGACGCCTCCTCGTGTTTGGGAATGATAAACGTGTTGTGGAAGGTGTTAGAGTAAGACAGTTCCAGGCCATTAAGGCCAACGCAGTGTTGACAGTTTCCTTCCTTCCTTGCATACTCACGCAGCCAACAGCCGTGACGAAATGGGGGCGTGGAAAATGTACTCAACATCTTAAGAGTTGCACACACATGGCTTTCTCTACTCACTCTTCTTATAAAAACGTATTATTTCTACTTGTTAAGATAAACTTTTTACTCCAGCATGCCTAAATGTAGCAATTAGGGCCCGGAAGTGCACGCATTTGTTTCTTTCCTCTGTTATAATTACAATTCTGATAAGTCATGTCAGTTTACGAATTATCAGTTTAAACCCAATTTGATATTGCATATAATGCATATTCTGGCTTTCTTGATAAAAACGTCATATTTCCATAATTTTTATGTTTTATGACAAAAAAAAAGTCTTTTTTTTTTTTTTTTTTTTTTTTTTTTTTTTTTTTTTTAAATACAACAGTAGAAATGTTGCAAGTCGGAACTGAGTGGATGTAGTAAACATTGTTTTGAAAGCCCCATCAAGAGTGGATCCTTAGCACCACCAGTTTCATTTCCTCCTGGACCAATATTAACGAGACGGCCCGTGGTGGAGGGGGGGGGGGGTTAAATACTGCCCTCTACTATGCAGAGTATCTACAACTAATTCCTTGGAAGGACTCTACACCCTAATAATGCTGTATCCGCTCTTAAGCCCAAAATTCGTCTAATAGTGAATAGGAAGCTATTCATTATTCCGATGTTCCACTTCACGAAATTTTCAAGTTTTTCGAAACTCACACACATAACAAGGTATATCTCCGAAATGGTTCACCCTACAAGAAAATTTATCCGGACATAAATTATGTATTTTAGCAGGATCTACATTTTTTGTAAAGTATGATTTGGTCTATCCCTAACGGTTTACCAGTTATGCAAAAGTCGTCCAGAGTAAATATGACTACACGGGCTATAGCCAGAAAATTCAAGATATACACTTCATTTGTCATAAAAAATATCTCAAACATATGACATTTTAATCAACACCGTTTGAGCCATTTTCAAGAAAATAAAAATTGTCGAAAAATTTTCCATGTAAAGGGTAATTTAGGGTGGGGCTATTTTCTTCAAAACCTTCGTGTCGCATCCTTGAAAGACATTAAACTTAAATACCAACTTTGGTTTTTAACCTGCTTTTCGTTTTTGAGTTATGCTGTCCACAGACTGACACACGGACCTTATTCTGAAAATGCTTTTTTTTTTTTTTTTTTTTTTTTTTTTTTTTTTTTTTTGATTCAGGGGGGTCTCAAAACATATATCTCCGATGAAATCTCAACATCGAATTTTTGGGTGGAATACAATACTTCCCCTACTTACCAGTAGAGAAAGTAAAAATCGTCGATGTGAACAGATGTGTAAAATTGGAGACATTGTTGATAAATTGCCTCTCACTGTGAACAGTTAGCATCGTTGAAGTATGCGCCTGTGATGTAGAGAGATATCAATCCTTCTTCAGAGATAACAGGCGTTCTTTCAAGTTTGAAAACCTCCGTCACGTGACTGTTATTGCGAACTGCAATTTGTCGCCTCTTTTGGACAGTAAATCAGAACTTCTACTTCTCAACAATAAGTGTTAAGTTCAATTTTATCTACCATTTTTATAGTGACGGATATATTACAGGTATAAAGTATACTTTACGAGTATATTTACATATACAGTTCATAGGTTTTTAGGGCATGTAATTCCGAGCCCTAGTAATTATACGTCTAATAGCTGCACTGATTCTTCAACAGAAGAAAGCGCAACTATCGACTACAATTGAATAACTGTGTAGCACGAGTTGAAAATGAAGTTTTACTATCACACAAGAGTGACAACTTTCACCGTCCGAAATTTCAAAATACATAATCTTATTTTCAATAAATGTATTGCTGGTGTAGTTCGAAGAATTGTCGCAAACTATCACCTAACAAATTCACCACTCTATTTTGAAATGAAATGTTCAAGGTCGAGATCCGAATAAAACAATACTTTCGCGCCTGCGCACATATCACAACGCTGCCAGCTGTTTCACTGTGAAAGTAAGGTCAATGTCCTTATTGACTCAGGTAATATTAAAAATAATAAATACACTCCCATCTTAATTACTATCATACCGACAGTCAGACCTTTAAAGGGTTTGTTGCTATGTGATGACTTTGAAATTCCATGTTCCTTGGATAATCACGAGAAAAACGACTTTTATAAGTTGACAAAACTATGTAGGTATGTATGTCCCGGGTTCGATTCTCAGCTCGAGGTGTGAATTTCTCTTTAGCTAGGATTATTCCTCACCCTTTATAGAGCCTGGAAGTGTGAATGCCACCGATATGACCTTAAATGTTAAAGGCGGCATATAAATGGAAAACACACAAAAAAGAAGAGGTAGGTACTTGAAAATTCAAACCAATAAGAAAGAATATCTCGCAAATCCTACACGTGGTGTATTAATCAATAATCAAAATCGTTAAAACCATTTTTAAGAAAATAAAAAACCAGAATAAATCCGCGTAAGAGTAGTTTGGGGTGGGGATTCTCTTGAAAATCTCACGTAGCATTGTTGTAGGACAACTGCACTTCACTAAGTTAGCCATTTTCCAAAGTTTTGCTTCTTTTTTCGGGGGGGGGGGGAGCGGAGTTCCAGGGGTCCTCAAAACATGTATTGTTGCAAAATCTCGTTATCGACTGCATACTACCCCTACTTACTGCACGAGACGTAGTGGCGTCCTTTCCTGTTGACTATTTCAGTTATCTTGTCTATTGATAAGTGCCTAAGATATTACTTAATTTTGGTCAGACACCAATAAACTACTTTACAGCGCAAATACGGAATCGACATCGATTCCTATGCACGATTAATGTGTTTAACTGTGGGCTAAAATAACACGTGAAAACAGCAGAACGAAAACAAATAAGTGAATGAATAGATATGTAATCTTCTTGTATTATCACTTTGTTACGTCACTCTTGGACGGAAATTCGCCTCTTTAAACGTTAAAGCCCAGTCAGATGTTTTCGCGGAAGTTTATATTTAGTATGTATGTTTAAGGTTAGTATTAAACTCTTACAACAAACTAATTACTGCTGCAGATTCCACATACTCCAGGAAATATGACAAAAGGCGTGTGGATCAGAAGATAGTGTTTTGTTTTGTGACGTGTCTTCTGTTTGAGCACGTTCAAGTAAGAAGGAAGGTTAGGTATAAGATGCTGCATTAGGATAATTTGTGTTTACACGCCGTGTGTTTGGTGACTCCGGGCACCTGTTCGCCCCAGGCATGGTCATGTTACGTGCATTACGTGAGATCAGACTTCGCTAAAAGGTTACCTATATCGTCCGTTCTCTCCAGACATACAGTCGTATCTTGGGGGCGTTCGCACGTTGTTGCAATCGCATGCCACCACTTAGTTATTTATATTACAGAAAGCTCCTAATGAGCCAGCGCTAGCAAATAGGTACATTACATAAGTATAATTATATAATAAACAACGGAAGTACGCATAAAATACTCCTAATATGTAAACACTGCATTCACATGACTTTCTCTGCTCACTTTTGTGGAAACCATTTTTAAAAGCTTTTTCTTCTATTTCATTTTAACCGAGATACAAGTTTGTAGAAATGGTTTTATAGGTATTGTATATTTTCTTATAGGTACAACGGGAATAGGAGAACACAATACGCTTAAAAAACAAATGACTTCCTATTTGAGACAAGAATTTGAAGTTCAGATCAATAGCAAGCAATATCTCGGAAACGTTTATTTCACCAAAAAATGTTATTTCACAGAAACTGTGCTTTAACGAGATCTACATTTACTGTGCAGTAAGATTTTGTATATCTTTTGCGGTTTGCCGCTTATACAAAAGTCATTCAGAATGAAGATTTCAGAAATTATTCACAAAAAATTCAAAACATACATTTCATTTGTCTTGAAAATATCTTAAACGTGGCATTTTAATCAAATTCGTTAGTCATTTTTTTAAAAAAAAATCAATTTGTTTCATAAAAATTTCCCACGTAACGTGTAGTCTGCTGCGCGAGGATTTTCTAAGCTGTTTCTAAAAATTATTTTTCTTTATTTATTCGTTTATTTAGGGGACCTCAAAACGTGCACTTCCAGTGAGATTATCGAATTTTTTTAGAATGCAATACCTTCTCAGGGATAGTAATAATATTAGGTACAACAAACATTTAACTGAAATATTATATCTAATACAAAACACCTGAAGTAACCAAGTCAAAATATTTTAGTTTCTTTCTGAACATCTCTATATTTAGAGATATCATTTCTTGAGTACTCAGTTGTATATGACAGTAGTTTGCAAAGTTTGCAATGCTCTGTGAACTATATTTGTACGTATTCGTGGTTTTTCTGTGTTATTAAATTGTGTGCTCTTGTGATCCTATGGTTTTGTAAACATTGCTGTTTCTAAAAAGCAATTTTGTAATGAATAATCAATGTTTTTGGGGTACCAAGGCACAGGCATATACTGTAAAATTAAATCTGTTGTTTACAAACATTGGGTAGCAAATCAAATGAGCACTTGAACACTAAATAATGCTTTAAAGAAGGATTGCCTTCAGATCTAGAAGGCCCATATTTGATTCGCGACTGGAGGGTGGAAACTTTCTAGCCAGGATTATAGCCCATCCCCCTTGAGTCTGCAAGTATGGATGTGAGGGATTAGCATCACTGTAACCAGTGAGCATTTGTTTCAAAGGTAAAGTCGGCGATATGACCTTAGATGTTATAGGTAGAACATAAAAAAAACATCTCGAAAGAATTAGGAGCAATAATTACTTACAAAAATGTGAACTAATTTGATTAACACGTTAAAATTATTTAAAGGAATCATTCAGAATATCGTAACTCTATCGCTCTATTAGATCTCGCAATATTTGAACCATTGTTTCAGCACAAAATCGATAATTGACGTGTACAACAATAAACATGTGAACAACGGTATCTCGCACTTCAATCTTACCCAAGTGCATTAACGTGCAAAGCATAATAAAATAGCCGATAATTATTTAGCAACAGTCGACCAAACTGTCAAGAGTTCTGTGTTATCCCGGGCTATGTTAATTTCGATACCATTGGCGTTGAAGGTTGGTCGGCTTTTTCTAAATAATTACCAAATATTTAAACCTAAAAATTGTGACAGTTATCAGCATGAGATAGCAAGGTAGAGAATACTACAATCTTAATATCTAAAGTTGTTAGTGTTTACAACAAGGAGTAGTAAAAATAAGAGCATTTGCATGCTAAACAATGCTTCGAAAAAATTAACAGCAACAATTACTCATAAAAACTGGACTAATTTGATTAACTCGTTAGAATTACGTAAAAATGTAAATGTATCGATCATCATTGTGTAACTGTCATTCTATTGGCTTACGTCATTGCTTTTAATTATTGTTTCAATACAAATAGATAATACTGTGTACAACAATAAACATGTGAATGTCGGTATCTCGCACTTTGCCGAACTGCATCGTAAAGCATTGTGAAGGACACTTACCACAGACGTTGAGCCATCCTTCTACACGACAAGGATACACCAGCTTGGTCCTGCGGCCCATTCTTGTAAACGTCAAGGTAGCAGCAGCAACAGTTGCAATTCTCACAGATCAGATCAGGAGTGCAAAACTTCCATATAGTCAGCGAGTGAGTGTAAATATTTGAATTCTTCTTCAGACACAGCTCACACTAGTGATTTAAACACACAACATGCACCAGACCTCATGCTTCGTCACGAAATGGTGATGCTCCATTGTTTACCGCTGCACGAAACATTTTCGCATTGATATTCACCTCCGCGAAGGTCACAAAGAGCCGAAATATTGTAACAGTTGGTGCCAGACACACACACACTGTGGCGAGTTATTCGGTCCGCTCAGTCACAGACCTAACCTGCCAACATCGAATTTCAAACTGAGACAGCGCGCGCAAGTAACAACCGGCTGGCTGCTGCAGCTGAGCGGGGAGCAAACACCATTCTGGGAAAGATATCTCTTCGTGCAAGTGCACACTGTGACAGGTAAAGATATGCTCACGCTCAAGCACAGGATCGCTCAAGTAACTTCGATCTCTTGCTAAGCGCCTCTACCGGCAGTCCATAAAACTATGCACAGAAGGGGTCGGCCAGATAAAACAAAAGAAAAACAATGCATGGAGCTGATGGAACTAACAACGCTAACGTAAAAACGGAAGTACACATCGGCTCTTTATTACCACAATAATAATAATAATAATAATAATAATAATAATAATAATAATAATAATAATAATAATAATAATAATAATAATAATAATAATAATAATAATAATAATAATAATAATAATAATAATAATAATAAGAGTAACAATAATAATAATAATGATGATTATAATAATTATGATAATAATAATAATAATAATAATAATAATAATAATAATAATAATAATAATAATAATAATAATAATAATAATAATAATTGCTACTGGCCTTCAACTAGGACCATGCGAGCAGCCATTAGGGCGCATGCGTTGCATTTGGGAGGTCCCGCCGGCCTCACATTCTGACTTGTGTTTTCCGTGGTTTACTCCTTGTCACTGTGGTACGCATCCTCATACCTCGGCTTCCCTGTCTAACATTTCCCCTTAGGACCAGGCGACGGTATTCAGCGGGTTGTGGTTGGGTGGTGGTCTGCGTCGTTCCAGATCCACCTTCACAGCGGGCCCTTGTTGGGATCCTAAAGGTGTAGGACAAAGTGCCTACTGGTCTACATACACAGTCATGCCTCGGTAATGCGAGAATCGAACCCATGACCTCCCGAATACATGACCCCCTGAATCACCTGCTTTTTTAACAAATAAAAAGCATGTAAAGACCCCAGTAAGATTAACATGTTGAAAGTTAACAATAAGATATCATTGCATTCTGTCTCCAATAATGAATACATAAAAAGTTAGGAGGATTTAATATAGTTTATACACATACGTGCAGAAAATACAGTACGAGAGCCAAATGTAGCAGTCGTACAGAAAAGAAAAGAAATCTTAAATTGCTCTACATTGTTTGGACTTAGAAAGCGAAGTACATAACCTGAAAATACCAGGAAATAAAACCAAAGTTATGGTCTTTAAGGGAAAATACCCAATACTCTCTAAAATAATGATAGATGGGAAACCAATAGAACAGTCATCACTGGGATGTGATATAAGTTGTGAATATGATGATATTTCGAATAAACTAAATGTTTCAAATCATGTATGGTACCTATGATAAATATAACATTAAAAGACAAACCCAAGAAGAATACAAAGATAAAACTGTATAAAGTGATGGCAACAGCAATGCTTACATACAGAAGTGAGACCTGGGCAACAACTAAGGATAGAGTCTGCAGAAATGAAATTCCTAAGGAAAGTAAAAAGATTGTACTCTGAGAGACCAAATGAAAAGTTCGGAAATAAGGAAAGACTTAAACATATAGTGGGGGTCTAAAAAAATAGGGGAGAGAGAGAGAGAAGAAAGAAAGAAAAACACTGACAACACTTGTATGTTGTGTGGGATGGCAAACTGATCGGTTTCACCTTGTCCGTAAATGTATGGTTGGGACACTGGAGAGCGTCGAAGTTTGAAAATGAACCGTTGTGCCAATTTGTTGACATTCATTTTGGTATCTTAAACTGGAAGCTATCCAACCCTTTAGCCATCTGTGTACTGATATGAAGGACCTGAGCATAATAACGCTCCTGCACATGCGCTAAATTCTTCCATGACCAGCACGATCGTCAGATCTGACACCTCTCCCCTATTTCCTGTGGAGTTAATTGAAGAGTATGACAACTAGGTGTTTTGTGGTATGACACTCCTGTAACGCCTGTGGAGGACCTTATGGCTCGAGTATACAGAGCAATTGAAAAGCTTCAAAGACAACTGCGTGTTTGGGATATGTGCACGAGACTTATCACGGCTGATATAGGCTCTGCAATGATGTAGATGGTACACAGTTCCTAATATAGACAGCGCAATGTTAGCTTTATTGACGAAATGTTAACGACACTTCAATGCTCTACAGCGTCCAAACCGTGCATTTCTGGACAGGGCTTCCTATTTGAAAACCGATCAGTTTGCCATCCCATACAACATACTAAACGTTGTTGGTATTTTTTTTTTTTTGGGGGGGGGGGGATCGGGAGACATCCTGTATAGTATGAATATTTAGTGTTAAAATGACTTCATGTTTTTCACACACATACATGAACCTATTTCTAAAAATTTCTTTTTAGTTTCTGCAAGCTTCAAAACATGTATTTCAGATGAAATCTCCATTTCAGATTTATTGGGAGAGTGTCAATTTACTATATATAGTAGAGAAAGTAAAACTATAGGGGCCATTTAAACATTTTTATTGATGACATCACAACTTAAAACTTGATGATAATAATTATGGTTTATTTATTTTTTAACATATACTGTTTGACGTACTGAGTGGTTTTTGAATATTTTGTTTAGCTGTAGCAGAACATATGCAAGATTTTTTAAATGTGCTCTTATTTGATGATCCTCTGTTCCATCTTAAGAGCTTTCTAAGCTCTCAGCAGAACATCTGGAGCAAAGTAATTGCTCCAACTAATCTAACTAGACTGAAAGTTCTTCTGAACTCATGATATATCCTATGTAATCGAAACATATGGATGAATAAAATCTTTGAAGCTTTGCTCCACTTATTATGCAATCATTTGTTTCAATTAACCTGAAGTAGACAGAAGAATAAACATTTATTACAATATAGAAAAAAATGATTGTGGTTAGAATCATGTCAATGCAACACATCAAATTTTTTCTAGCTTTACTCGAGTTGATGTTCAGAGAATGAATAAGCTCACATTTAAAATTAGTTATGTTTCAAGTTTTATTAACACCATGAAAAATAGTTCAAAACATCACACAACATATACATTAGACAGAGGAGATGCAAGGAGGGAAGAATCTTTGCATTAAATGTTGTGAATAAATCCTCTATTTACAGAGATCAATAATATATTAATCTTTATTTTCAATGGAGTATTTTACACCATTAAAATCTGCAAATGAAACAGTTTAAGCGGCTAGTTCACTGTGTGGCATATTTCCTTTTAAAGGAAGCTGTACATATTTCATGCACTTTTTATTGAAAGAGAACAAAATGCCTGGGAAGAAGGAGAAGAATTTAAATGTTTCTAAGGTCGACATCTTTCCAAGAACCTGGGATACAGACAAACTTCTCGGATGTGGTAACGGTTTAGCAGCCAGCATAGGAACCTTTCCAGACCTAGTCCATAGCCTCCATGAGGACATGAGCCATATCTCCTCTGTAAACAAATGAAATGAACAATGAAACACAATGTGTAATGAAACATTTTCAAAAGCTGCAACACCTTCAGAATGGAGGCATGTGAAACAATACTGAACCGATCATGGGATACTTTCTATCTGGCAATATCATTGTAGCCCCCTTGTGCCATTGTACTAAAACGAACACATATTTGAAATGGGACTCTTTTTATTAATAATAATTTTATTAATACACTAACAATTTACCTGTGATTAATAATGTGAAAACTGTATCATATGCTGATGACACATCTATAATTTGTTGGGGAAAAGATCAAGACAACTTAACTAATAATATACACTCAGGTACAGATGTAATACTTAAATTTTTTGTTAATAACAACCTAGTTAATAATTTAAACAAGATAAGCATAATATATTTTAAAATTAGTAATTGCATGTACAACAATATGAAAATTAAAATTGGAAATGAAGAAATAGATACAACAGATGATCACTTATTTCTAGGATTGCATATTGACAAAAACTTATCATGGACAAAACATGTAAATTATATATGCAAGAAAATGAGTAAGGGTATCTGTCTATTAAATTATGTGGCACACTATTTGGATAAACCTAATTTAAGATTGATTTATCATGGAATAATTAATTCTCATTAGAATTATGGTGTACAACGTCTAAAGAGAATTTAAAACGATTATTGGTAATATTACAGAAGAGGTGTGTAAGGATTGTTTGTTCACTAAAATCAAGGGATTCATGTACAGAAATTTTTAAAAAAGAAAGAATTCTTACATTGGTTGCATTATATATTTTTAGAGTTATTTTACTAGTTAGGAGAACTACAAATATAAGGAGTAACAGCAATATACATAAATATGACAAGAACTAAAGAGAAAATGTATAGGGAAGCGAAGAGTAAGAAATTCTTTGATAAAAATCCATTTGTAATTGGGAAAACTTTATACAATAAGCTGCCAACCACAATTAAACAATCAACTGGTTCCAAGTTTAATAAATGCTTAAAAAATTACTTAATTGAGAGGGCTTTTTATGACATAGATGAATATCTGCAATTGTGATTTTGAAGATTTTTTACCATTAAGACAGTTACTTTAATTATTAATCTCATTCAACCAGTATTATCATATGGACCAGAATGTATGTATTTTATGTATGTATGTTGGGATTTTTATGTAACCTGATATATCCAACAACATGTATATGTTCTAAAAGGATGAATAAACAGCAACCATTTTTACGTAGCTCCAGGAATGCAAGTTTAACTTCTCTGCTACGTCAAATGTTTGAATCTTTGTGTCAGTACTGCAGCACTCATCTAACATTGGATTCTTGAATTTAGAAAAATGAGCTCTTTTTGTCTACAATGTCGTAACGGATCTGAAAATGTTAAGTAACTTAGTCCATGATAAATTTCTGTTATTTAAGAGGTAATTTAAGTTGGTTGGCATAGAATAACAATTTCAATTCTGTTACTTTAAATCTCAAATATTTATTTTAGATTAACACTTATAGGCTTATCGAGAAGTCGCTCCGCAGCTCTCATGTAACCAAGATTTGCCTAGAGACAGCATTGTGTACATTCCACTGACAGCATTGGCTGCCACGAGTTATATGGTTATAACATTCTGCGAGAAAATCACGACTGCTTAGCAAGTCATCTCTACAGAATAGGTATCTCAGCCTCACCAATATGTGTCCTGTGTAAGGATCCAGCAGAAATGAACAAAGACCACTTGAAGACCTGTGAAGCATTAAGATCAGAAGAAACTACAGTTCAAAAGTATTGGAAAGCACGAATGCTAATGGCTTCATTGCCAGAGGCAAGGCACTAGAAAACAACAACAACAACAACATTCTGCGAGATAAAAAATCTGATGAATTCACTTATGTATTCACGTTATTTTGAGTGACATGCACCGGCACAGAGCAGAGGAACATGTTGATAACCCTTTATAGTAAACCACTTTGTCAGATTTTGGTTACAGTGATGTGTAATAATATTCAGATAATAAAGTGAATCAGGTTTACTGACATTACATAACTTACTTATTCAAAATGGAACATGTTCTCATTCTCAACCTGATGCTGACTGCCTTTATTTTAGAATTATTTTGTTGTTTAACAACGCTGTCAATTGCCAGGGTCACATCAGTGTCGCCAGTGTGCCGGAATTTTGTCCCGCAAGTTTTTTTTACATGCCAGTAAATCTACTGACATGGAGCTGTCGTTTTTAAGCACACTTAAAAACCATTGGTCTGGGCCAGATTTGAACCTGTGACCTTGGGATCAGTAGACCAGCATCTAACCAACTGAGCCACCCAGACTGATGATGCTGACTGCTGAAACGTGGTACTGTCATGTTGGAGATTGCAGCCCTGTTGCCCTCTGGTGTGTTTTTAAGAACTTCTTGGTGAGGCTATCACTTTGGAGCAACTCAAAGTTGAAGACCCAGTTTTTATTTCTCAGAATGAACATATTCTCCCAGGGTGTTAGTTCCTTCATATTTGAGGTGCTTTTTAACTATGTATTTTCTAGATGGATTTCATGGTTTTCTAGCCAAAAATGTGCTGCAAATGCAGATTTTCCTACATGTTTATGCTGAGACATTGGTCATACAACAATACAAAGACGAGGGGGGGGGGGGGCAGCCTGCAGCACTTGTGTGTGCGCGTGGCTGTGACATGTGTGCATGGAAAGATCTTTAGAGGTCACAAATAGGGCCATAGACAGCGTGAGCAATGAGACAGTAGTTTTCAGTTTTTGAGTCAGTTTGCGTGGGGTTGTTGTTTAGTTGTTTAAGTCGTCATGTACAGTTAATTCTTAGTCATGAGAGTGAGTTGGCCAGCCTGTCAGTCGAGTGTATCGTCGAGCGACTGTATTACAATAGCCAAGATATAAGGGACAGAGAAACTGGAGAAAGACATTGAAAGACTGAGAAAGATTACATGAACAATTGTGATAGCAGAAAAAATCAAACTGTGTTAGCAACGAGAAGGAAATTGTGCATTTGTAGTAAAATTTAGATGACAATAAAATATTAGAAAAATAACCGGACTTTTGGCTTTCGCCAATGCTTTTGCTGAATGTTGTAGGTCTGTTGTGGCAATCTACCTGTGACATGGTCTTCAATTTTTTTGGTGTACGTAACACATGTTTCTAGGCCGTTACTTAGTGGGTTTGATTTCGGGGATGAGAAATCTATTTTAGATAAGCTGATGACATTTTTAGTTTTTTTTAAAAATCCTGTGTGATGATGTGCTTGATTGTATTTCTTCCATTTGAAGCCAGTTGGCAAAGTTTATTCAATTTCTTTTTCAGTTTTTGAGCTTTGAATTTAATTTTCTTGTTCAGGATCGTCAAAAGGTTATTTTCTAAGTTGTGTCAACCTGTATTTCTTAACTTTTGTGATAGTTTTGAGTATAGTCCATAAGGTTTAACAGCAATCTTTTCCCTTCTTTCTTGTAAGGTTTACATTTTTCTAGCTGTAATACTTTCCTTTTGGCTGCTTTTTGTGCTGGGCTTTTGTTAAATTGCATTATCTTATGCAGAAAGTTAGGTGCTATTTTTGTTTTACGAAGCAGTTGATGAAAAACATGTTTGCCACAATGTTTCTCCTTTTTTCTTGCAACTTACATAACAGTTTTAACTCATCTAAAGTAAGAACAAATTAGAAACTAAAAGCTTCACTTATATTAGTAGTATTGCAAGTTCTTTGGTGCTGATAAGTTTTGAGTTGACTCCAACTCGATATATTTGTATAGCTTTGAGAATGAATTGGAGTCAACTCAAAACTTGTCAGCACCAAAGAACTTGTAATATTACTAAGATAAGTGAAGCTTTTAGTTTCTAATTTGTTCTTACTTTAGATTCTTGTTGCTTCACTGTTAATAGCTTCATTATTTCCTTATTTAGTTTTAACTCATGCTTGTTAGTATTGTAGGGTTGTGTGTTTAATTGAAAAGGTTAGATCCTACCTTCATCCCCATGTTGGCTTCAATTTGCTATTTACCTCAATACCCACATTGTATTTTCTTCTGTAAGACTTGTATCCCAATTACTATAAACTATTATGTCGGAAGATTTTGCCTACAGTGATGTGTAATGTCTAAATAGTAAAGTGAGTCGGTTAACTTACACTACATCACTTATTAAAAATGGGACATGTTTTGAGAGCTCAAAGTGAAAATACAAAATACAAATAGTTTGATAACTGAATGTAACACATCAGTAATCTGATGTAATCAACTAAATGAAAATAATAAATTCCAAATGATAAGACATTGTGATTCACTATCAACTCAAAAACACTACTGTCATCCGCCTGCATTCACTTGCTTGTCATGTCCTACCACCTTCTTAACACTACAGGGTGGCACGCATGCCAGCTTGCAGCACAGTCAAGTTGGAAGCAAGGTTTAACGTAATATTTCAATCTTAACCCTTTGGCTACCAAGATCCAATGAGATCCAGTGCCAATTGCCTTTGAATAATGCCATGATACGATCCAATCGGGATCCGCCGAGGTTGGTTTTTTCGCGTTCAAATAATTTACAAATTATGCAACAAATGGCGTATGTGTCCAACGCTATCTAATCTACGATATGTTAACTGTGTGTTGGTGCCATTGTTTGTTTGTTAATCTCTGCATTTCCTGTACAATTAATTTTTCTTTCTGAGGTTGTCACGTGTTGGGTATTTTACCACGCTAGAAGAAGAGAGTGGTAAACAAGTGTTGTAAGTTGTTGCGTGCAGAGCTTAATTGTTTATTCTATATACAGTGATTTCTTGTGGCATTTGCTTAATGGCATACTGGAACAAGAAATCTTTGACAGAAGACAAAATTGTGGCAGCATTGCTGGAAAGCAGGGTTGCCAACCCATATGATAATTATGAGGGCATACAATAATTTGAATGTTTGTACTCATGGTTGTCAACCCATACGATAATTATGGGGGCATGCGATAATTTGAATGTTTGTACTCATGGTTGTCAACCCATACAATAATTATGAGGGCATACAATAATTTGAATGTTTGTACTCATGGTTGTCAACCCATTATGATAATTATGAGGGCATACAATAATTTGAATGTTTGTACTCATGGTTGTCAACCCATACGATAATTATGAGGGCATACAATAATTTGAATGTTTGTACTCATGGTTGTCAACCCATACAATAATTATGAGGGCGTATGATAATTTTGATACTGGCAAAATATCATTTTCACTGGTTTGTCACACCAACGAAATGAAATTAATTACAAATAGCAACACCACTTTTGCCCTCATGGCCTGTCTCCAGCATTCTAAGGCAACCACTTCATATCCTACTAATCCTTCTACCCTTTATCCTCTTGTTGCCAGTGTGTCCAGATCTGGTAATCTCAATGAAAATTCAGAATTTCAGAAAATGACAGAAAATTGATGATCAATGGAGAAAACTCAAAGTACGTGATATTCCGTGTGAAATAAAGAACATATCTGAACCCGGCAGTTTCTGCTAAACACATCACCTTTGTGGAAATACTGATTTCAAATAACTGGTGGAGGTTGCCTTATCAGTGATTTCATTGCACCACAGAAACACTTCTTGTGAAAGAGTTTTTTCCAAACTAGGTTTAATAAAAACCAAGATTACAAACAGATTGGTGCTAGATACGGTAAATGGACTTATGTAGTCGTCTCAGCTTATGAAAAATTGTAGTGGGTCCAAAAATCTGCAAGCCACCATATGTTGAAGTTTATCTCAACAACAAATTGCTATAATGCTGCAACAGTTGAGGAAGATGATGAACTTTCAGATGAATTGTGCGAGAAACATAAGTGCTAAAGTTGTAATATTAATTGAGGTCATCAATCTTGTAAGTGGACACCATAAACATCAATAGATACTATTACATTTTCATAAGTGTTATGCTCATAAATTTATTGTTGTAGCATTTGGATTATGATGTATGATAATTTTACTTTTAAACATTGGCAACCCTGTTGGAAAGTGACAGCTGTAGTGATATTTCTCAATTGTCCTAATGAAACAAGTAGTGATGCGGAAAGTGACAAACGAAATAAACTATCATGTGTGTTCTACGCAGTGTCCTGCAGTAAATGCCACAGATCAGAATGAAGATGAACTTGATACTAACTAACAAGATGTAACCATGAACATCAAGTTTTTTGGAACATAAGTGTTCAAAGGCATTCGCCAAGAAAAAACCCTAAATTGCAGTTCATATAATTAACCGTGCTCATTTCAACAATTTTAAACATAAAAGTTTGAAAACTTGATTTTATAAATAATATAATGATAAATTGACAGGCAAAATCAAAATCATTATGTAATAAAAATTATGGTGTCAAAAATAAACTGAAAGTGGAAAATAAAAATTTAACAATTCAAACTTTTTTTAAAAATGTGTGTACTAGATTAATGTTCTCAAAAAGTGTGTATAAACGTAAAACAACATTTCAGAAGTGGCTGCAAAAAATCTCAACTCAATAGATTCAAAATTAAAATGAGTGGAAAGCTTTGTGTAAAACTTCACATTTCCCCATATTTAGGGCTGGCAGTTTAAGCAGCAGTTTGGTAGCAAAAGGGTTAATTTCTGGTTGACTTGCAAGGTGAAATTTGTGCTGAAAATCACAAGCTTCATTTCTGCAACAATGAGGTGTCTATTCTTAGCCATTGGTGCACTAGGCCATTATAAAACTGTAATAGAAAGATTATTTTTTTTCCCCCTAATCTATGTCTCATCTAGTACAATTGCAGTAATTATTTGTTACATTTATCTCTCACTTAGGGTAAGGCTTTAAGACGAATGTTGGGCAACTTAAAGCTCCATGGACCTTGGGTTCATTTGAGCATCATTTCATTCATTCACCGTCCAATATGACATCACGTTGGAGGACATAAATTAAAAAAAAAAGGTTACATTTATCATGTAGAATATTCTCTTAATGTACGATGCATCAAGTAGCTTCTCTCCAATGTTTTGAGTAATAATCTGTACATAACTACATACCTGATCTGTGTACCAGTAGTATGGCGCAGGGTCTATGCCCTCTCTCTTGTAGCCAGCCATTAGTTCGTCGTAGTCCCAGATACGCATCGAACCTCCAACAATCTCTCCAACTCCTGGCAGCAGTACATCAACTGATTCTGTAAGTCTCTTGTCCTCCTTGCACCGAGTCATGTAGAATGATTTGATTTCCACAGGAAAACGACACAACATTATTGGCTGGTTAATTTCATCTGTCATCTTCCTTTCTGGCATCTCAGGAATGTCCTAAAATTAAATCATTAAATTATGCATCACCAAATAATAGTGACAGAACTAAAGCCCTGAGCCATGTATAGTTCCGTGTCCACATGCTAGAAGTTTGGCCCAGCACGCAGCCTAGGCTGTATTATCGAAAGTTCTTGGGTGGAACAGATGGCATAATACAATATTTTCTACTGGCGATGCTTGGAGTAGCAGGAACAATAGTGAACACCTGGGGTATTAATGTGATGATTATGCTGCGAAATGCCTAAGTCCTGATTGCTTGTCTATAATTAAGGTGCGGCTAATGCAATGGTTTATGGTATTCTTACAAGCACTTATTCCTCTATCTACTTTATGTTAATCGAGGTAAACATTTGTAAAAATTGCTTTATTACATTGAGACAGAATATTGACTAATAGAAAATTGTTCATGTAAATATTTTTGTAAGAGTGTGTAAATTTTTAATTCTTTTAATTTGGGTGTATCAGGGACTTATTTTTTTTAATAATACTCAAAATAGACAATGTCTTCTCGTCACTTTGAGTTCAATCAATGAGAACTGTTGCGCGGATGAATACACAAGAATGGTGGGTATGCTATAGGTACTATATTCATTAGCGTCTGTGAACTCAAAGTGGGAGGTCGTATAATTGCTGATGGTGTGTGAACATGTAAATTACACCCAAACTTTTAACCAGCGTAGACGCTGTCGAAATTTAAAAGTGGTTAACTAATTGATATTGTGATAAGAAGTGTAAATAACGAATAAATGTGTTTGTGATAAAAGAACGTTGGCTTTTGCATTCCATTCTTAGACCGCCAACCCTGCAGATAAGAGTGGCGTCTGCTATAACAAACTTTCCACCTTTTAGTAAAAACAATACTCCATTTGCTGCTATATTCACGCTGATATATGACCATCTTTTATAATAAAACCCCGCCACAAATGGCTTGCCCAACGTGGAGCGCGAATTTAGAATGGAATGCATAATTACGAGAACAAAGTGTTAACATCGAATGACGCTATCTCATCGTGCAGGAGAAGGACGCCATTAGACCATCGTCTGATATCAACAAAACATCGATACACGGAGAATCAACGTGGGAAAAACACCGGAGATCATTTAGCGAAGCCAACTACCCAGGAGACGTAAATAACCGGACGAAGAACCAGCAGAAAAAAAAGTAGGATCCAAAATTTGTCTTTATTTTATTTCCATTTATTAATGCTACTTAGAAGTGGCAAAGTAACAGGACTTTCAACATTAAGTGAATTAGATAAAGGAATTGAAATGTCGCGAAAAGAGATAGAAACAGGAGTGGGGGAAGGGGCAGATAGGCCTAGTTATCAGGAAGGATTAGAAGGTGAACAGGCGGAAATAAGCAAAGACCAAAGGTTAATGATGATGATGATTGAAAGACTAGAACAGAATATGAAGGAAATAGGTCAGAAACTGGAACAAAACAAGGTAGAATTAGGTCAGAAAATGGAGCAAAATAATGCAGAATTAAAACAGGATATAGAACAAAGTTTAGGTGAAAAAATAGAGGGAGTGAGAGAGGACTTGGAAAATAATAAAAAAGAAATAGAACAGAAAATGGAGGAAGTGAGAAAAGACTTAGAACAGAAAATGGAATTAGGTAGACAGAACTTAGAACAGCAAATGGAATTAGGTAGACAGAACTTAGAACAGAAAATGGAATTAGGTAGACAGAACCTAGAACAGAAAATAGAATTAGGAAGACAGGAGTGTAAAGAAAATATGAAAGTAATGGAAACTAATTTAAAATTAGTACATAAAAACTTAAATGAAACAAAGGAAGCCTTAGAAGCTAGGATAGAAATTGTAGGAGATAGGATGGGAAAGATAGAATCAGAGATGAGGGAGAATAAAATTGTGTTAGAAGGAGAAATTGCTAGATGTAGGGATGAAATAACAGAATGTAATACAAGTGTAGACTGTAAGATAACAAATGTAAAAGCAGAAATAACCGAGGAATTAAGGAAAGAGATTGAGGTAGTAAAGAAAGACATTATTAATGAAACTGTAGAACAAATTGTAATTCCTAAAATTAAGACAATGAATGATGTGATGCTTTCACAACAGGATGCTATAAATGATATGAAACAAAGCCACTTAGAAATAAAGAATGATTTAAAATCAATTTGTGAAGAAATGAAAAAAGGGAAAGAAAATTTGGCTAATGTAAATGATGTTGTGAAGGCATTACAAAGACAAGATGATTTAGATGTAAGTAATGTACAAGATGAGAGTTACTTGAGTAATGTACAAAATGTTGACTCACCATACAGAGAAAGAGGTTCACAACCAAACAATGACACAACACACAACACATGTTACACCAACAGCATATTACATGAAATCACACCACCTACATTTGACGAGGAGAAGGGAGACGATCCAAAACTCTTTGTTAAAGAGATGGAAGAATACTTTAAAGTGAAAAGGATACCAAACGAGCTTAGGATGATGATAGTTAAGAAAAGCTTAAAAAACAAGGCATTAGAATGGCTCAGGTTAACACTAGCTGGTCATGAGTCTTATAGCTCATTCAGAAATTTATTCCTATCAAGATATTGGGGCCCAGCTAAACAAAACCAAATTATGGTAGAGCTAGCGACAGGTAGATACGATCCAGCCAAAGGGTTGTCGCTAGTCGACTATTTTATGAAAGTAGCCAACAAAGGAAAGCTATTAGACCCCAACTTGTCGGAGGCAGAACTAATTGCCAGTATAACAAGACATTTCCCAGACACAGTGAGAACAGGATTAATTGTTGCGAGGCCAGTAGATTTTGCAGATATGATAGAACTGCTGACAGCCTTCGAAACACAAAATGGTCGGCCTAATGAGCATAGACATAGGAACGGTCACCCAAACTCACCCATCCTAAACCGGAACACAACTACGAACAACCAGAGTGAGGGAGAACATAGAAATACTAGGAGTACCCATGAAAGGGGGAGAGGGGCACACCATTTCCCACAACCACATAATCATGGCGAGAGGATGGAGAACACAAGACAGCGGTACCACGACACAATACCAAGGGATGAATCGAGACATCAAACATATACATATGATCGTGGAAGACCAGGAGACCATGCCCATCAAGTGAATCACATACGATTCAGTAGAGAACACTTGAACAACCACAGACCGTCATACGACAGAGGTTCACGTCAAAGGGGCAGAAACCAATGGTACACTAACAACACAAGACAGCAGGAAGTAGAAGAAGATATGCCAAATAGGGCAGATACTGCACAGAATACAGAAACAACAACCTCCACCAACACTCAGGGAAATTACAACAACTAAGTTCGTCCCAACCGAGTGGATGACAAACAACAAAATCTCAGCAACTTACAATTGACATCGACACCATGATGGCTACACAGAGAGAAAGATAGAACCACTGGTCATAACGAAACAGCTGGGTGACCACACATATGAGCTACAGAATACAAATGGCAAGTTGGTAGGAAGATACCATAAAAATAAATTGAAGCCATACAAAGAAAGGACCAAATAGTCTTTGTCAACAAATGTGTAAGGCAGGAGTAGTAGAGATGAAAGAAGATAATTTTTAATGGGTTACTCATAGAAAATTATGTTCAGATTAGGAATTACAACAAGGAAGAAGATCAACATAGTCATTGGCTATATCGACCACAAAGAGCATTGTTAACAAAAAACAGACGAGGACACTGATTGTCATTAAATAAATGAATCATAGCGACGGAAAATAATATGTTTTTGACATAAGGATGTCAGGGACAAAAATAAAAATGAATCAATTATGATGAAAAAGATATAATATTTCGACACAAAGATGTCGAGAGTAAATTGAGAAGAAAAATAATACAATTACAGAATGATTGTAAGTATAGAAGTTTTCTCTTATAAAAATAAGAGACAAAGAAATGACAATTAGTGAAGTGAGGAAAACCATAATCAGAAAAACAATGCCCATGAATTGAGATGAATATAGCCAATGCTAAGCTCGAAGAAATGTTGAACCAAACAACAATGAATAATAACCCAATCAAGAAAGTTAGTACCATTAGTAACATCAGAGTTTAAGAACCGACTCAATAACCTGCCTATACATAAGCTTATAAGACAAAGAAGGCAAAGAACTGAATAAAATATTGCCATAAACATGATCATAATCATTAGCTCAAAATTTGTATCCTGTTTTTCTCTCCTCATAGCAAAGAATACAAGTCAAAAACCACATGAAACACTTAAATTGTATTTGTGTCAATGTCAAATGTACAATAACTGAGTATGTGTTGTATAAGAACTGAATATGTGTTGTACAATAACTGAATATGTATTGTATGATAACTGGATATATTGTGTAATAACTGAATACGTTGAGTAATAACTAAATTTGTTCATGTAAATATTTTTGTAAGAGTGTGTAAATTTTTAATTCTTTTAATTTGGGTGTATCAGGGACTTATTTTTTTTAATAATACTCAAAATAGACAATGTCTTCTCGTCACTTTGAGTTCAATCAATGAGAACTGTTGCGCGGATGAATACACAAGAATGGTGGGTATGCTATAGGTACTATATTCATTAGCGTCTGTGAACTCAAAGTGGGAGGTCGTATAATTGCTGATGGTGTGTGAACATGTAAATTACACCCAAACTTTTAACCAGCGTAGACGCTGTCGAAATTTAAAAGTGGTTAACTAATTGATATTGTGATAAGAAGTGTAAATAACGAATAAATGTGTTTGTGATAAAAGAACGTTGGCTTTTGCATTCCATTCTTAGACCGCCAACCCTGCAGATAAGAGTGGCGTCTGCTATAACAAACTTTCCACCTTTTAGTAAAAACAATACTCCATTTGCTGCTATATTCACGCTGATATATGACCATCTTTTATAATAAAACCCCGCCACAACATATTTCCTTGTAGGTACAATGGGAATATGAGAATACAGTACATTTTAAGTGGTAATCAAAACTTTTAAGAACAGGTGATGGCCTTGAAATTCTACTCTTGTTGCATGACCAAGAGAGAAAATTAAGTAACACCCTCTAATTTGAGGAAAGTACAGCAGAAGCCCGAAATAGTGTGGTCTGAAATACAGAAGATTCAGATTTAACGAGGGTGAAACTATGTCCCCCCAAAATATAAGTACTTTTTATTTATTTTTTATAGTTCAGTTTAAAATTTT
Organism: Tenodera sinensis; assembly: GCA_030765045.1. Taxonomy (NCBI): domain Eukaryota; kingdom Metazoa; phylum Arthropoda; class Insecta; order Mantodea; family Mantidae; genus Tenodera; species Tenodera sinensis. The sequence continues at coordinate 11,005,999 of CM060965.1, forward strand.
CTTCAAAGAGTGGTACTGGAATATACTTTTTGCTACACCTAGCGTTGACCTTGGTCACTGCATTGCTAGAAGTTTTGCCAAGTAACAAGACATGCACATGGAAGAAAATATTCTGCATGTTAGTGAAGTGATAAACAAGGTGATTCTGTGTATTAAGAAGCAAAATGAATCAAACAGAAATCATCTTCAACTAGTTACAATCAAACAATATGCATTGTGAATTATGTTGCCAAACAAAACTTACCGATTTCTTTAAAACAATGCAAAATTAGCTACAATGGATAAAATGGGTACAGTGTAATTGTATGCACTGTACAATTCAGATCGGTTGCAGCACTGGAATACATAACTAGCATAACTGGTATGTAACTGCACTTAAAAGTGGTGTACTTTACAATGAACTGTAATGCATTATTGTATGAATGTTTCCCACTATCTCCGCGGGATCAATTTTTGTCACTTCTAAGCTCACATTTCAATACACTGCGGAATCATTATAACGTAGGGTTAAAGCACGTACCCTAACAACTGCGTTATTTCACGATTCTACTGCATAAGCATTTGAAAATTCAAACCAATAGTAAATAACAAATGGAATTGAATGCTAAGAAGGGAAGAAAATCAAGCATAATTTTGAAGGTAGTCAAAGAACTGTGTTTAGATAAATCATATATTTAAACAAGCAATTCTTGTATACACACATATATATATATATATATAAATATATTCTGCACAACTTGGAAACGGCTCTAACGATCAAACTTTGTATTCAGATAGGGTAGGGTTTTGCTTATTAAGTTTATCTATATAGGTGTCATTCCTGAAAAAATGTGATTTTACGTGTAATAGTCACAATTAATCAAAACCTTATTTTGGCCATAATTTCTCTATTAGTGGGCCAATTTCAACAAACAACACAGGATATTAAAGGCCTCATCAAGAGCTTTTAGAAAACCTAAAGAAAGTTGACTTAGCTATATTACTCTACGCATAAGTCACAATTAGTCTAAACCTTATTTCAGTCATAAATTCTCTGTTAATCGATTTCAGCAAACAATGTAGCATTTTAAAGTTCTCTTCCAGAGCTATCAGAATACAGTAAGAAAGTTGACCTAGCTATATTAGTTTATGTGTATAGCTCGTCCCATCTATATGTTTGAAATAGAAATACAACATATTACATTTTACAGCTGAAATGATGGTGCTTATGAAATATTTATATGTATCTCTATATCTCTTGTATCTGAAATGACTTAACAATTGCAACAAAAATTTTTATTTAGTTAACACTTTGCTTTTCAAGTTTATCTCAGTATCTTAAAAAAAAAAAAAAAAAAAAAAAAAAAAATATATATATATATATATAAATAAATATTTATATATATATAAATATATAAATAAAATATAGGTCACCTACTTCTCCAAATTCGTAGAAACTGCCGTCATCCTTTGTGATGTTGTGTTCCTTTAAATAGACGATAGCTTCGCTATAGTTCATCCTCTTGAACGGTTTCTGTGGTGGCTTGAAACCCTGTAATAGACATAACAAGTTATCATCTTTGTAAAATTTAAAAGTATTTAAATATAAAACACATCTTCAGAATAATATCAATGCCAACATTTAAATAAAAACAATTTGATGTGTGCACTCACATGGCTGTCTCTATTCACTCTCTTACAAATGCTTATTCTTCTATCTACTTCATGTTACATTTCTAGGAATTATTTTATTACACACTTCCTTATAGATACAATGGGAATACAGGAATACAGTACACTTCAAGTGATAATCAAATTTGTAGGAGCTGGTTTGAAATTCCACTTCATCCATGCTAAATACTTGTACAAAGAGAGAAGACTGCTAAATTAGAAATCAATGAACTTATATTTTATACTAACTGAGAAGTTAAATTTTCTCAATGGTTGTAGGATATGTGAATTTTTCAAAGAGTTGGCGTGAGAGTGCAAGATCTTATTGTGTTGCATAAGTTAGTTTCGGCATTATGCAAAAATGATGTAGTTTTTATGTTATTAAATAACTATGGCGGTGTAGGGAAGTGGCGACCTCAATGCCCAGAGGGAAACTACTGCAAACAGCTTCCCGAGCATAAGCGGGAAAACCAAAACCTTTTGGGTTGAGAAGAAATGCCCAATCCCTAGCTCTAGAACCGAGGATATACCCAAGTATGCAGGGAATAAAACAGGGGCTAATCTTCCATCTTAAGTAAAGTCGGATTCAAAAGGAAAATGTGAGCCTCGGATCTGAGGTAAACCCCTGACGCCACGATAGTGGTAGAACACGGAAGTTGAAGAAGAACAAGAAGTAACTATGGGATCAGAAAGAAGGCACAAAGGTTTATATTTTTTTCAGTTTAGTAAAGTGCTAAATACACAAATGAACAATGTCATATGAGGTTAATAATAGTAACAATAATAATCTCTGTACGATAAAAATAAGATACTAACTAGTATTAATAAACTCATCCACACTATAATAGGCTTTGTCAATTAAGAAACATTTCAGCATTGACTTAAATTTATTATCTTTACAATTCTTGATAGTAACTGGTAAATGTTATAAAATTTTATACCATAAAACTAGGTGTCTTCTCTTACAAGTGCAGTCTGAGTAGGAATTGCTAAGTCATCTTTATGTCCAGTATTGTGTTTGTGTCTCTCTGAGCTGGTTTCAAGATGCAATTTAAATTTTCGAAGGTGCATTATTGTGTGATATATATATATATATATATATAGATTAGGACTTCTCGGGTTACCAGCCGTGTGATGTTGATGAAGTTGCTCGGCTTTCGGCCATCTTAACTCTGAGGCCTTCATCAGGAAGGTCAAAAGTTTTCGACCACCTATCACAACTATGGATTTGGTTAAAACAGAGATGTAGTTTTAAATAATCTATCATAGCCCTGTTCTGATATTAAAACAAGTATAAACATGTAACAACAGAACGACTGTTGTGTATTTGACCGGTTTTCCGTATGGTAGGGCGCTGCTGAGTAACCACAACAATACTGAGGTGTCTTTACCCAAGACGTGTCCACTTGAATAGACCTCATTCCTTCCGCTGTCTATGTAGCAAGCAGTTCACATTAGTTTTCAGTACACCGTGTGCAGCTAGCAGTGGGTTTGTGTATCTGATCAGGTATATACCATTTTACCCCAAAATGGGACGGAAGCAGGAGACTGGAACTAAAAAACATGTTGTAACTGTAGCTCTGCATCACGAAGGCTATTCTAGTAGGACAATAGCAACAAAAGTTGGCGTAGCCCAATCTACAGTGGTGTATACATTGAAGCGGTTCAAGCAAACCGGTGCCAATGCAAGTATTTCGCTATCTGGAAGACCCCGTGTAACATCATACAGGGATGATCAGTTCATATGTGTACAGAGGAAATGCCACAGGACTCGTAGGGCACCTGAAATTCGCGGGGAAGTCAATAATATGCGAGCTGCTTCAGTCTCTGTCTCAGCAGTGCAACCCCATCTTTGTGAATGAGGTTTAAAGAGGTGCATAGCAGCCAAAAAACCTTAATTATGGACACAAAATAAGGTGAAAATGATGAAATGGACACAGCTACATAAAAACTGGAGCGTGCAGCAATGGTCCAAGATGTTATTCATGGATGAATGAAGTTTGAAGTATTTGAGAGCCATCGTCGAATGTTTGTTCATCGACTTCGTGGAGAACATATGAAGAGTCAGTGTGTGACACCTGCGGTGAAGCATGGTGGAGGGTCGGTTATGGTGTGGGGATGTTTTGCGGGTGATGAAGTCGGTGATCTCGTGCAAATTAATGGAACATTAAAGAAGGAAGGATATCACAGGATACTGATCAACAATGCAGTCCCATCTGGCAAGAGGCTTATTGGTCGTGGACAATGACCCCAAACATTCTTCTAAATTGTGTAGAGGGTAGGTCAATAGAAAAGAGAAATGTGGGGAACTGAAAAATATATTTTGGCCAAGTCAGCTCCAAACTTAAATCCCATTGAACTGTTATGGGATGAACTTGACAGGGGGTCTGAAAACTGAGGTCAATTAATGTTGAACTATGGAATAATTTACATAGCTGTTGGACTGCAATATCTGCACAAACACTACAAATCTTATTTCCAGAATGCCACAAGATTGTGCAGCTGTTCGGAGGACAAAGGGTGGATACTTTGACGACCCCAAAATATAAACCATATGATATTGTCTTAATGATAGAGAGAGAAAATGTATGTTTTGTTGGTCTATTTAGTTTTTACAACGTGTTTGTACATTGAAATAAAGTATCTAGTTTTGTGCATAGGTGATAGAAAACTTTTGACCAGTAGTGTATATATATGCTGGAAAGGATTAGAAGTTTTAATTTGAAATGTTGGAAGACAAGATTCATTATGTTTTAGATTCCCAAGGTATCTGACAGCTGTTTTCTGCAACACAAAGATTTTGTTAAAATTGACCTTAGTCATGTTACCCCATAATTCGATCCCATGTGAAAGGTAAGAGTAGATTAAAGAATAATAAATAACTTTAGCTGTGGGCATAGGTAGATATTTCAGAATGAATAATTTTTTACTGATGGTATTACCAAGTTTATCAATATGTTCAGTGAAGTTTATAGTCTGTCTAATGTAACACCTAATAATTTAGCATTCTTTACCATTTTTCCGGTTCATTGTCAATGTTTAAATGAATTAAAAGATCTTTAATTTTAGTTCCAAATGTAATTAATTCACTTTTACTGGCATTCACAAACATATTCAGGTTATAAAAATATTGCAATAGTTTATCAGTAGTTTCAATTAAGGTATTCTATAGATTAGTAACATTTTTGTGATAAACTGTGACCGTGGAATCATCTGCATACTGAAATAATTTTGCATTATTGGTTATAAGCTGGTCGATTTCATGCATGTATAAGATAAACAAAAGAGGTCCTAAAATGGAACCTTGCGGAACTCCATGGCTTAATGTTAGTGTTTTTGACCTATAAACGGTGAATAAAGACATACATACATATATTCACTATTTTCTGTTTTTAGGGTTACAAACTGTTTTCGTTTTGTCATATATGATTTCATCGTTTTAAGCGCAGTGCCCAGAATACCAAGATCATGTAATTTATTCATTAGTGTGTTACTATCGACTTTAGTAAGATCTAATAGTATACCAGCGGCGTAGTTGCCAGTCTATATTGCTTATTATTTCTTCTGAGATTGTGATTGAAGCTACTATAATTATCTAAAGAATTACTTGACCATTCCATGGAAGGGTTCCTCCACCTATGTTAAGCAGCACAGGCTGGCAAATCTGTATTGGCTGATTACCACCATCAGGGACAAAACAACAGCTGCCCTACTTCAATCCTTTCTCCTTCAACCAACATGCATTCATACAGAAACAAGCAACAGTGGACTCTGCACTGATATCAATAGCATTTTTGCAACCATAAAAATGCAACACAAACTTTCTATACACCTAGGTATGTTAAGAAAGTTAAAAAGTCTGATGTGTTGCACTCACATGACATTTTCTACTCTTGCACTGACCATTCTTACAAACTCTTATTCCAATATCTTCTTCGTGTTAGTTGAGATAAACATTTGTACAAATTATCTTATTGCTTATTTCCTTGTAGGTGCAAGGGGAATATGGGAATACAGTAGGCACTGAGCGATAGTCTAAACTTTTTAAAGCTTTGAGATTCCGTTCTCTTTGCACACTTAACATGCAAAACAAATGAACAATGATGTTCCATTTCACGAAAGTTTTAAGTTTTCCGAAACTCACACACATAACAAGGAATATCTCCGAAATGGTTCACCCTACAAGAAAATCTATTCCGACATAAATTGTGTATTATAGCAAGATCACCATTTTTTGTATAGTATGATTTGATCTACCTCTAACGCTTTACCAGTTATGCAAAAGTCGTCTAGAGTAAATACAACTACAGGGGCTATAGCCAGAAAATTCAAGACATACAATTCATTTACCATGAAAATATCTCAAACATATGACATTTTGATTAAAATCGTTAGAGCCATTTTCAAGAAAATCAAAATTTTCGAAAAACTTTCCATGTAAAGGGTAGCTTAGAGTGGAGCTATTTTCTTCAAAATCTTCGTGTCGCATTCTTGAAAGACATTAAACTTAAATACCAACTTTGGTTTTTAACCGACTTTTCATTTTTGAGTATGCTGCCCACAGAAAAAAAAAAAAAAAAACACACACGCACGCACACCCACACCCACACACACGGACCTTTTTCTAAAAGTGCTTTTTTTTGGATTCATGGGGTCTCAAAATATTTCCAGTGAAATCTCGACATCAAATTTTTGGGTGGAATACATACAATACTTTCCCTACTAACCAGTAGAGAAAGTAAAAAGAGAAGACTGACTTCTCTTATGCTTATTTTCAACAGCATAAAATTTCGCTGTGGACATTCATACAGTAAAACCACAATTACAAAATAAGGATAATTTAGAACTTGATACGCAACTTTTCTGTCTCTCTGTTCATTTGCTGTGCATATTAGTACAACTTTTGGCTCAACATATTAGTGTGAGTAATTTCATTTTTTCAAAACTGAAGATTTGTAACATGTAAAAGCAGATTATGGTTGACAGATGAAACTTACATGCTCTGTTGTACGTTAATACTACTGAATTAACATTAGATGTATGTGAAACTGTAATGCTCCAGATCAAGTAAAGAATAGCATAAAAATTAATGTTAAAGCCCTCTCAGTCTGCATATATAAAATCAAACCTGTAGGTATTAGAGAAGGGCCTAAGCTGCTGCTGCTGCAGCTTCTGAAACCCCTTGCATGCTCGACTACAATCCATCACATCACCATTCCTGCAGTATCTCCTGTTATGCAGCATTTCCACAACTTGCAACACTATCATAGGAAAGTTAAAAATCTGATGTGTTGCACTCACATGACTTTCTCTACTCTTGTACTAACATCCTTACAAACTCTTATTCCTATATCTTCTTTGTGTTAGTAGAGATAAACATTTGCAGAAATTCTTATTGCTTATTTCCTTGTAGGTGCAAGGGGAATATGGGAATATAGTAGGCTTTGAGCGAGTCAAATCTTTTAAAGCTTTGAGTTCCCGTTCTCTTTGCACGCTTCTTTCTTCCTTCTTTCCCTGATTACCCTCCCCTTATGTAGGACTTACAAGCCAATGCCTAGGGCCAGACACCTGTCGGGGAGCAGAGGGACCTCTGGACCAGATGGAGTGAAGAGCTGGAAGCAGGTGGTCAGGCAAGCACCAGGTATGACAGTGAGGAAGAGAATGATACGAAATGCAGCGAAATGGATGATTGGAAGGGTGATAATGGAGCAATTGATGGAATGAATGGTGGGGGAAACCGGAGAAAACCCGCCCAGATGCCGCTTCGTACACCACGAATACCACATGCGAGTCTCGCCTAGGTGGTAGGCGAGTGGTCTAACCACTCAGCCATGGCGCCGCCATTATACTTCCAGACTCAGGGAAGGATGAGGAATGGCTGGAGAAAAATTCCTACCCCCCCTGCCGGGAATCGAACCCGGGACCCCTTGCACAGTAGGCAGGTGCTCTACCAACTGCGCTATGAGGCCAGCCCTTTGCACGCTTAACATATAAAAAAATGAACAACGATGTTCCATTTCACAAATTTGTTTTCTGAAACCAATACAAAAAACAAGGAATATCCCCAAAATGGTTCAATTTACAAAAAAATTTATTTAAACATAAATTGTGTGTTTTAGCGAATCTACATTTCTTGTATAGTAAGATTTTGTCTATCTCCTGCAGTTTACGAGTTATTCAAAAGTCATCCAGAGTAAACAGGACTATATAGGCTATAGCCAGAAAAATTGAAATATGCATTTCATCTGTCATACAAATATCTTAAACATATGGCATTTTAATCAAAATCGTTAGAGCCATTTTCAAGAAAATCAAAATTTTCGAAAAATTTTCCATGTAACATATAGTTTAGGATGAAGCAATTTTCTTCAAAATCTTCGTGTCACATTCTTGAAATACATTAAACTTAAATACCAACTTTGGTTTTAACCGACTTTTTGTTTTTGAGTTATGCTGTACATATGCACGCACACACACGTGCGTGCGCATGCACCTTTTTCTAAAAATGTTTTTTGATTCAGGGGGTCTCAAAACATATTTCCGGTGAAATCTTGACAGCAAATTTTTGTGTGGAATACAATATTTCCTCTATTTACCTGTAGAGAAAGTAAATATGTTGGATGTTTCTCAAACGTTTCACATCCTTTTGTGTGAGAATATCAGGGGATGTTTCATCTATTATTAGCAATTGCTGGGACTGTACAAATTATAATTATAAGGTGTAAAGGGGAGGATTCTCTATAAAAACCTTCTATTCTATGGCCAGTGAATCTCTGGGTCTAACATTTCTCAAGGCTTCGTGACATGGTGTTGCCAGTTTTTTGGCAGGAATTTCAAACAGGGTATTTGAAACACTTCATACATCTGCAGATCGCTTTGCTACTTCATAAATTTACGTGGACAGTATACATATAAATGATCACAGAATAGTACAATATGGAGACAATGTTATACCATTTACCTACTGGAAAAAAAACCTGCACAAACACCAAAGCAATTAAAACCACATGGTCCTTGTAAAACGGAGTTGGCAACTCAGTGCTACTTTTGGAAGCCATGCCTAGCAGTCTCTGATTGGTGCTAGCAGAAAGTTTTAACATCCGGTGCGTTACTCGCTTCAAGTACTGCCAATAGTAACAGCTACTGCCCATAATAGATGTAAAGGTAATATTCGAACAGAATAGTGGTGTAATGAAGATATTGCACAAAAATTAAACAGAAACCTATATTTCAATGTCTCTAACTTAATAAATATCATATACTTTCATTGTTAAGATAATTGTGAGAATCTATTTTCCAAAACTCATTACTTTACATTGGCAACGGTAACCTTCTCCCTCCAACTCATCTCAGCTGTGAAATGTCACAGGGCCGGAGATCCACTGGCCATGCAATAGCTCATTGTATAATCACTTCATTACGAATGGGAGAAGGTATATGGATGTGATTCATTTGTTACTGGAGTTTAGAAAGTTAATCCTACTTCAGCAGCTTAGCCAGCCTGTCATCCAATATTTAGACAAATTAGTTTTGCACATCTTAAAGAACGGATTCCTTTCTAAGCTAATATTATACTTTACCGGGTTCAGTTCCTCCACAAGGTGTCCGTATGGAGAATCTAGCACCCTCTGCACAACGTCACAGACCAGGTCTTCCAAACGGTCCAACATATCATCAAATGTGATGAAAGGGCACTCTGCCTCAATGTGAGTATATCTGTAAATGATAATTATTATGAATAAAATTAACATTGCCATCAATTTGAAGTGGCAAATGGTTCAACTAGCATTTGCTATTCTTTATGACCACTGACACTTCAAAGGGTAATGACAGCAATGCTGCCATCCTAGTCCTTGCTGATGTCTCATCTCATCTAATTGCATGTTATGTTACAAGTGCGATGTAATCTGAAAGCACTCGAGTTCAATAGAAGCATTTGTACCATCTGATGCAATAGTCACACAATTTTCTGTCTTGCATCTAAAAAATATGCTGTACAGTCTTTCAGTTTGTTTGCAGTGAATCAAGACTGATGGAGACATGAGCGCCTGAAACGTGTTCCAGTAACTTATGGTTTACAAAATTAAGTTAGAATAATAAAAAATCCAAATTTTTGCATAGAAATATTAAAATAACTACATGTATTTCCTCAACCCCCCCCCCCCCCCCCCCAATCAAAAAATCAATATATGGTGTAATATTAGTTCCTCAAAATAAATACAAGATAAAATTTCAAAACATGTCCCAAAAAATTTAAAGAGAGTTTTGATTTGTCATTTATTTATTGATTCAGTTTTTACTTTCAATTAGAAGAAACTGGTTTAGCTCAGCTATTTCATGCTCTGTGAGTAGCTGCTGTGTATGTTGTATTTTTCCGTTGTGACAACTAATTGCACTAACTTTTTGCTTAAATTTTACGCTGTTATGTTAGTTTCAGCTCCTATGTTAACATTTAATTTTCATTGTGAAGGTTGTTATCTCTGGTTGTAAAGCAAATGTCTTGCCTTCAGTTGGTTCTTTTCTCACGTATTATGCAGTTATTATAGTTTCCTTCAATTCCTGGGCACATGAAAACATTGCCAAGCATCAATCAGTAATAATAAGAATTCTAGTGAAGAAGGAGCAGGAGGAGGAAGTAGGAGGAGGAGGAAGTAGGAGGAATAGGAGAAGAAGAGGAAGAAGAAGAAGAAGAAGAAGAAGAAGAAGAAGAAAGAAGAGGAAGAAGGAGAAGAAAGAAGAGGAAGAAGAAGAAAGAAGAGGAAGAAGTAGAAGAAGAAAGAGGAGGAATAGAAGAAGTGGAGGATGTGTAGATGATTACTTACTCAGCGAGATGTCTACGTGTCCTGCTCTGTTCTGCACGGTAACTCTGTGCAATACAAAAGACATCCCCCATGGTTGGTATACAGGTCTCCAGGTAGAGCTGGGAACTCTGTGTTAAGAACGCCTCCTCGCTGGTAACAAACATAAATATAAACAAAATAGTTACATGATTTTCCTTCTCCTTTCCTTTACCTGATTACCCTCCCCTTATTTGGGACTTATACCCCTAAGACTTACACCGGCGCCTAGTCAGACACCTGCCGGGGAGCACAGGAACCTATGTACCGGACAGAGTGAAGACCTGGAAGTGGGTGATCAGCCAAGCACCAGATATGGTAGTGAGGTGGAGGATGATATGAAATGCAGACAAAATAGATGATTGGAAAGGTGATAATGGAGCAATTGGTGGAATGATCGGTGGAGGAAACTGGAGAACCCGAAGAAAACCCACCCTGATGCAGCTTTGTCCACCACAAATACCATATGCGGACTCCTGAAATCGAACTCGGGCCACCTAGGTGGTAGGAGAACACTCTAACCTCCTCTCGGCTACAACACTGTCCACATGATTTTCTCTACCCATTAATTTACTTTTATATAGCTAACACAGAGATAGTTTTAGACGTGTTGCTAGGATCTGCAGGAGTAATGTCATGCAAATTGATAGTGGGGGCAACGTTTCTGTTGCCTTCCTTGAAATAAACAAGAGACAGCTGATGTGAGTGGGCAATTTACTTAATCATGGGTTGTTCCCATGTTTATTGCACGGAAGTCAGAGAAATACTAACCTGACAACCCAATGTCTTACAAATATAAAAGTGGACTTGTGCCTAAACCACTGTACATCTATTGGCATTTGCCATGTCTAAAAATATCTCTGTAGAAACTCTTCTTATAAAAGCTTTTCCTTCTATCTTTTCCTTGTGAATCCATGTAAATGTTTACAGAAATATGTAGTTTCAGTACACATTTACTTGTAGATTTAAGAAAACAGGAAGATTAATCAATAGTTGGATGTTTAAAAGATAGTTACTATATTCTAGTTTAAATAGTCTATTCTCTTTCCATGACATTGCAAGAAACAGCTTTATAGGAACAGCAATTTAAAAAATCTGATGTGTTGCACTCACATGACTTTCTCTACTCTTGTACTAACCATTCTTACAAAACCTTATTCCTATATCTTCTTCGTGTTAAGATAAACATTTGTATAACTTATCTTATTGCTTATTTCCTTGTAGGTACAAGGGGAATATTAGAATACAAAATCGTTACAGCCATTTTCAAAAAAATCGAAATTTTCGAAAAATTTTCCATGTAAAGGGTAGTTTAGAGTGCAACTATTTTCTTCAAAATCTTTGTGCCATACCCTTGAAAGACATTAAACTTAAATACCAACTTTGGTTTTTAACCGACTTTTCGTTTTTGAGTTATGCTGTCCACAGACTGACAGATTGACACACAGACCTTTTTCTAAAAATGCTTTTTTTGGATTCAAGGGCCTCAAAACATATATTTCCGGTGAAATCTCAACATCAAATTTTTGGGTGAAATACAATACTTCCCCTACTTACCAGTAGAGAAAGTAAAAAAAGGCAAGTATTGAAAGTTTCAAACCAATAACAATGCATATCTCGCAAATGGCTGACGTCATTAAAAAGCTTATTTAAAATAAACTGTGCATTTCTGAAGAGATATGTTTTTTGTGGTGTGTTTTTGTTTTGGTTTACTAGTTATAAAAATATAAGTTAGGTTATAACCTTGCAATGAAGTTCTATTTCACAAAGGTTGTTTATTTGCAATGTGCATATGTTTTGGGTGTTCGATCCCTGACTACAGAATACACACGTATGAAGGGAGTTTTTGGCCTATATGCAGGACTGGAGCTCACTCAGTATCCTGAGGAATATCAGGAGCAATCTGTGGGTTATCACAAATTGTACAAAGCACTCAACAGTTTTGAAGTGTTAGGTATAAGGTGATCGCACAACACATTACCAACTGATTAATTCAATTCTTGTATACAAGATTTAAATGTATACTTTGTGGCAGACTGCTTGTTATTCCATAAAAGAATATTTTGAAAACTAATTGTAATTTTATTAAATGCTATGATTTTATCTTTATATCAGTTGCTAACAAAGCTGCTGCTTCTTTTTTTATACTATTGTATGGTTTTGTATTCTTCAGTCTGTAGCAGAAATTGTAAGTCCAGGATATTTAATTTGGAATAACAGGAATGGAAGATTTGTGCTGGTATTTGTTGTGTTTATTTTCTGTCTGCATGCCTATTTTTGGTTATATGAATGTTATATTTTATTCCTTAAACTTTATTGTTGTGTCCAAAACTGTTCAGTACAATAATGTGGAACATGACCAACAGTGATTATAAGTGTAAATTGAGGGAAAAACAACCGTTGCTGGGCTTCATAACCAAAGGGAATTAATAGTGAATCCTTTACAGAACAGCTGCAATTTTGGCGCTATATTCACCTCTGCTGTGTGAATGTGGGCATTATGATTGGTGGAATATGACCCTTCATGGGCTTTTGTGGTATTTTTTATTTCATTTACCAAATCTGGAGATTTTTCTTATAAAATTTCAAAAGCCATCTTGCATTGGCAATCCTGATGGACAGCAATAATTGTGTGCACCTTTTATATTTGCCTTTGTAGATTTTGTTTCTTTTTTCACACCTGACTTGTCCTATGTAAATAATAGGTTTTGTGAAGCAATTAAAATCTACATTCAACTCAAACAATTATCAGTGTGCTTCACAGTGTAAGTACTACTTCTAGATCATGGTTCTCTTACTCACTCACCCGAAGTAGTCCAACTTGAACAGCGTGGCTCCTCCTTCGACTTGCGTCTGAACCAGAGTAGGTGGCGTTACTTCTGTATAACCTCTGCTTAAGTAATGGTCACGGAATGCCTGCATTACTATGGACCTCATTTTCAAGATGTTTGAAGTCTGCAATCATAATGCTTTTATTAGCATTAGGTTGTAGCTGCAAGACATATCCAAAGATGGAGGACAAATGGAACTCAAAGACAATTTTAAATGGAAAACTTTTTAAAACAAGACTAAATGGCAAACCAAAAACTGATATGAGGACAAAATAAGAACAGATGTATAATTATTATTTATTTATGCCAACAAACTTACTGTTGGTGTTTTTAAACACACAAGCCGTGTGTGGGCAAAGTTCCAGTTCTACCTCTTAAACAGATGTATAATTTGGAATGAGTCACACCATCCTTACAAAAAGTGTCGCTTATTAAGTTTTTAAAATTGCAACGTTTTCAAGGGTATTTGTCTTCATCATTAATGGAATTAAATCACTCACTATGTAGTAATGGTTAGTTAAAGCAAAACTTACAACAATTTGAAAGGTTCCTCTGGAACTGGTCAGCAAGATACAAGATTTTAGAATGCTAGAAAACACATAATGGTCTTTCTCGATAGCACTATTCACAAGCATTCCAATAAGGGTTGTCAGGTGTCCCGTGTTCCCTGGATTCTCTCAGATTTCAGCCTTATTTTATTGAGTCTCCCGGTTCAAGTATTTTGGACTACTTCTCCCATATTTCATACATTGCCATGAGTTCTGAGTTTTAGAAGGATATTTGGAATATGCGATATATCAAAGTGGTAGTTCCCTTTTCTCAATGTTGGCAGCAGTATTTTACTTAGCTGTTGGTAGCAGTGAGCATTGTTTTCTTATTGGCTGATAGAGTGTAGCCAATCCTTAAGGGTACCTGTGGTCATGAGATGTATGATGTGAGCACATGTCTAGTTCACTTGCATCTGGAACACGTGTTTTGTTTGTGGTTCTATAAAGCAAGTAAAATCATGGAAGGCAATGGCTGCAATCAACTACACAAAGCTCCACCCAAGAAGAAACCTAAGTACATGTGTGTTTATCTTTCTGTATGGGAAGATACTTATTTTTGGGCAGGATCTGTGAAAGGTAATAAGCATTACATACATTGCTCTTTATGGTTCTTTAAAAGAGTGAAATAAGTGAGAGCCTCTGTAGCGCAGTTGGTAGCATGCCTGCCTCTGGCACAGAGGACCCAGTTCGATCCCTGGTACTGGCATGGATTTTTCCCCAACTGGGAGGTCTGGTACAGGGTGCACTCAGCCTCGTTAGGTCCCCGAGGGGCCAATTGAGAACCTATTCTGATAGAAAGGTAACATCCCTAAAAGGTCAAGTAGTTGCCTCACGATTGAGGGAGTCGGTGTGCTGACCCCCACCACCCCAACCTGCACTCCTCTGTGATCTTGGCTGCGGCTGGAGGACGCAGCAGCCAGGCGAAAAGGGTACCCTCTGTAAAGGGGAGATGTCCTAATGATTATTATATTATGAAATCACCATTTTGTAAATATACTCATTTGTTTAAATGTTATGAGTAAATATGTAAAACCTAAGAGGTAGAACTGGAACTTAAAAATTCAATGCCACCAACTGGGATTTGAACTACAGACCTTCCGCTTGCCGGGCGGACACTCTAACCACTGAGCCATTGTGACAAACTGCCAGAATGGCATTAAATTCTCAAGCCAGTTCGTATTTCTCCTGGTAAACTTTGCCCACACACGGCTTGTGTGTTTAAAAACACCAACAGTAAGTTTGTTGGCATAAATAAATAATAATGTAAAACCTAGTTCTGTGCAATAAGCATACATCTTCTAAAATCAACACAGAGAAAATCGACATCGACAATATGTTCAAGTATTAAGGAAACATTTTGGAAATCTCCTGTATTTTTAGCTTGAAAACCTGGCAACCCTAATTCCATTAGAGAAAATTCCCCCATTTCTGAAAAAATGGCTAAACTCTGTAACATGATGTTGCACAGAGTAAGAAATAAAATCTTATTTGTACAGTCACACGATTTTCTCTACTCTCTCTTGTACAAATTATAGTTAAAAACACTTATTCTTCTATCTATTTCATGTTAATAGAGACAAAGCTTTGTAGAAATGGTTTTATTACATATATGGGAATAGGAAATTACAGCAGACTTAAGTGATAGTCAAATATTTTAAGAGCTGGTCACTAAATGATGACTGAAGTTGCTAGTCAATATGTTTAAAATTTAGTATAAAATAAATGCAGTTATAAAAAAGTAATATAATTTTGAAATAAAAAGCAACAAAATTGAAAATCAGATAAATTTATTGTGAATCACCTTCCCTGTACCATGCCTAACACATAAGTAAGAGATCTCATTGCTCCAAGACATTCAAAACAACAATGAAGGACAAGGTAACATGCTCGGGCTCTTCTTTACTTTACGTCCTGCATCAATTTTTTCAAACTTCTGATATCACATGCAGTATTACATCCTATAGGAGGTCACCAATATGATAGAAATATAAAACATTAACTTTAAATATGCTCTAAATAGTCAGAAATACATAAATTCACTTAAAATAAAATGAATACATGCTAAATCCAAATCTAGTTATGTGCATAAGGCAAGTCGGTAGCAGATGCTGGCTCCTTACTGCCAACATCGCTCTCACAGTACCCAAGTCTTTGCTGGCAAAGGTGAAAAAGCCAATACACTGTAGAAGTGGTGAAAGTTGCCTATGATGTATTGGTAGCTTCGCTTGTATGTCTACTACATACAACAATAGGTAAAGATTTGCTTGTACAAAAATGAGTGGGCACAAGTGTATTCAGTATTTGGGCAAGCACCCTTTTTCATGGGCTCCAAAAACTGTTTATGCCCTCGCTTGTATCTGTGATCCCATTTTGTAACAGTGAAACCAGTGAAACACAACTAACACTTACAAAGTTTATTTACTGAATAGCAGGGACTGAACACTATATTCATTTTCACAATAAATATTAACGCTGGCAAATGTGGTGAAAATATGCATAGTTTTAATGTTGTCTGGAGCATTGGTATAGAGGCTAGCAACTATTGGGGTTACCAGCAACTTCAGCAGGTTCCATTAGTGCTTGTTTAATCATGTCTGGTGTTGGCCTTACAAAGTTTTGCACAACGTAAAGTAAAGAATATCCCATCTGGAGCAGTCAACACTACATTAATAATTGCCACACTGCAGTAATACTTAATTGTGAAGTTTTACTAACATTCTCTCCTCGTATCATAATGTGCCTGTTATCTAGTTGTACATCAGGTAGGGCCTCTTCGTTTAGAATGGCATCTGCTCCACCTGCAGGGGACAAGCCTATTAACTCCCAGTAGTCCACCTGCATCTCGTGGCCACCTGGTGCCTGAAACAGAATACTAATCTTCAATACACAGTAAACACATGAATGCTTCATGCCCCCACCCCCCAAATAAAGGCTGTCAGCTGTCAGCTAATGGCCAATCATTCATTTTAACTTAGAATATGGTATTCCATTGCATAGTAGTTGCACCTTAATTCATGCACAAGCGATCAGGAACTTAAGCATGTCACTGCATAGCTCGTGAATCAAGTCAATATTCCACATGGCTCACTGTGGACTGAGTGGTAATGAGAAAGCTGATTTTCTTGCAAAAAGGGGTACCAGCGGTGTACAAAAATCTATAGTTAATCTACCATTTTATGCAGCTAAAAGATTAGTCAACTCTGAATTCAAAAAAATTGTTGCAAAATATTACTATGAAAAATCAAAGAATAAAAGATGGGAACTACCAAACATTCAAACAGTGATTCCTGAGTATCCTCGAAAAACAGCAGTTGCAACCTTCAGGTTGATTACAGGACATGATTGTCTGGCAAAACATTTAAACAGAATTGGGATATATTCTTCACCACTCTGTCCTCTATGTGATCTGCAAGAGGAAATGGATCGAGACCACCTTCAAATATGCCCGGCCACTTCTAGTGCCCCATCCATCAGTGAAAAATATTGGAGAGCAAGAGGATTAATGACTTCATTGTCAGAAATCCAGCATTAGCTAACAACAACAACATATTCCACATGTTGACTGTCAAGAAAAATTGAAAAATAACATGCCGCCACTGCTACCTTGAATACAGCTATACTAGTTTCATCAAAAGAATTGTCCTAATGTAAACAATGCCTAAACATGTACCCCCGCTCCTCTGCTCTCTCGCTTTGATTGTGCAGTATCTGCACTACTTTCGTAAACTACATGGAGCCTGGAACTACCTTTGACCCATCAACCTCTTCGTGCAATAGTTTAAAACACGCTACCGATTAGATAACTGTGTATAGCACTCTAAACTAAAAAACATAAATAACCAACATATCCTCACAGTCAACAATGGTGTTCTTACTATTTCTTTTCCGGAACTCAAAACCAATGTCAAGTAACAGCCTGTAAGAAGAAATTTGCTTGAAACTATAGTGGACACAGTTTATCAGCGGTTCCCAAGAATTCAACATGGCCAACATTACACTAAACAGCTGACGGAAGCATCCCAAAGGCAGTCCTGCCAACGTACATAATAAAGGCATTTCTAACCTCAAATATCACAGGGTTAAAGTAACATGCTTTCAAAGATAATGCTTGAACATCGTTACCACATAACACTCATCTTCGGCAAATGTTGTTCTGCAACAACACTTTTGAATAAAATCACTTCCGAGCGCTAAATATCGTAATATGTACGAGATGCACTACTGTGTAACAAACACAAAAATAATAACAATAACTATAACTGCATACACTGCTCTAAAAGAAATCCAGACAAAATCACGCAAACACGAGCAGTACGTCCACTGATTAATTAATCAATTAATACAGCGTCTAAACAGAATCTTGTTTTAAAATCTAACGGTTGGCCTCTCTACAATGCGTTCATAAACAAGGGCTTCTGTGGCAACACAACAGACGCAATAACACCAACTATGGCCACAGCTTTACCATGGTTATATGTCGCAAACAGTTGGCGGTACTAATGCAATCCAACAGGTGCAATATCATCAAATATTACCAGACTGTACCATAATGGAGGGGAAAATGTCAAGGTTGTTCTTTGGGGTATCTCAATAAGCCGTGTCTGCTATAGGAAGGTTGGGGTCACCATTGACAAACACAAACACTTTCTTGACTGTAGGTGGCTAGCTTATGAGTAGGGCCCGGATTCTTAGTTTTTTAACTATTTTATTCCTTGATAGTTAACTGTAGTGGTTTAATTTAATTATCTGTTTCATGATCATAGAAGCCAAATACTTGAATCTTATAAAACCTAAAAATGGCTAAATGAGACTTCAAAACCTAAAAGAGGCTAAATCTCCTATTTATTTTAAAATTAAAAAAACACTTTGTTTTAAAATGGGAAAATGAAATGTTTATGAAATTGTGAATGAACTTTGACTGTTACATCTTTGCTACGCCTTCTCTCTTGTGTATGCTTAGAGGAGTAGTAACAATGTAAGAGGCAACTGCTTGTATTTAGCTATGTGGGACCAAGCTCTGTATTGTTGCAAGCAAGGAATGCAGGGATTGTTGTCGAGGGGAAAGGGGTCATTAGGAGAACTCGCCATAAACTCAAATCAATTAGTTTAAAAACAGTATCTGTTGTGTTCAGTCGACTTGGTGTATTGTTAATAAATACAATTACTACATCGTTAGAAGTCAATTTTTCCTTAGATTATGTAGGTAATTTAAGGAGCCAGTGTCATGCCTAAAGTCAGCTCATCTGGAAGGTGATTAATTCGTCAGTGGATAGCTACGATCTAAACTTCACCACAAATGGCAAAGTAATATTTTGTCAAATCTGCCAAAAGCGAAAGAAACCATGCCCACAGACACAAAAGCTTGAACAAATATGAACACCTATGCTGCGCAGATAAAGTTGCATTAAGCGGCTAAGTGCTGTGCAGATAAACATACCGTACAGGAGAACCTGTACTACCTGTTCTCGAATGATGGAAAGCAGGTAAGGATTAAACACCTGTTATAATGCACATAGCGTATAAACTATAATTTTACTTACGTATTTTCCAGGTGCCCTCTGGCCAAAAATCGCATTTTGAGCAGCACAAAGGATCTACAGGATATATCAACAACATTGTTATAAAAGGAGGACAAATAATAATAAAATTAATAAACAATAATTATTTAAAAACTATTTCAGGAGGTTAAAGAACTGAAAAAAACTTTTTTAAGATACAAAAATAACTAAAAAGCTAATTTTTAGAACCTAAAAATCCGGGCCCTACTTATGAGCAAGAAATGATGAACTTTACAGTGCACTGCATTCCTAACAAATTCGTCACACTGAACTTCTAGCACTGGCTTTTTATGTTCCCTTGATTTTGCAGGCACAGTTAACTTGCCTGTTTTTAACCTTTCACTGTATATGGAATTTATATTTAATGCAGACATACCTGTCCACTCTGCTGTCAGGTTAACAACACCCTCGACAACCAAAGTAAGGTATTTCTCACATACTTTGTGAAACACATTCACAATAATAACTTTCTCACCACTAGTTTACAGGTTTCCCTCTGCAATATTTTACAAACTGCACTTGGTTCACCTTTCCACTTCCATAGCTGACCAGCAAAAGACAGTCTGCACATGTTCTTCATGCATTTTCTGATTAAGTGCAATTAATTACTTTGGATTCATTTTGCTACAGTTCTACATACTACAATAACAAGCTAAACTTACCATTATTACGTAGAACAGAGAAGATGCAGTAGTTTTTGTTAGTATTGAGCGAACTACTTTGTAACCGATGTACCCTGTAATACGCGGCATCAGCCAATGAACGCACACTTGATTCACATTTGTACACGTGTTTCTGTTTACATAAGGACTAATTCTTTCGATGAAACCAGTGTAGTCCTGTTATGTTCACAGGAGAGAGTAGAGGGTTTGTAGTGTATTTCAATGCTTGGCACTGAGGCACCATTCCTGTTCCTAAGGTAATCAATGCCATCATTGTAGATACAGATGCCAAGTCGGTCAGTTGGTCCCCATGGAGGAATATATTGTAATTGTAATATATTCCTCTATGTAGATACCATCAGCTTACTGAGATGGCATGTAGCCCACCAATTAGAGGGTGATTGAGAAAATTTCTCACACCCTCTAAAAAATACCACTCCAAGTATTTTTTAAAATAAGCGAAAAGTTATTGGGAGTTAACAGTGTGGGAAAATATTTATATCATTAACCTCTTGAGCGATGGCCATTTAAACGTCCGCGAGCCGAGAACTGCTAGCATTTAAATTGTTAAATGCGCTTCGTATATACACAGCTGTATTTTGTGTAAATATTAAGTTATTTTAATGAAACAAAAACTGGTATAAAACTCGTTATTTGCAGTATAAATGTACGTCATCAGCAAAGTTGAGTTCTATTTACAAAACGTTGAAATGGCACAATTTTGTTTCACTGTGGTGAAAAGTCAACTTTGCTCTGTCGAACGCATCTAATATAAGTTCTCGGAAAGATACAGTAAAGGAACACCCATTGTATGTGTGGCTTATGCGTCAGCATACTGTGTAATAAATCGCTACTGTATGCATGGCCTCTTGAGTCATCAGAATAGATCAACATTACAACTTTTGCTTACACGAGTTTCATAACTGAGTAGAGTCTGTGTCTTTCTTTGTTGAAATACATACGTATTCTTTCTTGCTTGTAGCTGAAGGGAGAAGTGGTATAAAAAGGTGTTTTTGCACCAACTGGATATAACCATATACAATTGTTTGGGGATTTGGACAGCTCTCTAAACCCACACAGGACAATGACCGACCTTGACTACCGGCTATAAATAACTCACAGCCTAATTGAACAATACCACGTTGGGGGTTGAAAATCCAAAACCCCTGCACCCCTCAGACTTCAAGGAAAACATTATCCTAAAAGGATACCACCAACAGCAAAGAAGTCCCGCCCATTTCGAAAGTGTTTCGTGTGCCGCAAGAAGGGAATTCGCGAATGTGGAGTTGTACGTACCCTTGTGTGTTTATCCCTGTTTTGAGGTAAATCACTGCAGAACAAACATATTAAGGTAAGCCAATAAAGTATATAAACCTTACTAAAATGTTTCATAAAGGGAAAATGATAATAAGTTGAGTTGGATAAGGGATAAATAAGGGTTAAATGCTTAAACGCACAGGACGCCCATATCGCTCATCTGCCATTTTAAATGGACGTGATTTCACGTCGATATCGCTCAAGAGGTTAAGGATCGAGATGGGCTGATGAATTTTGACATATAAATCATAGATGATGTCTTAGGACTAGCTAATAGGAAGAACAGCAGACCAGGCAATGAGAGAAGAGGAAGGCAGTTACCTGATGTTGAATCAGTCGACCAACAGCTGAATGAAGGAGAGGACCTTCTCTGAAACTAGTCCTGTGATTAATATTATTAGAAGTTGGAGCAAAATGTGTTTATAAATAATGACATATTTTTCAATTTACTAATATGCTCCACTGTTTTAAACACCTCATTTTCATCAGTTTTACATGTTTTATACATGCATATGTACACCTGTTTGTTCCTGTAGTTATTCTAATAAGTGTTTATTTTGTGAAACAGCAGTATAGGCAAATACAGAAATTATACCCCAGGTTTTAAACCATTGCAGTCATGGAACAGAATGGTAATCAAGCTGCAGAAAGGGTATTACAGGAGGCAAAAACTTGTTAACATGTTATAATAATCTTCACTTATTAGGAAAATGAAATCTCAATTGGAACAACATATCAAAAGTGCTCTTCACATACACAACAGACACCTACGGTCTTCTAGAAAGCAAGTTCTGTTGTTGGCACAAATGTAACAGGAACCGTCCGGAAATGATATTTTAAAGGCCTGTGCAGTGCAATGGTTGCAGCTAATATCTTGTGGCATTAACTTCAAATTCCTCAATTTCGCTCCTTTCTAAAAAAATATTGCAAGAAAGTTATTCCAGACGAATCTACTCTGAGGAAAAAGTATCTTCATGTGTACTAGATGCAATATTAACCGGGCTTGTGGGCCGTGGTCTATTGGGTTCCTTCTTCTTCCCAAACGTTTCGTTTGCGACTACGGCAGACATCTTCAGTGGCGGCGAGGTCGAAGTTTCCTAGTGGAGATCTCAGCACCGACTGCGCTGGTCACCACCAGAGGTGCGGTATTTATGTCGGCGGCCGGAGGGGGGGTACGTTGTGATTGGTCCGGGTGGCCAGTGGGCTGGACTTGTACCAGCGGAGTACTACAAGGAGCTGGCGTCTGATTGGCTGGAGAGGGGTTCTGGATTTTTGTTTTTGTTAACGCTGTGAGACAGAATATTGACTAATAGAAAATTGTTCATGTAAATATTTTTGTAAGAGTGTGTAAATTTTTAATTCTTTTAATTTGAATGTATCAGGGACCTATTTTTTTCAATACTCAAAATAGACAATGTCTTCTCAACTGTTTGAGTTCGACCAATGAGAACTGTTGCGCGGATGGATACATAAGAATGGCGGTGTTGCGTCATAGGACGCTCAGAAACTACTTTCATTAGCGTCTGTGACTTCAAAGTGTAAGGATGTATAATTGTTGATGGCGTGTGAATATGTGAATTACACCAAAACTTTTAAACAGCATGGACGCTATCCAATTTTAAAAGTCGTTAACTAACTGTAATAGTGATAAAAAATATATATATCGAATAAATGTGTTTCTAATAAAAGTACGTTGGTTTATGCATTCCATTCTACGACCACATCCCCTGCAGAAAAGAGTGGCGTCTGCTCTAACAAACTTTCCACCTTCTAGCAAAAACAATACTCATGCTGCTATATTCACGCTAATATATGACCATCTTTTTTATAATAAATCCCCGCCACAAATGGCTTGCCCAACGTGGGGCGCGAATTTAGAATGGAATGCAAAATTACGAGTGCGATAAACATAAAAAAGGACGCTATCTCATCGTGCAGGAAAAAGACGCCATTGAACATCGTTTGATATCAACGATCCGTCAAAACATCGATACACGGAGAATCAACGTGGGAAAAACACCGGAGATCATCTGGCGAAGTCAACTACCCAGGAGACGTAAATAACTGGACGAAGAACCAGCAGAAGAAAAAAAAAAAAAGTAGGATCTAAACTTTTTATCTTTATTTTATTTCTATAATATATGTTTTTAAGAAGTGGAAAAATAACAGGACTTTCAACATTAAGTGAATTAGATAAAGGAATTAAAATGTCGCGAAAAGAGATAGAAACAGGAGTGGGGGAAGGGGCAGATAGGCCTAGTTACCAGATAGGATTAGAGAGTGAGGAACAGGCGGAAATAAGCAAAGATCAAAGGTTAATGATGATGATGTTTGAAAGACTAGAACAGAAACTGGAACAAAACAAGGTAGAATTAGGTCAGAAAATGGAGCAAAATAATGCAGAATTGAAACAGGATATAGAACAAAGTTTAGGTCAGAAAATGAAACAAAATAACATAGAATTAAGACAGGATTTAGAACAAAATAAAAAAGAGATAGGTCAGAAAATGGAGGAAGTGAGAAAAGACTTAGAACAGAAAATGGAATTAGGTAGACAGAACTTAGAACAGCAAATGGAATTAAATAGACAGAACTTAGAACAGCAAATGGAATTAGGTAGACAGAACCTAGAACAGAAAATAGAATTAGGAAGACAGGAGTGTAAAGAAAATATGAAAGTAATGGAAACTAATTTAAAATTAGTACATAAAAACTTAAATGAAACAAAGGAAGCCTTAGAAGCTAGGATAGAAATTGTAGGAGATAGGATGGGAAAGATAGAATCAGAGATGAAAGAGAATAAAATAGTGTTGGAAGGAGAAATTGCTAGATGTAGGGATGAAATAACAGAATGTAATACAAGTGTAGACTGTAAGATAACAAATGTAAAAGCACAAATAACTGAGGAATTAAGGAAAGAGATTGAGGTAGTAAAGAAAGACATTATTAATGAAACTGTAGAACAAATTGTAATTCCTAAAATTAAGACAATGAATGATGTGATGCTTTCACAACAGGATGCTATAAATGATATGAAACAAAGCCACTTAGAAATAAAGAATGATTTAAAATCAATTTGTGAAGAAATGAAAAAAGGGAAAGAAAATTTGGCTAATGTAAATGATGTTGTGAAGGCATTACAAAGACAAGATGATTTAGATGTAAGTAATGTACAAGATGAGAGTTATTTGAGTAATGTACAAAATGTTGACTCACCATACAGAGAAAGAGGTTCACAACCAAACAATGACACAACACATAACACATGTTACACCAACAGCATATTACATGAAATCACACCACCTACATTTGACGAGGAGAAGGGAGACGATCCAAAACTCTTTGTTAAAGAGATGGAAGAATACTTTAAAGTGAAAAGGATACCAAGCGAGCTTAGGATGATGATAGTAAAGAAAAGCTTAAAGAACAAGGCATTAGAATGGCTCAGGTTAACACTAGCTGGTCACGAGTCTTATAGCTCATTCAGAAATTTATTCCTATCAAGGTATTGGGGCCCAGCTAAACAAAACCAAACTAGAGTAGAGCTAGCGACAGGTAGATACGATCCAACCAAAGGGTTGTCGCTAGTAGATTACTTTATGAAAGTAGCCAACAAAGGAAAGCTATTAGACCCCAACTTGTCGGAGGCAGAACTAATTGCCAGCATAACAAGACATTTCCCAGACACGGTGAGAACAGGATTAATTGTTGCGAGGCCAGTGGATTTTGCAGATATGATAGAACTGCTGACAGCCTTCGAAACACAAAATGGTCGGCCTAATGAGCATAGACATAGGAACGGTCACCCAAACTCACCCATCCTAAATCGAAACACAGCTACGAACAACCAGAGCGAAGGAGAACATACAAATACTAGGAGTACCCATGAAAGGGGGAGAGGGGCACACCATTTCCCACAACCACATAATCATGGCGAGAGGATGGAGAACACAAGACAGCGGTACCACGACACGATACCGAGGGGTGAATCGAGACAT
This sequence comes from Tenodera sinensis, assembly GCA_030765045.1. NCBI lineage: Eukaryota > Metazoa > Arthropoda > Insecta > Mantodea > Mantidae > Tenodera > Tenodera sinensis. Next base: position 11,031,400 of record CM060965.1, read on the forward strand.
CAAACATATACATATGATCGTGGAAGACAAGGAGACCATACCCATCAAGTGAATCACATACGATTCAGTAGGGAACACTTGAACAACCACAGACCGTCATATGACAGAGGTTCACACCAAAGGGGCAGAGACCAACGGTACACTAACAACATAAGACAGCAGGAAGTAGATGAAAATGTGCTACATAGGGCAGATGTTGCACAGAATACAGAAACAACAACCACCATCAACACTCAGGGAAATTACAACAACTAAGTTCGTCCCAACTGGCCGGATGACAAGCAACAAAATCTCAGCAACTTACAATTGACATCGACACCATGATGGCTACACGAAGAGAGAGATGGACCACTGGTCATAACAAAACAGCTGGGTGACCACACGTATGAGCTACAGAATACAAATGGCAAGTTGGTAGGAAGATACCATAAAAATAAATTGAAGCCATACAAAGAAAGGACCAAATAGTCTTTGTCAACAAATGTGTAAGGCAGGAGTAGTGGAGATGAAAGAAGATAACAATTTTTGATTGGTTACTTATAGAAAATTATATTCAAAATAGGATTACAACAAGGAAGAAAATCAACATAGTCATTGGCTATATCGACCACAAAGAGCATTGTCAACAAAGACAGATGAGAACACTGATTGTCATTAAATAAATGAATCATAGCGACGGAAGATAATATGTTTTTGACATAAGGATGTCAGGGACAAAAATAAAAATGAATTAATTATGATGAAAAAGATATAATATTTCGACACAAAGATGTCGAGGGTAAATGGAGAAGAAAAATAATACAATTACAGAATAATTGTAAGTATAGAAGTTTTCTCTTATAAAAATAAGAGACAAAGAAATGACAATTAGTGAAATGAGGAAAACCATAATCAGAAAAACAATGCCCATGAATTAAGATGAATATAGCCAATGCTAAGCTCGAAGAAATGTTGAACCAAACAACAATGAATAATAACCCAATCAAGAAAATTAGTACCATTAGTAACATCAGAGTTTAAGAACCGACTCAATAACCTGCCTATACGTAAGCTTATAAGACAAAGAAGGCAAAGAACTGAATAAAGTATTGCCATAAATAAGATCATAATCATTAGCTCAAAATTTGTATCCTGTTTTTCCCTCCTCATAGCAATGAATACAAGTCAAAAACCACATGAAACACTTAAATTATATTTGTGTCAATGTCAAATGTACAATAACTGAGTATGTGTTGTATAAGAACTGAATATGTGTTGTACAATAACTGAATATGTATTGTATGATAACTGGATATATTGTGTAATAACTGAATATGTTGAGTAATAACCAAATATGTTATGCAAAAACTGAATATGTATTGTGTAATAACTGTATATGTATTGCATAATAACAGAACATATGTGATGTGATAGCAGGATATATTGTGCAATAACTGAATATATATTGTGTAATAATTGGACATGATGTGTAGTAATCAAATGTGTTGTACAATAACTGAATATGTATTGTATAATGACAGAAGGTGTGTTGTATAATAACAACATATATGGTATGATAGCAGGATATATTGTACAAGGACTGAATATGTATTACATAATAATTGGACATATTGTGTAATAACTAAATGTGTTGTACAATAACTGGATATGTATTGTATAATAACCGAATGCATTGTGTAGTAACCGAATATGTGAAACTTATAAAGACATGTTGTATTATGTCAAAACAAAGGACAAAGACAAACAGTGAAGAAGACTGTAAAGAAAAAAAAAAAAAAATATTGTACAAAGTGATTGAATCATCGGAGTAGGGAGAAGTATTGTATTGTGTTTCAAGATTGTAAATAAGGTGACAACTTGAAAAACAAAACAAGGGGCATATGAGACAGAATATTGACTAATAGAAAATTGTTCATGTAAATATTTTTGTAAGAGTGTGTAAATTTTTAATTCTTTTAATTTGAATGTATCAGGGACCTATTTTTTTCAATACTCAAAATAGACAATGTCTTCTCAACTGTTTGAGTTCGACCAATGAGAACTGTTGCGCGGATGGATACATAAGAATGGCGGTGTTGCGTCATAGGACGCTCAGAAACTACTTTCATTAGCGTCTGTGACTTCAAAGTGTAAGGATGTATAATTGTTGATGGCGTGTGAATATGTGAATTACACCAAAACTTTTAAACAGCATGGACGCTATCCAATTTTAAAAGTCGTTAACTAACTGTAATAGTGATAAAAAATATATATATCGAATAAATGTGTTTCTAATAAAAGTACGTTGGTTTATGCATTCCATTCTACGACCACATCCCCTGCAGAAAAGAGTGGCGTCTGCTCTAACAAACTTTCCACCTTCTAGCAAAAACAATACTCATGCTGCTATATTCACGCTAATATATGACCATCTTTTTTATAATAAATCCCCGCCACAGCTGTTTGCCATATTCTGTTGAGTTTAAGTCCTTCCTCTTTGCAATTGATATTATTTTTGTGCTTGTGTATTTCAATGGCTTCACGGAATAAGCGAGAATAGTAGTAGGATGTAGATGCCAGAATATCTGTGTTACCATATTGGATGATGTGTTCCCCTTCTTCGAGTATGGCATGTTTCGCAATTGCTGATTTTTCTGTTTGACCCATGCGACAATTTCTTCTGTGTTCTTCAATGCGGGTTATTATCTTCATGTGTGTTATGGAGAAGCAGTTACTCATATACGGAATGAAATTGGAGACTCCTGTATTTGGTTTGTCGTCAATGAAACCACAGATGACATGGGTCGATACATAGCAAATTTAGTAGTAGGACAACTAGATTCTGAAAGTCCAAAAAAACCATTTCTAATCTGCTGCAAGGTGTTAGAACAAACAAATTATATTCACAATTTCAAGATTCGTAAATGATGGGATGAAGATTCTGTCGCCAGAGGGTGTGTGTGAGGAAAAGGTTCAGATGCCGCAGCGTACATGATTAAAACTGCTAGTGCCCTTAAGGTTTTCTACCCGGATGTAGCTGCTTGGCCCATGCACTGCAACGTGTTGCTGAAGTAGCAAGAAGTAATTTTCCCTGTGTGAATAAGTTGATATCAGCAATAAAAAAGGTCTTCGTGAAAGCACCGCACAGAATCCAGTGCTATAAAAATCATCTCTAAAGACATGTCTCTTTGCCTCCTGAGCCAGTACTTACAAGATGGGGTATGTGGTTAGAAGCCGTGAACTTCTATTGTGAACATTTTGAAGGAGTCCAGTCAGTGGTGAACATGTTCTCTTCAGAAGTAGCTGTTTCTATACGTGAATCTTAGTAAATCTAAAGTGGCAAGCTCCTGTGCTTGCATAAAAAGTAACTTCGGCTGGTTGCCTAGCACAGTCAAGCAGTTGGAAACATCAGGTTCCCTTCTTCACGAATATATGGATTTAATCGAACGTGCATTACAGAAGCTTAGTGTAGTTGCAGGAAGGAAGGTAGGTGAAAAATTCAAAGCTGTGCTAAACAGGAATCAGGGTACTCTACGTTTGTGTCCGTGCCTAAAGTGCTAAATGGTGACAATGTCGTTTTACCAAAAGATTTCTCTGCAAATCAGATTCCTATACTAAAATATGCTCCTATTACTTCGTCTGACGTGGGGAGAAGCTTCTTTGCTTAAAAAAAAACATTTTATCCGATAGGAGACAAACAATGATCCCTGAAAATGTGGAGAAATATATGGTTATTCACTGTACGTTGAAAGAAGCAAAATACTCAAAATGAAAATACCTGGTTGTTCATTGTATGTCAAGAGATAGAAAACTGAAAATGCATCTTCATTATAAAATTTAGTTATTTTGAATTGATTGTTTCACTCATTGATAAATTGGTTCAGTATTTCAACATTACTTTACCGTCTAAAATTTAAGTAAAATATTTATGCGAAATGAGCCATTTTATTAAATACAATCCAAAACACATCTTTTTATTTCGTGATTACCTACATGAAAATAAATTTTAGGTAAATTCTGCATACAACAAAACATTTTCCCTATAATTAATTCTATATTTAGTAAATTTTAACTCCTTGTAATTAATTTATGTACTTACAGACCCATAAAATTACAAAATTCTGGGTAATTTGCAGTCTGCATTTAGATTTCAGGTTGCAATCTTGCATTTAGATTATTACATAATTTTACATATTTTGTTGATATTACATATTTCATTACATATTTTGAAGTTTTTTGTTACATAAATATGTACATATTTTGCACCTTGATATTACATAAAAATCCGGGCTCTACTAATCAGTCTTAGGGAAAGTCCAACTACATCACTCACAGTTGTAAAATTGGACCAAAGTCATACTACATTAACTACATGTATGTTACGTATGACATGCTTCAATTATATGTTTTACTGTATTGACTAACAATAAAAAAATACTTAAGAAGTTATTCCTTTCCAACCATAACATTTAATGCTTACCGTTTTGCCAGTGGGCAGCTCTTGGATGACTCCATAAAGTGTAACAGATGATTCTGTGTACAACATAAGTGCCTCATATGTCTGGCACAGCAGGTCATTCAGCACACACTGCAGGAAACCTGTACCATCGCGGAGCGTGATGAACATCAGCGACTTACCTGAAAATGTTGTGATACATCATACAATACGCTAATAGTTCAACAAGCTGAGCTATCATTATCATGGAGTCATTATTTTACAGTAGCTAGAACAAATTCTGTTTCAAAATCAACAGAGGAAAGATTTAGCTATTTAAAAGTCAATGGGCCATACAAATAGGATTACCAGATTATGTTATGGAAATGTAGGACACAATGGTAAAAAATCTGATGTGTTGCACTCACATGACTTTCTCTACTCCTGTGCTAACCATTCCCACAAACTCTTATACTTCTATCTTCTTGTTAGTTGAGATAAACATTTGTAGAAATTATCTTACTGCATATTTCCTTGTAGGTACAAGGGGAATATGGGAATACAGTAGCATTTGAGTGATAGTCAAATCTTTTAAAGCTTTCAAATTCTGTTCTCTTTGTACGGTTAACATATAAAAAATTGAATAGCAGTGTTCCATTTGAAAGAAATTCTCCAAAACTTACACAAATGAGGAGGAATATCTCCAAAATGGTTCACCCCACAAAAAAATTTGTTTGCACACAAATTGTGTATTTTAGTAAGATCTACAGTTTTTGTATAATAAGATTTGGTCTCTTACGGATTACCAGTTATACAAAAGTCATCCAGAGTAAATAGGACTTCATGGGCTATAGCCAGAAAATTCAAGATATACATTTCATTTGCCATAAAAATATCTCAAACATATGGCATTTTAATGAATCAATCAATCCCTGTTTTGAGGCATATCACTGCGCAAGGAACATATAAAGGTAAGCCAGTAAAGTATATAGACTTTACTTAAATGTTTCATAAAGGGAAAATTAAAATAAGTTGAGTTAGATAAGGGATAAATAAGGGTTAAATGCACAAACGCACAGGACGTGTATACATGCCCTTAACGCTCATCCATCATTTTAAATGGACGTGATTTCACGTCCATATCGCTGAAGACGTTAAGGTTCGTCCTGCCACGGTGCACAGTGGCACTGTCATAGCATCACTACTTTGCATGACAAAAATTAAGGTCAGATACTTTTTAGACAGGTCTCGTATACTTAGTCTTACATTTGATGTCACAGATTCAAAACTCTTTTAGGTACTGGTTAAAATTTACAAGTAGGATGGTTACACATTAATTTCGCTTGCTAGGATACATTGTTTTTGGGTATGTTTTTATATAACATTGAAAATTAGGTAAATTTGAGGTTAGGCTTGCACAAAGAACTAGGGTGTGATGCCAACATACTCACACCTCAGAGGGTGTTCTTGGCAAGCACATATGAAAACAAGTGTTTCTCCTTGTTCATTATCAAAAGATTTGTCCCAATTTTTAAGTTAAATAGCAACGGGCAGTTACCTCCTCAAGACTATTTATAACTTGCGGCAGTTTTGACGTGACCGAGTTACAGTGTTACACTGTTACACCTAAACTGGAGGAAATGCCATTTACATATGCACTGATCTGTCACAGTGTAAAGGAGTGTCCCTCAGGTGGCAGATAAAGGGAAGGTCAGTGGATCTACATATATTTATTTACTTCCTCCCAGCTAGGTCCGATGGACCTGCTGACCAACAGCATAATGGGGGTTGAAATCAGATGATTTAACTGACAAATTGTAAAAATTGCTGCCCATTAAGAAAACGTTACATTTAAGCCATAATAGAGAGAAAAATGAAGATCCCTTGAAGACCGTGAAGTCCTATGTGCAGAAAAAACTATACTGCAAAAGTATTGGAGAGTACAAAATAACTTAATGGCTTCATTGCCAGATGCAAGGAATTAATCAACAGTTTTGAGTTAAATAAGGAAATAATGAAGCTATTAACAGTGAAATTCACAAACCAGGAAATAAAATGAGACCAATTATAAATTGTATAAATTCACCTACGTATAATTTAGCAAAATGGTTAAATAAAAAATTCAGTACCTTTGATCAATTTGAAAGTTTAAGTATTAAAAATTATTTTGAATTAGTAGAAAAGATTAGCAATACAGTATTGTCTGATAGTGATAAGCCCATTTCTTTTGATGTGACTGCTTTATTTCCTAGCATTCCTAGAAAAAAAAGCTTTTGATTTTTTTAAAAAATGGTTAAATTCTTTAGAATTAAACAAAGAATTAATAGATGATTATGTAAATCTTACAAATCTTTGTTTAGATAATTTCTTTAGTTTTAATGGTAATTTTTTTTCAACAAACTTCTGGCTTGGCAATGGGTAGTCCACTTTTGCCATTTCTTGCTAATCTTTTCATGAGCTTTTTTGAAACTCAAATTATAAAATCATCCCCTCTAATTTTTAAAATATGGTATAGATATGGGATGACATTTTTGCAATATTAATAAGATAAGTGGAGCTTTTAGTTTCTAATTTGTTCTTAATTTATATACCCAGGAGGGTTACACTCACAAACAGAGCATTACCAAGTTAAGAGGTTAAATGCTGACAATTTTTCTTAATAGTTTAAGTTAATTGGACAGTTTAATGTTGTACTGGCATGTTGCCATGGTAGCTCAGGGGCTAGAGTTCATGTTCTAAACCTGGCTGTGGTACTGAATTTTTTAAAAATTTTTGAGAGGGACAATTCTAATGGTTTTTGCTCACCTTGTCTTCTCAAGCGATGGACCCAGCCATTTATTTTGACACGTACATTTCTCTGATCTTTACTCTGATTGATCTTTATCAATTTTGCCTTGGGCAATGATGGATCTTCAGATATTTTAACCTTCTTTGCTTCTTCTATGTTCTTGGCTCTTTTAATTTCATCATCCTCTTTCTGTGCTGCCTTTTCTGTTTTCTTATAGTTTTCACGCACCCAAATCTTCTGAATCTTCTTCAGTTGAGACTTTGCTGCAGGCTCATACTTCTGAAATTAAAAATGTGTAACAGCCACATAACTTTCTTCATCCTTAATTTAATCATGACCCTTCTACAAACTATTTGTAAGACAGCTTATTTTTACTTTTTCTACCATATACCAACTATGCACATGCTAGAAAAAGCAAAAATGGAAAGTATTTTCATTATATATATATATATTTTATGAAAGATTTAGAAAAGTTACAAACAACTTGCACAATATGGGTTCTGGGGTGAAAATAAACCTGTGACAACTATATCTATTGTGAAATTATCATAAAATCCACCTGTCTTTCTTGTACATGTAATATATTTTCAGAAAGACTAAAGAACATCTTACCTTTCCTTCCTCCTTTGCATCTACCATAATTACGGGGAACGGTTCCTTGCCTGCATGTCGCATGGCCTGGAGTATTGTTTTGAAAGGTTTATCCTCGGTGCCATCTCCAGATTCATCACAGCCGTTCTTGTCAGAAGTATACAAAGGATCTAGGCAACAAAATTTATTTCTAAGACTTGCATAGTATATGTTAAGTAACACTTAGTATCCCTAAACGTTTAACATGGTTAGTAAGTATAATTCTATTTCTCACTTACTATGCTACTCTAATGGTTAACATGCGATGCACCAAAGCCGGGTGAGAAGATGAAGGTACTCAGTGTCAAGAAAAATAACACTGTTGCATTTTCTCTAAGTAGGGGAGGGTGTCGTACTTTGAGCCATTTTTTAAAATATGCATTATAACCATGATTTAATTAACATATTTTGCTTTTTTTTCTTAGGCTATAATGAAATGCTATACTTTTTAAATATATCTTATTTGTAAAAAAGTATCAACTCAGCCAAATAAACCAGGTACCAGTTAAATAACATGTTGTTGCACTGTGGACCAAGGTACAATACCTCCTGTACCTTGGACCATACTTTAAAAGTAAGGTTTAAAACAATAAATCAATGTATTGCCATGCTGACCGTAAGCTCGGATGCTGCTGGTAAGAAATGCCGGTCGGGGTCTGATCTCTGCCCGGCAGTAAGAACGGGTCGGAGGTGTATACTTGCCCAGCGGGACAATAGAGGCTCCGGAAACAATAGCTATTGTGTAGGGACGGTGTCTGGACTGTTCTCTCACAGCCTCTCCTGATCATTCGACTTCCAGAACACTTCTTTTGTCTAAACAACTATATAAGGGTCCCACTCATGCCCAGAGTAGTAGTAGTAGTACTAGTAGTAATGGTAATGGTAGTGGTAGGGAGATTCAGAAACCAGGATGATGGCAATGATGAAAGAATTATTCGCAAAAATGGAGACAGCAATGAATTCCAGAATGGATGAAATGGAGATGGGAATGAATTCCAGAATGGAGAACATGGAGACAGAAATGAAATCTGGAATAGAGAAGATGGAGACAACAAAGGAATCCGAACTGAAGAACGTGAATACAGGCATGGACAAGATGGGAAGTGAAGTAACGACAGTAAATTCAGCAATAGAGAAGATCAAGGCGAAGATGGAAGGCGTAAAGGAAGAAATGAAGACAGAAATGTCCGAGATGAAGACGGAGCTATCGGCGAAGATTGACGGGGAACTGGTCGACGTAACGGAAGTCGCGGAAGAACTTGGCGAACTGGGTGACGTGACGGAAGACGTGGAAGAACTCGGCGAAAAGGTGGGAGACCTCTACCAGCGTGTGGACGTCGGGGAACGTCTTGGCGCCCTGGAAGCAAGAGTTGACGAGAGCGTCAAAGAACGGAATGGAGGGGCGGACGGGATAGCGCGGGCCTGGGGAGAGAGCACCTAGTGGCCGAGGCGACAGTTGCGCCCGTTTCAGAGTACCAAAGCGTACGTCTCGGGGAAGACAAAGACGGTTCAGGGAGGTTGTCAAGGATCCCCTGAAAGAGCGTGTCGAGAATGTAACCACCCGGGATATGCTGTGGAGGACAACCAGCAGGGAAGCACACAAGCAAACAAGGAACACGCGAGAACCGACTTGGCGTGGGACATGGAGTGACCGTCGGAGCCATCCGATCAGCTGACCCACAGTGCCAGCGCCAGAGAGGTCGGCGGCCATGGAACCCAGTGGGCCTTTTTCAGGTGCGCAGAATGGCCCGTCAACACACCAGGAGCCGTCAAAACCGGCGACTATGCCGCAGAATGGCATACATCGTCCTACCCGGACCCCAAGGGGCAGTACCCAATTGAGGAGCATTTTTTCAAAACTCGATAGATGCAAAATTTTATGAAATTGTTTTATATATAGTATCGGAATAATTTTCACCTTCTGCATCGTTCTGTGAAATCAAATTTTGCAAAATTCGATTCTTGTCCTGCATAGAAGGTAGGGAATATTAGCAGTTTTATCAAAACTCGATAGATGCACTTGCTTAGTTAAAGCAAGTGTCGATAGATGCAATTTTATGATGCAGAGAGTAGCAACCTGAATTCTATGAAACGTAGGTTAGCATTCACTGTTGCGATTCTTGGAATTGTCAATCATTTCTGAAAGACATGTACACTGCTGCTTCGTTGGCAATAAATGCGAACTCAGGTTGTGCGCTTGGATTTCACATTCATTTCTGCAAGCTTTGTACACTGCTGCTTCGTTGGCAATAACTGTGAACTCAGGTTGTGCGCTTGGATTTCACATTCATTTCTGCAAGCTCTCTAATTGCAGAGGTCATATCGGCGTCCTTGCCTATTGGCAATGGTGTTACTCATTTAACAGTGGGATTTTCGGTCTTTGGGGGTTTTTAAATGTTGAATTCACACACACATTCATACTTCCATTCATACTTAAAGACTGAGGGAAGGATGAGGAATAATCTTGGCTGGAGAGAAATTCCTACTCCCCTGCCGGGAATCGAACCCGGGACCCCTAGCACAGCAGGCAGGTGCTCTACCCAAGGCAACTAGAATAGTGCTCTACCATTCTACAAGCTTTGTTATAGTTACATGGCATTTTAATTCTTAGTTGAGACACTGCACTGTACTATGCACAATGGACAGGAGCTGAGATTGTGAAACTGTACCAGTCGTAGAATGCGCGGGAGGTATGAATTGCAAAAACAAGAAAAGGAAACCAAAATGCAAGCCAAGGAAAGTTCATACTCCAGCAATTACATGTTCACATGGTCTCGAGTGCACTCACGAAATCCTAAAAGTAAAGGACATAAGCACTGTGATGCAGCTGATTTGACTTATAATGATATAAGTGGACTTCACCAACACCTTTCCATGCTCAACAAAATAGATCAAGATAAATTCCTTATGAAATATGAGTATTACATCTCCTAATCCCAGAGTGGTAAAGAAAGAAGCTGTAAATAGAAAGCAGACTGTCAGCATTAAATAGCGTGTGAGAACTAATGATGGCCGAGTATTGTCAGTATGCGCTACAAGCTTCCAAGGAATCACAGGGGTGTCAAAAGATAGATTATCTCTCCTTGCTAGAAAATTTCACTTATCTGGGTATGTGCCAAAGGAAACCAGAGTAGGTGACAGAACAGGAATATTACAGAAGGGCATTACTGCTGCTATAAAGCAAGACATTAAAAAGTACAGATGTAGAGAAAGCCACTATGGAAGAGCAACATAAAGGAGAGGATATTTACCTCCGGAACTTAATATCAGAAAAATGTGGACCAACTTTTGCAACGAAAGAAGATTAAGAAATCTACCAGTCTGCTCATTGTCAAAATATAAATACATATTTTACAACTTCTTCAATCTTTCATTCCATACACCACACACAGACATATGCTCAACCTGTATAATGGGACTGATGAAGATTAAGACAGAGGCAGATGTGGAAAAGAGAAATGAACTAAGAACAAGCACTAATAAAGGAAAAGCTTACTTGTCCATATTGTTTGAAATTTCTTTGTGTGTATTAAATATGTTTGTTATATAAATAAAACAAAATATATTGTTATTGCGAATGTAGCAGTACTTAGTTTCTAAGTTTATACCTAATAAAACAATCCTTGTAAACATTAATATGTTGGTTGTATAGTACATTATGTATCATAAAAAGATGAAAATAAATAAAAAATAATAAATACACAAACAAAAAGCAACAAAAACAATAAATGACAACAAAACTTCATGTGTTAATTTCTCGCTTACGCAGAAAAATTAATCAGCATCTATCAGTTTTTGAAAAAAAACTACACTTTCAAACCCCAAATTTGCACTAAACTATGCTATTTGGTTCTTTTCACACTCAATAAGACAGTATCAGAAAGGAGAATTGAATGATTAATATAGTTGCTGTGCTAACCAATTAATATTGCCAATAAATAGAAAAAACTATTTTTATCAGAAATGCATTTTATGCATCTATCGAGTTTTGAAAAAACGCTCCTCAATTATTGTCTGTCATTTAGGATTTCTTTGATTTCATTGATTAAAATGGCACGCTCATTGGAGCAAAGTGAAACATCAGCGACATCCAAGAAGAGAGAGACTTCAGACGATCGAGATAAAAATACAGGTTAACCCTTAGAGTAGCATAATTATATCATAATTATTTGATATAAAAGAAGGAGAGATACAACATTGTTGTTAATGATTGTACATTAATACAATGCACTTCAGTATTTTAAGAGACTACTTTAAAAATTGAGAACCTTATGTATGATTTCTAACTTTAATGGAATGTTTATGCATTTTTATATTTTTAACACTAAGATAAGAATTTTACATACTTTAATTTCACAAGTATTAGACTTCCTTGACGAACTGCAGTATATTATGCCAAAACAAAAATATTGACTACGACATCTAAAAGCAGTACCACTGGAGTATGTTTTACAGAATAGGTAAATACTTCCAAGGCAGTAGCTAACCTACCCAAATTTCGTTTTTAATGACAATTTCTTTCATACAAAATGGATGTTGGAGTGTCCAACTGTACTATGTTGCATGCATGGAGATGATTACAAATGCATGTGGAGGAATTGAAATCTGCTAAAATGGCACAGTTTTGTACTGCTCATAACAACTAAAAAATACATTAGCACTGATTTAAGGTTTAAAGAAGCAAAGTGAAGCCAAGAGACAGAGGGGCCTAACCCGCAAACTATAGCCATGTGACTGAAGGGTCCTAACCCATAAATTACAGCAAAAGGCTTGAGCGCCCTAACCTACAAAATGTAGCTAGGGGACTGAAGGCCCTAACCAACAAACCGTACGCAAGGGACTGAGGGCCATAACTTGCAAGGTGAAACCAAGGGATTGAGGGCCATATCCAACAAACTAGACAAGGAACTGAGGGCCCTAACACAAAATGTAGCCAAGGGACTGTGGGCCCTAACACAAAATGTAGCCAAGGGACTGAGGGCCCTAAAACACAATGTAGCCATGGGACTGAGGGCCCTAATACACAAACTGTAGCCAAGAGACTGAGGGTCTCACCTGAAAAATGTAGCCAGGGGACTGAGGGTCCTAACACACAAAATGTAGCCAAGGGACAGACGGCCCTAACACAAAATGTAGCCAAGGGACTGAGGACCCTAACACACAAACTGTAGCCAAGAGACTGAGGGCCCTAACACAAAATGTACCCAAGGGACTGGGGGCCCTAACACAAAATGTAGCCAAGGGACTGAGGACCCTAACACACAAACTGTAGCCAAGGGACTGAGGGCCCTAACACAAAATGTAGCCAAGGGACTGAGGACCCTAACACACAAACTGTAGCCAAGGGACTGAGGGCCCTAACACACAAACTGTAGCCAAGGGACTGAGGGTCTCACCTGAAAAATGTAGCCAAGGGACTGAGGGTCCTAACACAAAATGTAGCCAAGGGACAGACGGCCCTAACACAAAATGTAGCCAAGGGACTGAGGACCCTAACACACAAACTGTAGCCAAGAGACTGAGGGCCCTAACACAAAATGTAGCCAAGGGACTGAGGGCCCTAAAACACAATGTAGCCATGGGACTGAGGGCCCTAATACACAAACTGTAGCCAAGAGACTGAGGGTCTCACCTGAAAAATGTAGCCAAGGGACTGAGGGTCCTAACACACAAAATGTAGCCAAGGGACAGACGGCCCTAACACAAAATGTAGCCAAGGGACTGAGGACCCTAACACACAAACTGTAGCCAAGAGACTGAGGGCCCTAACACAAAATGTACCCAAGGGACTGGGGGCCCTAACACAAAATGTAGCCAAGGGACTGAGGACCCTAACACACAAACTGTAGCCAAGGGACTGAGGGCCCTAACACAAAATGTAGCCAAGGGACTGAGGACCCTAACACACAAACTGTAGCCAAGGGACTGAGGGCCCTAACACACAAACTGTAGCCAAGGGACTGAAGGCCCTAACACAAAATGTAGCCAAGGGACTGGGGGCCCTAACACACAAACTGTAGCCAAGGGACTGAAGGCCCTAACACAAAATGTAGCCAAGGGACTGAGGGCCCTAACACACATACTGTACCCAAGGGACTGAGGGCCCTAACACACAAACTGTAGTCAAGGGACTGAGGTCCCTAACACACAAACTGTAGCCAAGGGACAGACGGCCCTAACACAAAATGTAGCCAAGGGACTGGGGACCCTAACACAAAATGTAGCCAAGGGACTGAGGTCCCTAACACAAAATGTAGCCAAGGGACTGAGGGCCCTAACACAAACTGTACCCAAGGGACTGAGGGCCCTAACACACAAACTGTAGTCAAGGGACTGAGGGCCCTAACACACAAACTGTACCCAAGGGACTGAGGGCCCTAACACAAAATGTAACCAAGGGACTGTGGACCCTAACACAAAATGTAGCCAAGGGACTGAGGGCCCTAACACAAAATGTAGCCAAGGGACTGTGGGCCCTAACACACAAACTGTACCCAAGGGACTGAGGGCCCTAACACAAACTGTAGCCAAGGGACTGTGGACCCTAACACAAAATGTAGCCAAGGGACTGAGGGCCCTAACACAAAATGTAGCCAAGGGACTGTGGGCCCTAACACACAAACTGTACCCAAGGGACTGAGGGTCCTAACACAAACTGTAGCCAAGGGACTGTGGACCCTAACACAAAATGTAGCCAAGGGACTGAGGACCCTAACACAAACTGTAGTCAAGGGACTGAGGGCCCTAACACAAACTGTACCCAAGGGACTGAGGGCCCTAACACAAAATGTAGCCAAGGGACTGTGGACCCTAACACAAAATGTAGCCAAGGGACTGAGGGCCCTAACACACAAACTGTAGTCAAGGGACTGAGGGCCCTAACACACAAACTGTAGCCAAGGGAGTGAGGGCCCTAACACAAAATGTAGCCAAGGGACTGAGGGCCCTAACACAAAATGTGGCCATGGGACTGAGGGCCCTAAAACACAAAATGAACCAAGAGACTGAGGGTCCTAACCCACAAACTGTAGCCAAGGGACTGAGGTTCTAACCTGAAAAATGTAGCCAAGGGACCGAGGGCCCTAACACAAAATGTAGCCAAGGGACTGAGGGCCCTAAAACACAAAATGAACCAAGAGACTGAGGGTCTTAACCCACAAACTGTAGCCAAGAGACTGGGGGTCTTAACCCACAAACTGTAGCCAAGAGACTGAGGGTCTAACCTGAAAAATGTAGCCAAGGGACTGAGGGCCCTCACACAAAATGTAGCCAAGGGACTGAGGGCCCTAAAACACAAAATGAACCAAGAGACTGAGGGTCTTAACCCACAAACTGTAGCCAAGAGACTGAGGGTCTAACCTGAAAAATGTAGCCAAGGGACTGAGGGCCCTCACACAAAATGTAGCCAAGGGACTGAGGGCCCTAACACACAAACTGTAGCCAAGGGACTGAGGGCCCTAACACAAAATGTAGCCAAGGGATCGAGGGCCCTAATACAAAATGTGGCTAAGGGACCGAGGGCCCTAACACAAAATGTAGCCAAGGGACTGAGGGCCCTAACACAAAATGTAGCCAAGGGACTGAGGGCCCTAACACACAAAATGTAGCCAAGGGACTGAGGGCCCTAACACAAAATGTAGCCAAGGGACTGAGGGCCCTAAAACACAAAATGAACCAAGAGACTGAGGGTTTAACCCACAAAATGTAGCCAAGAGACTGAGGGTCTAACCTGAAAAATGTAGCCAAGGGATCGAGGGCCCTAACACAAAATGTGGCTAAGGGACCGAGGGCCCTAACACAAAATGTAGCCAAGGGACTGAGGGTCTTACCTGAAAAATGTAGCCAAGGGATCGAGGGCCCTAACACAAAATGTGGCTAAGGGACCGAGGGCCCTAACACAATGTGTAGCCAAGAGATTGAGGATCTCAAACTACAATGTGTAGCCAAGAGATTAAGAGATCCTAAGCCAAAAGATTGAGGATCCTAAACTACAATGTGTAGCCAAGAGATTGAGGATCCTAAGCCAAAAGATTGAGGATCCTAAACTACAATGTGTAGCCAAGAGGTTGAGGATCCTAAACTACAATGTGTAGCAAAGAGATTGAGGATCCTAAACTACAATGTGTAGCCAAGAGATTGAGGATCCTAAACTACAATGTGTAGCCAACAGATTGAGGATCCTAAGCCAAAAGATTGAGGATCCTAAACTACAATGTGTAGCCAAGAGATTGAGGATCCTAAACTACAATGTGTAGCCAAGAGACTGAGGATCCTAAACCAAGAGATTGAGGATCCTAAACTACAATGTGTAGCCAAGAGATTGAGGATCCTAAACTACAATGTGTAGCCAAGAGATTGAGGATCCTAAACTACAATGTGTACCCAACAGATTGAGGATCCTAAACTACAATGTGAAGCCAAGAGATTGAGGATCCTAAACTACAATGTGTAGCCAAGAGGTTGAGGATCCTAAACTACAATGTGTAGCAAAGAGATTGAGGATCCTAAACTACAATGTGTAGCCAAGAGATTGAGGATCCTAAACTACAATGTGTAGCCAAGAGATTGAGGATCCTAAACTACAATGTGTAGCCAACAGATTGAGGATCTGAAACTACAATGTGTAGCCAAGAGATTGAGGATCCTAAACTACAATGTGTAGCCAAGAGATTGAGGATCTGAAACTACAATGTGTAGCCAAGAGACTGAGGATCCTAAACTACAATGTGTAGCCAAGAGATTGAGGATCCTAAACTACAATGTGTAGCCAAGAGATTGAGGATCCTAAACTACAATGTGTAGCCAAGAGATTGAGGATCTGAAACTACAATGCGTAGCCAAGAGATTGAGGATCCTAAACTACAATGTGTAGCCAAGAGATTGAGGATCCTAAACTACAATGTGTAGCCAACAGATTGAGGATCCTAAACTACAATGTGTAGCCAACAGATTGAGGATCCTAAACTACAAGTTAATAAGTTACTACAGAATCAAGACTATAAAGTAATTATATATATATTACTTTATATGAAATCAATTAGTTAAAAAAATGTCACCATTAAGACAATGAAATTTACTATCCTTTGATGTCATATCTTCTTTTACAAGCATCACTATATAAAAGTTACTATAGCTTTGAAAATAGTTTTTCATAAATTGAAGAATACATTTTTATAACAGACTTGTGATCAAACAGTATAATTTCATGTTTAACATAAAATTGTATCAGCGTACTTCGGTTTGGCTATAGGTAGACCCATATTTACTTGTTGGCAGATATATATACAATGACAAGTTTTCAGACACTTGGTGTAGTAAGTGTAGTACAGAGTTTATTTAAAGAAAGAATGGGAAAGTGAACATAAAAAGCAACATTTTTGGCATGGTTTATTATTTCAACAAAACTGAATGTTGTTATAACAATACAGTCAAAAAATAGTGACAATATTGTTCACAGTTTGACAACCTTAGAGGGAGTGTTTTAAATTTTTTTCTCATTGAAAAAACTTCCTTTCATTGAAATCACTTTCTTCACTATTCTTGGCATTCTCTCTATAAGTTTTTGAATTGTGGATGCTGGAATATCATTCCAAGTGGCTTGTAGTACATTCCACAGTGCATTTTAAGATGTAGGGCAAATCTATTTTATCTGATGAGCCAGTTCATCCCAAAGTAACTCAATAGGTTTAAGATCTGGAGACTAAGCCAGCCACTCTGTAACTTTCAGTTCTCCTGCCCTCTGCTGATTCTCCAGCTATTTCTTGCACATTTTAAAGTATATTTTGGGTCATTATCCTGCTGAAATATGAAGCCCTGACCTATCAAATGTTTGCCTGATGGGATTGTATATCTACTCAAGATTTTGTGGTAGCCATTTTTGTCAAGTATCTCCTTAATATTGTGTAGGGCACCTACACCACTGAATGTAAAACAGCCCCATACAATTACAGATACTCCTCCATGTTTCACTGTTGGAATTACACATTCTGGATGCATCTATTCAGCTGGTGATCATCTTACATAGGTATGTTGCCTGTTTCCGAAAAGCTCATATTTGGATTCATCAGTCCAAAGCACCCTTTTCCAGTCGTCAGTAGCCCAATTATTGTTTCAAAGCCCAAATCTTTTTTGTTTGTCCACCTTCCTGAGGATAGGTTCCCTCACAGCTACTCTCCCTAACAGATTCACCGCTTTAAATCTTCTCTTAACAGTACTGACATTTCCTTATTGTGAAAAATTAAATTCAGCTCAATTTCATCTTCTATCAGCTTTCTATTTCACTTGTTTTTTACCGCTATATTGTTATCCTCATTTTTATTTGTAACCGCAGGTCTCCTTTTTCAGTTGAACAACACTACTCCTAATAACAATTGTCAGGAATGTACCATGTTAATTGTGAAGAATGCCTAAATATATATATATATATATATATTGGAAGGACTATGAGGAATTTGTAAACAAGATTGAAGGAACACTTGAGAAATATTACATTCAAACAAACAGATATATCAGTCAGCTAATCAGTTTTGGTTACGTAATCATAACATTGACACAGAAAACTTTTAAAACCAGCCAAGAACCATTTAGAATTGACAGTGTGGGAGAATATATGCATTATCAACAATTTAAATAGTTATGAATTTTGAAATATGAGCATGGGTTGACATACAACTCGCCAACAGGAATGTCTGCCTCAGTATCATGATGGTTAGCGTGTCTGCCTTATGTTCAAGAGGTCGTGAATTCGAATATCACCTAGGGGTAAGGTAAGGTTTCGTTCCAAGGTTTTCTCTTATACTGAGAATACAAATGCCGGGTAACTTAAAACTCTATGGACCTCAGGCCCATTTGAGCATCATTTTACACATTTCATTCATTCACCGTCCGATATGACATTACGTTGGAGGATGCTAATTAAAAAGAAACCAATAGCAACAATAGCAGAGCAAATAATGGGGTATGGGGAAAAAAGATACAGACAAGTTCCAGTCAATCTATCAGCTGATAATGACTACTTGAAACATGTTGTGCCAATAATCTTGATAAGTTTAGTAAAAATGTGTTCTTAAACACTGATCAAAGTTTTCACAAATTTGACTACCATGCTCCACTGTTTCAAGCGCTTCACCACTTTTAATTTTATACGGAAGATTAATATACTTTTCAGAACATGTTACAGGTTACAAAGAGTAGAGTGGAACTGAAACATTCTTCCAAGCCAGGATTTGAACCATGGATCCTCTGGTCTTTGTCTGACTGGTCTGTTTAAGCTACGATGGCCAACGTGGCGATACAACATTAAATTCTCCAGCTCACTTGCATTTTCCCAGTCAACCACAAGGAGATCTCAAATACATGAGATAACACACTCTAATGGTAATTTACTATGCTTAAGTACTTAAGCCCCAGTCTAACCAACTACAGGGTCAATCAATGGAAATTAATTCCATTACAATTCCAACTAATTCCAATTAATATGCAATAAATAATCTAAAAAACAAAAAGTCTCCTGGACCAGATCGCATACATCCAGAGTTCATAAAAAAACCTTGGAAAAACAGCAAAACAACAACCACTGAAACTCTACAATCTATCCTGGAAAACCACTGTACCTGCTGAATGGCGAAAAGCAATAATTGTCCCACTTTTGAAGAAAGACAAAACAGCATCAGAAATAAAAAATTATAGACCAATAGCTCTTACTAGCATAATAGCAAAAGTGATGGAAAGAATGGTGTCAAACAGGTTAAATTGGTTTCTAGAATCACAAAATTTAATATCCCCATGTCAAGCTGGATTCAGAGAGTTCCACTCTACAAATGAACAAGTCTTACTTCTCAGTCACGAAATCAAAGACTCCTTCAATAGAAAAGAAGATAATTTATCAGTCTTTATTGATTTCCAAAGTGCATATGATTCTATATGCAGAACAAAACTACTAAAGAAAGTAAAAAAAATAGGGATACAAGGTCCAATGTTTTCATGGCTATGTCATTTCCTAACACAACGCTTTATTACAACCAGATATGGAAGAAATATATCTAAATACAAACAAGTACACCGTGGCTTACCACAAGGTGCAGTGCTCAGCACAACACTTTTTAATATATTTATTAACGATCTGACACAACAAATACAAGAATCAGGTGTGAAGTGTGCACTATTTGCTGATGACTCAGTAAACTTCAAAACCAAAAAGCAAAAGTACAGAACTAGAAAAAACCATGCAACAATCCTTAACCAACTTACAAAGGTGGACCAAAGAAAATTTAATGACTGTTAATACAACAAAATCAAACTACCAAATCTCTTCACTAAGAAAAAAACCACTACAAATAAAACTAAATTTTCAGGGTCAACAATTACCAGAAACAAAGGAAGCAAAGTATTTAGGAGTTACATTTGATACCAAACTTACATGGACCAAAGAAATAGAAAATGTAATACAAAGAGCAGAGAGGCGCCTTTCACTGTTAAAACGTCTAACAGGAATGAAGTGGGGATGTTCCAGAGCAACGCTTAACACAACATACAATGTATATATAAAGCCATTATTTACTTACCGCAGCGAAGCTCCTGTAACAGCAAACACAAAAAAAATTCAAATCTTTCAAAATCAAAGTCTGAGATTAATTACAGGTGCTATCAAAACCACACCAATAGCAGCTATGGAAATACTAACCAACCAATACCCCATTGAATATGAAATAGAAAAAGCGGCTCTTATTCAACACGAAAAGTTGATCAGACTCCCATTCAATACATGGCACAAGAGAAATTTTACACATACACTAAAGACTCAGGAGAGCTTTCTTTCCAAAATTCAAGACATCAGGAAGAATGTACATCTTCCTAATTCAAAGGAAAACTTCATATCTAAAGTCAATCCGACTCATACATTAGACATCACATATTATTTACACCTGACAAAAGAAGTTAAGAAAAGTGATACCCCAACTAATGTTCTAAAATTATTGGCATTAGAGACAATCCATACTAGATTTCCAGAACATGAATGGCTCCATATTTATACTGATGGATCATTGATATCAAACCAAGATGAAGCAGGTGCTGGAATCACATGTCACCTCTTTTCCAATTACAAATCTTTAAGTTATGGAACTACTAACTTTGATGGAGAAATTGAAGCAATTCGAAAGGCCCTACAAAATCTTTTGTACAGAATTTCACATTTTCAGCAAGCAGTTATTCTCTCAGATTCCAGGGCAGCAATTATAGCAATTACTTCCAAGTTGTCACCAAAAAAACCAAACAATTATAGAATGTTGGAAAATGCTTAGCCATCTAACAGCACTTCAAAAACACCTAGTCTTCCAATGGATACCAGCTCACTGTGGACTGAGTGGTAATGAGAAAGCTGATTTTCTTGCAAAAAAGGGTACCAGCGGTGTACAAAAATCTATAGTTAATCTACCACTTTATGCAGCTAAAAGATTAGTCAACTCTGAATTCAAAAAAATTATTGCAAAATATTACTATGAAAAATCAAAGAATAAAAGATGGGAACTACCAAACATTCAAACAGTAATTCCTGAGTATCCTCGAAAAACAGCAGTTGCAACCTTCAGGTTGATTACAGGATATGATTGTCTGGCAAAACATTTAAACAGAATTGGGATATATTCTTCACCACTCTGTCCTTTATGTGATCTGCAAGAGGAAATGGATCGAGACCACCTTCAAATATGCCCGACCACTTCTAGTGCCCCATCCATCAGTGAAAAATATTGGAGAGCAAGAGGATTAATGACTTCATTGTCAGAAATCCAGCATTAGCTAACAACAATTCCTCTTCCATACAAGCCGTGTGTAGGACAAGTGAAATTTGCTTTTTACATACCTGTTTATAGATTAATAGGAAAATTTATTTGTTGTTTTTTGCTGAAAATGTAGATTTTGTTAAAACATGCAGTTTATGTCAAATAATTTTTAATAATTTTCAAGAGATTCTTTGCTACTGGTTTGAATTTTCAAACACAAATACTTTTCTTAAATAGGGAAGTATTCTTTTTTCATTCCTAGATATGCAAGGAGAATGGAATTTCAAAGCCTCAAAGAGCAACCAACTCTTAAAATATTTGACTATCTCTTACAGTATTGTTCCCATTGAACCACAAGGAAATCTGTATAAAAAATCTAATGTGTTGCACTCACATGACTTGCCTGCTCTTGTACTAACCATTCTTACTAACTCTTATTCCCATATCTTTTTCGTGTCAGTTGAGATAAACATTTGTACAAATTAGCTTACTTAGAGATATAGCATTAGCTAACAACATTTTTTTTTCCCCTAGCACCCTATCCAGCAGTGAAAAATATTGGAGAGCAAGAGGATTAATGACTCCATTGTTAGAAATCCAGCATTAGCAAACAACAACAACAAATTATCCTACTGCTTATTTCCTTGTAGGTGTAAGGGGAATATTAGAATACAGTAGGCTTTGAGTGATAGTCATATCTTTTAAAGCTTTGAGATTCCATTCTCTTTGCACGGTTAACACATAAAGAAATGAACAATGTTCCACGCTTAGGTAACATAAAAAAATGAACGATGTTCCATTTCACCAAAATTTTCTAGTTTTCCGAAACTGACTCAAATAACAAGGAATATCTCCAAAATGGTTCACTCTACAAAAAAATGTGTTTAGACATAAATTGTGTGTTTTAGTGAGATCTACATTTTTTGTATAGTAAATCTGACATAGGACTGTCAGATTTGAGCACACTTAAAAAACTATTAGTGGGCCTCATTTGAACCTTCAGCCAAGGAATCAATAGGCGAATGCCTAATCACCTGAGCCACTTAGAACACAGATAGGTATGTGTGAAATATTCTATTTATTCATTTACCTTTAGGTATTAGAGTAAGGATCAAGTAAGAGAACCAGTTCATAGAAACTGTTGGAAATCAAAATGGGAACAAAAAATAAATCAATTCAAATATTAGGTCACTTATTTTAATTAAGGAAAACCTGTTTAGGGAGCTAACATACAGATGTATGTTATTAAATTATATAACTGACACAAGAGTTCTTAAATTAAGTTTTTTTTGCATAGGCCAGGTGTCAGATATTGATAAACCTTCACAAGAATTCAATTTTAATCAGTTTTAACCATGTCGTAGTATTGCCAGAATGGTTTTAAATTAGGTCTCCTTCATCAGATAAACTGGTAGCAGTGACAGTGATGATGTATTACTTTGTTTTGTGACTCATAAATGGCAATATAAATAATGAAATTAAGACATTCACAAAATTGTGTAAAAAGGGGGGCATGTTGACTTTGAAACATTCGGAAATTTGCAAAGTTTTTCTTTTCTTACATAGTGGAAGTGTTTCATTATTCATTATTGTACTTCCCTAGTATTATTGATCGTAATACATAAAATGGATTTATATTTTCGTGTTCTGACTCAGGGGTCTCCGTCTAGGGGATATGTGAATAGCGACCACAAGGTACCCAAGCTGAGCAGAACATTACTTCCACTTACTGGTGTTTTGCTCCTCACTCTAACTTTTCTATCTGACCTTGCCTTGGTCATCTCTTGTTCTCTTCCGACCCCGATGCTATTAGGGTTCCCGAGGGCTAGGGAGTCTTTATTTTTCCAACCTCTCCATTTCTCTATAAAATCTTAACCCCAACATGCTGACCTGTCATGGCATGTAATACGTCCTGTGATTGGTGATCAGAGGATGTGGTCGGTGAATTTATTTTGATAATTCTCCCGGTCAGGTCGGTGAGACCCGTAAACCAACGACAGGTGTGGTCCTCCAGACATTCTGGGGGTTGTGAGAGAGCCATGTGACCGCCAAAACATAAAAATAGGGTGCTCTCTAAAAAGCGGTTACTATTACTGCTATTGCTCTCTTCAATATCATCAGTGAAAAATATTGGAGAGCAAGAGGATTAATGACTTCATTGTCAGAAATCCAGCATTAGCCAACAACATATTTTGCACGGTCACCATATGCCACAGTCAACATTGAACTCAGGGGTCTCCGTATAGGGGATATGTGAATAGCGACCACAAGGTACCCAAGCTGAGTAGAACATTACTTCCACTTTCTGGTGTTTTGCTCCTCACTGTAACTTTTCTATCTGACCTTACTTTGGTCATCTCTTGTTCTCTTCTGACCCCGATGCTATTAGGGTTCCCAAGGGCTAGGGAGTCTTTATTTTTCCAACCTCTCCATTTCTCTATAAAATCTTAACCCCTAACATGCTGACCTGTCATGGCATGTAATACGTCCTGTGATTGGTGATCAGAGGATGTGGTCGGTGAATTTATTTTGATAATTCACCCGGTCAGGTCGGTGAGACCCGTAAAGCAACGACAGGTGTGGTCCTCCAGACATTCTGGGGGTTGTGAGAGAGCGTTGTGACCGCCAAAACATAAAAATATGGTGCTCTCTAAAAAGCGGTTACTAGTACTGCTATTGCTCTCTTCAGTATCAGTGAAAAATATTGGAGAGCAAGAGGATTAATAACTTCATTGTCAGAAATCCAGCATTAGCTAACAACAACATTTTTTGTATATTAAGAATTTGTCTATCTCTTAGAGTTTATGAGTTATTCAAAAGTCATCCAGAGTAAACAGGACTACATAGGCTATAGCCAGAAAATTCAAAATATAGATTTCATTTGTCATACAAATATCTTAAACATATGACATTTTAATCAAAATCGTTACGGGTCATTTTCAAGAAAATCAGGATTTTCTAAAAATTTTCCATGTAAAGGGTAGTTTAGGGTAAGGCTATTTTCTTCAAAATCTTCATGTTGCATTCTTGAAAGACATTAAACTTAAATACCAACTTTGGTTTTTTAAGCGACTTTTCATTTTTGAATTATGCTGTCCACAGACTGACAGAGACAGACAGACAGACACACACACACACATGGACCTTTTTCTAAAAATGCTTTTTTTTTTTTTTTATTCAGGAGGTCTCAAAACATACATTTCCAGTGAAATCTCGACGTTGAATTTTTGAGTGGAATACAATACTTCCTTCTACTTATCAGTAGAGAAAGTAAAAATGAAAGTGCTGGTGAATTGGAGACAGTTGATTCCACTACTAACCAAGATGATGTCATCAAGAACTCGCTGGATTAGCCTCACTATCTTCAATTAAAGGTTGGATTAGTGATCATAATGTTGTGAAATATCAACCAATTGTCTTTGTAATGGCACACGTCTAGCGGTGAGCAACGTGATTGAAGCAACCATTCCAACGGAGCAAAGGTTCTGATACTGCGCATCTTAACGATTCTGATTGATATGCCATTTAAATTTGAACAACTGCAGTTTTCAGTGCAGCTACGACCATAAATTGATCCCAAGAGCAGTCATTGAGTGTTTGTGGCATTAATCTTGAAATCCATGTTTCTCTCATGGCCAACTGTGTGTTGCCTATTACCATGTTAGAAGCCATCAGCTTTGTTTGTTTGCCTGCCTGCCAGGTAATCAAACAAAAAACGTTGTTTACCATAAAGCATTATAATGAAAATATAATTTAAGGCAATATTACTAAAGTATTGCAGTGTACGAAATAGAAAACTAAATGTTGTAAGTAGCGGCTTATGATTACGACCTTAAAAATACATAGAAAAGTATATTAACATTACACAAATTTATTGTTGATATCACGGTGATTGATAGTCAATAAATGAAGTGATCACCCTGAAATACATTTATATCCAAGTTTTTGTTTACATTACACATTTTTGATTGTGTATTACCACAAACTTAGGTGTTCTGATGATCATTACTAAAGATGCCATCATGACATGCACACTTTATAAGCAATGCCATAACCAGAACTTGACCAGAAAAAATAACTTTCTGGTACTGCCACAGTCCAACAGCTTTTGACAGAGCGATGTCTATTGGGTCAGCCAGTATGTAATAAAACCATTTCTATAAACGTTTAGTTTTATTAACCTGAAATAGAGAGAAGAATAGTTTGTACAACAGTGAGTAGAGAAAGTCATGTGATTGCAACACATCCACTTCTTACTATGTTTTGAGACCCCCTGAAAAAAAATGCATTTCTAGAACACTCTGTGTGTGTGTGTGTGTGTGTGTGTGTGTGTGCGTGCGTGTGTGTGTGTGTGTGTGTGTGTGTGCGTGCGAAACATAACTCAAAAACGAAAAGTCGGTGATAAACCATGGTATGTAAGTTTAATGTCTTCCAAGGATGCAACATGAAGATTTTGACAAAAGAACTCCACCCTAAACTACCCTTTACTTGGAAAATTTTTATTTTCTTGAAAATGGCTTTTAACGATTTTGATTAAAATGTTGTGTGTTTGAGATGTTTTGATGACAAATGAAATGTATATTTTGAATTTTCTGGCTATAGCCTATGTAGTCCTGTTACCCTGGATGACTTTTGAATAACTCGTAAACCAGAAGAGATAGGCAAAATCTTACTATACAAAAATGTAGATCTCACTAAGACACACAATTTATGTCCAAATATTTTTTTTTTTGTAGAGTGAACCATTTTGGAGATACTCCTTGTTATTTGTATATGTTTTGGAGAACTTCTACTTCTGTCAAATGGAACAGCGCTATCAATTTTTTTATATGTTAGCATGCAAAGAGAACAGAATTTTAAAGTTTTAAAAGATTTGACTACTGAATATTCCCATATTTCCCTTGTACCTACAAGGAAATAAGCAATAAGATCATTTCTGCAAATGTTTATCTGAACTAACACAAAGAAGATAGAAGAGTAAGAGTTTGTAAGAATGGTTAGTAAAAGAGTAGAGAAAGCCATGTGAGTGCAATGCATCAGATTTTTTGGTAGTTTCCATATTTCTTAAATACAAAATAAATAACTAAATGCAAACAAAGAACTGCATTTTGTTATACTGTGCATGTGCAGAGGAAAGTGCCAACAAATGAATAGTAGTATAATTTGAGAAAATATTGATTCTTTTTAATTCTTTTACTTTCTGCAAACACACTCATTAATTGAAACCAAGTTTATTCCTCACGATCCTACATCATTAGAGTTTAGCTTCACCAATTTTAAAGCTATGCTTGTCTCCAAATGGTCACAACTACTTCACTCTTCTTACAGGAACATCCCTTGGTTATGCTTTGTGACTTAAGGGCCCTCAATGTTTTGTGTGTGAATTAAAACATCTCACTCTATTCTCTGCAGATTTTGGCACTCTTGAATATAAACATGGCAAAGCATCAGGGACAATTTTTGGTTATTTTAAAGCAACTATAAGTAGAAGGTAAATGTGTAATCGTTCACCATTTTTTCCATCCACTTGAGACAGAATATTGACCAATAGAAAATCGTTCATGTAAATATTTTTGTAAGAGTGTGTAAATTTCTAGTTCTTGTTTGGGTGTATCAGGGACTTATTTTTAATTTTCAAGATAGCCAATGTTTTCTTGTCACTTTGAGTTCAACCAATAAAAACTATTGCGCGGATGAATACAAAAGAATGGCGGTGTTGCATCAGGCAGATGCCAGGGACTGTTTTTCATTAGCGTCTGTGTGCTCAAGATGAAAGGATGTGTTTTTTTTGGTAGCGCGTGAACATGTAACTTTCACCCAAACTTTTATACAGTGTAGATTCCACCTAACTGTGAAAATTGTTGATTAATTAATATGGTGCTAAAAGTGTAAATTAACGAATAAATATGTTGTGATAAAGGAACGTTGACTTATGCATTCCATTCTGTAACCTCGACCCTGCAGATAAAAATCGCGTCTGATATCAAACTATTACATCTTTCACTAAGAACATTATTCCTGTTGCTATGTAATAATCATTTATAAAAACAGCACCACACTTTTCTACATACTATTATTACAAAAACTTATTCTTCAATCTATTGTCTTTTTTCTTTCTTTACTTTTTTTTAAATTTTTAATGTTTCTTGTCTTGCAGTCATATTTGACAATGAATGAAATGGTGCTCAAATTAGCCCGAGGTCCACACAGCTTAAAGCTACCTGATATTTGTCTTCTCAGGATATAGGAAAATCCAACAAAAAATGTATCCAAAAAACTCACTCTAACCGAGAATATGGAACTGCTAGAATGTGAGGTAGATATGCTATCAGCACACTGAAGAGGCGGGCTTCTACTTCTTGTCAACTGATATAAAGTTTACAGAAACAGTTTCACTTCACAGTTTGTTGTAGGATAAAGGATACAAGGGCCTACAAAACGGTGCCTGAAAATTAAAATCCACAACAAAGAAGTATCTTAAACATAGTAAATGTGCCAAAAAATTGGATATAAATTGTACACTTTAATAAGATCTACATTTTTTCTTCTTCTTCTTCTTCATCAGCACCAGATCACCCTCCACGTACGGAGGACAGTGCCCAGGGTCAGATGCCTGTCGGGGAGCAGACGAACCTATGGACCAGACAGAGTGAACTGGTCAGTATAAGAGTGAGGAAGAGGATGATATGAAATGCAGGCACATGGATGATTGGAAAGGTGATGATGGAACAGTTGGTGGAATGAGTGCCAGGAGAAACCAGAGAACCCATAGCAAAGCTGCCCAGATGCTGCTTCGTCTACCATGAATATCACATGTGAGTCCCTAGGATGGAACCCGGGCCACGTTGTAGATAAGTGAATGGTCTAACTGCTTGGCCATGACGCTGACAATCACATTTTTTTTGTACAAGAAAAAAATTTAAAAAGGTACATGGTTTCTAGCAAAATTTGAAAACCAAATTCAATGCGATTTCCAGTTGGTCTGAGTGGCTCAATTGGTTAGGTGCTGACCTACTGATCCCAAGGTTGTGGGTTCAAATTGGGCCCAGATTGATGGTTTTTAAGTGTGCTCCATGTCAGTATATTTACTGGCATGTAAAAGAACTGCGGGACGAAATTCCGGCTCACCAGCATCATTGATGTCATTCTAGCAATTGACAGCATCATTAAACAACAAAATAATTTAAATTTAAGGCAATTTCCAGGATTTTTCAAGGTGAAAAAATTCCTTTTCAAAAAGACACGTAAACTTATAACAATCCTGGGAAGGAACTAAACATGGTAAATGAAAGTAATCTAAGATACATGGTATGTATACATGGAGTTAAAATTTAGAAAAGAACTCCAGAATGGATATTCTTTAGAAAGAGTCCCGGGAGAGTTTCGTGAGAATTTTGTCTAAGTCCCACTCGGCAGTGTGAGCGAATTCTTACGAAAGTTGCCGAAGTTGCAGTGTTAATTCAACACTGTCAACAGCACCATTTCTCCATTAATTTGTTGCCAATCTTAAATTTGAATGTTTTAGCAGGACCCGGCAGTATGCTAGTGAATTGTTAGAAGCAAGTTGTGAGGGTGCAATGAATCGCTTCATTAGCGTAGTAGATCTAGCGCCTTTGTGTTATAATGAGGAAGAATGTATACAATTCCTCTATGACGAGGGTCTACTGAGAACCTGAATGCTATGCAGGGAATGTGATGCCGTGCTACACCCCATTACAAAATTAAATTAATTAGTGTTAATTAATTAATCAGTGTTAATTCAGCGCTTCTGGTGGAGTTTTTTTAGTGGGTAGTGCCCTAGGGCAAAGCCTACAGTCCCCCTCTGTGCCATCCCAGCCAACATTTCGTGGACCCAGTAACAAGGCAATAACAATAATGTACACAATAATGCACACAACAATAGTATGGAGTTGCGCAAGCGATATATCTGTGTGGGCAATAACGATAATGTACACAAGAATTGTATGGAGTCGTGCTGGTGGTATAGATTAGCGCGGTATAGATTAGCTGATGCACACGCAAGTGTTTAGTGTTTTGGCAACAAAAACTAGTGGGGTTGAAAAAGCAATGTTGGCAGATGTGAAAATCGTCTGCTAGTGGTAGCTAGCGCATATAGCGCAACCTAATGGCAATTCTGCTAACCACTGTCGGCGCATGCGCAGTAAGTAGCTTCGGACTTAGAATTTGGCCGGCAAGTGCAATGGGACTCTTTCTGAAGAAGAGCCCTCCAGAATATATTCTCTTTAATGACATCATTGCTTACCACACCCCCATTTATACATGTAGCTAAATGATAAAAGAGGGTACACTATGATGTGGGCTACTTCTGAATTTGAAGTCTCACTTTTCATTATGAGAAATCAGTAATTCTATAAAATATTGTAGATCTAAGGATTACACCAATTATTAAAAAGGTTTTATCAAAACAAATCATAGAATGTAACCCTTGTTATTAACAATATTCTTTCTAAGGAATACTTATTTTTTTAATCTATAAGATGTGAGCTACACAACTTTTCCTTTTTCTCAGAATCCCACTATCATACCCAGAGCAGCATATATTTCAAATGCATAAGTGTGACCTCAGAAAGTAACATGGAAGTGTTTTAGAAAAATTCAAGAAAGATTTTTGAAAATCAAGGTGAAATTTTAAATTCAAGGTGATTTCCAGTATATCCCAGGTTGTCCAGGGTGCTAGACACCATGAAAATAAAAATCAAGAGTAAAACCGTAAAGCTTTTGCCTATTATTTAACATTATTTAATCCTGAAATAAATCCAGAGGTTAAATTATAAAAACAATTAAATGGACCCATAGACTTAATGTTTTGGGAAAATATACTGGTTTTAAAAAATACGGACAGCCAGCGTAATTAATTTTGAAATATTGCCAATTGATTCTGTTAATAGATTTGTTTTGTTTTCAGCAATTGGTAACACTTAGAAACATTACATATTTTTGTGTTGGTTACTTTAGCAAAAAGTATAAACAAATGTGACACTGATGATACAAATGATAATTCGAGAAACCGCAGTCTGCCTTTGATTTCAAGAACTTTCAGCAGATACTAAGGTAGGTGAAGCCTATAGTTTCTAAATTATTATTATATTTATAGATTTATGCTGCTTCACTGTTAATAGCTTCAGTAATTTTATTAGCAAACATTTCTACAGAAGGAGTAGTTTCAGGTGGGAGGTTCTTTTTTAAAATCCTTCTCATTTTTGGAAGATGCTGAACTTAAATATCAAACTTAGGAATTACAACTTTTGATTACAAACTTATGGTTGTCTTACTACTTAGTGTAGTTAAACAGGAACTCGGCCAAATATTCTAGTTGGTAAACACCAACTTTTAAGCTATCTTGGCTTTGTGGCTTCATTCAGGTAACTCTCGTAACGGAATAAGAATTAGTAAGAATGGTTAGTACAAGAGTAGAGAAAGTCATGTGAGTGCAGCACATCAGATTTTTATTTAATGAATACTTCAAGACAAGTATCTGAAAATCGAAATATCTAACAGTTAGAAAGTACCTTCTCCTATTTGGCTTTGTGCTACAAGTTAATGTTTTAAATTAGAACATTTTCTTTTATTGTTTCAATCAAAATGAAGTAACTGCATACTCTGAAAATACATCAAAGACCAGCCTTGGAAATTAACAAAGTTATTTTCCATAACGAAGTAACCAATTCACAAATTACCCACAGAATATCAGAGATAAAGCAATTCTACTCTGCGAGTTGATTTTTGCACCTCTAGGCTGTTGTCAAGTCTACATATCAAAGTATTTTCTGAATATCTATGAAGGCTTAAATTTGAATGTTAATAAATTTTATTCAATGTATCTTTGGTTTAACAGATATCACACACACACACATATATAATATGTTTCTTCCATCAGGTACATAAGGCTGATGAAAAAGTACTGAACTAAAAGTGGGTTATCTTGTGTAATAACAGCCTGCAAAAAATCATTGCTTTGATGCTCTGATTCTTAACTCTACAAAGAAGAATAAAACAATATAATAAAAACTGAAACTTGCAGCTCTAGGCTTGCCATTGGAAATAATATATCCCCAACAGTAAATGATATAGTTGTAAAAATTCCAGCTGATGTCAATAATATCCTCAATCACTACAACAGTTATGGATAGAGTAATATTGCCACAAACTGCCACTAATAATATCCTCCATCCTAAATTGATAAGAAATGAAAGTAGCATCTTCCTTAAACCAGTGATCTGTGAAGAAATAATTAAAATTATAAAATCTAAAACAAACTGCTTCTCGGCTGGTCTTGATGAAGTACCAAATTATATGGGATAATAGAAGGGGCTAGTATAGGCTGCTGTTATACATGAAAACTAAGAATGTATGGCATTACACAGAACTCAAAACTGCTTATTGTTTTTATGCTTAAACCTGATATATTTATCATTAGCTCACTAACCAGCAACGTTTACATTTTCTTGGTTCCATAGTTATGTTTCTCAATGGCTCATTTAGATAAGGTTGGTATTTGCTTAATGTAACTATTCTATGCTCTAATAGTTCTTAAAACTCCACTAAAAGCAGTATGACTAATAACACTGACAAGATGCACTACAAAGTAACAATGTTTTCAGTAAGCTCTAAACCAAAAAATCACCTATGCTAAGCTTCTCCATATCTGCTGAAACCTCCGGCATCTCGAACAGCTATGTTCCTTGCTGCTGCACTGGAACTTCCTATAAAGTGACAGCATGATGTAATTTATGTAATGTTGTACGCAATGACATTTCACACTGTGGTGTAAAATTAAACAACAAACAGGACTGGACAAATGAGGAATGGACGCAGGCAGGCGTATTCAGTAAACACTAATCTTTAGCAAACATGCTTCTGTACACAAAAACTAAAAACCAACCTGTAATACTAAAATGCCACGATTCGCGCTGACGACACGATGCGCAAAGAGGTTAGGAATCGCACTCGGCTTGAAATCAGGATAGGCAACAATTGCGCAAAATACCCGGAAACAGGACGTGTTTCCTCATTTTTTTCCGGTAAATCTGAGGAACTCAAATTGAAGAGGTTTTAATACTATATAAAGATATGTTATGAAAACTAATCGGTTGCTTGTAATTGCTACTGTATTTAGCGATTCTGCTTATTATTTTTCAGAAGTTGAAAACAACTTTAGAATATTTTCTTGTGGACGGTTTGCCATAACTTGCAAAACGATGCCAAAGACGATATTATACGACCGCACCCGAAGTTGTAATCCTGTACTAAAAATCCAAAATAAATAATTTATAATAAATACCATAGGTTTCATAAAATTGTTATTTTTATCCATTTTTCATAAATATATTATTTATTTATAGTCCTGTTACTTATGCTGAATAGTCAACATAAATAATGAAACTACTTTTGCGACCTCTTGCTACGTTTACAACCCTATTATGGATAGAGTATCCTTTGGTACTAGAAAATTATTTTCTGCTTCATTTATGTTTTCTTCTTTATGAAAATTTGACCAAAATCGCCGCATATTGAATTGTATCGGGTTAAAATCAAGAGAATTATAGGACTATTTGTTCTCGCCTTATCGCTCAAAGAACCCAATGTTGGATATATGTGTATTCATGCGCTCACCTCAGAAAGCATTTTGAGGGTAGGGGTACAAAGCAGAATGCAGGGAGGCTCTACAATTTGTCCGTAGAAATATAGGAGCAGTGGTTTGTTTGTAAAGGCATGGAGCAAAATAGATCAGCAATACCGAAGCTATTCGTAACATCGATTGTGGAAAATAAGGATGAGTTAGAGGAGGTAAATTCGTTTTCTATGTTATTCATATTGAAAGGTATGAGAGCGGCCATAATGAATTGCTTCAATAATGTTTTCATTTATCCTCGATAGTGGCGCTGGTGTGCATGTTTAAGAGGGCGATTTAAATTTTTAATATTTTAATTGTTTATAAAATAACTTAAGAGCCGCATAAAGTAAATTTATCTATGAACGATTTTATAAAACTGCAATTTTTTTTCTTGACATTTCAGTTCACAGAATTGGACTGATGCAAATATTAACGTTTTCTTTTTTGTTTATTATTGTCATTTTTCCATTGTTAACTTTATTCATTTAGCGCGGTAAATAGCATTATTGTTTAGAGAGCATTGTGTTTATGTAGCCTGAAGAGATATGAAGCATTTCTTAAAATTGTCCAATTAAACACAGTAAGATTTTCAGCAAATTTATGTTATAGGGCATGATAGATTACGTTTGAGTCATAAAAGGATTTGTTAAGAATGAATAGATATTAATGAAGTGAAAACGTGAATCCCACATCCAGAGTGTCTAAACGAATGAATTTCAAAGAATAGTACTTTCATTTTACTTTAAATTCCAGTACCATATTGACAGTTAGGATTATCCTGTATAATAGCAGCCTACCCTAGCTCCTTCTATTATCCCAAATAATTTGTTACTTCATCAAGACCTACCAAGAGGCAGTTTCTTTTAGATTTTATGATTTGAATTATTTCTTCATGTGTCACTGGCTTAAGAAAGATGCTACTTTCATTTCTGGTCAATTTGGGATGGTGGATATTTTTAGTGCCAGTTTGTAGCAGTATTACTTTATCCATAAGTGTTAAGTGAAGTGATGTTGGCAATGCCAGCTGGACTTTTTACAAAAACATTTATTGTTAGGTATATATTATTTTCAGCGGCAGGTCTAGAGCTGTGAGTTTTGATGTTTATCATATTCCATATTCTTTTATTCTTCTTTGAAGAGTTAACAATCCATGCATCAGAGTAATTATTTTTTTTTTGTAGTCTGCTATTATGTAGGGTAATAGGAGGTTAGGCTGCTATGATGCAGGATAACCAACAGGCAGTATTGTATAGCTTGGCCAACTATTTGCAGCTGAGAGCTTTACCTACATATGTGGATAAGTATATTTTGTGGCAACTCTTGAAGTGTGAATGGCCCATTTAGAATTAGATCTATCGTCTCTCAAATGCATTAGTAAGGTCATTGAATATTTGGTTCTTTACGTATTTACTTTTTGCTCTGCAAACATCTTCTGCAGGTAAGCATTACAATCCACTGTAGGTGTAAGTAAACATTCTTCTGCATACCAAAGTCCATTCAAGGATAAGGTTATAAAATAGAAAACTAAGAAATGCAGATTTATCAAATAATTGTCCCACAAGTATTCTGAAAATTCTGTTATTTACATTCTGCTCAGTATTTAAGAAGATTTCTAGGAAAAACTATTATACCTCCATCAAATTTTTTCCTATGTGTCTATTTGCAGATGATGAATCACTTAACTATGGTGTGTGTGTATGACTGGGGTGACAGGGTCGAGTGTTATTGACATTTAGCCTGTGTTAAGTTAAAACACTAGGTTAATGTTTGTGTACAAAAGCGATGATAGAGTCCTGTGTTATCAGAGAGGCAACATCTACTCCTGCCATCAATAACCAGTATTTATTGTGCCATATCTCAACTCTTTCTCCACTTTTACAAATTGATGCAAAAGATACTGAATTATATCTTGAATTTTCCAGAAATAGCCTCTAAAGACCTCTTAATTCTGAATGACCTGGTAATAATAATCAGTCTGGGTCCTGCTGGACTAAACTTCAAGTCCATTCTCCCACCACTACTTCTCAGACCACGTGACTGTCCCCACCAATATTTCCTTTCCTTGTGTTTCTGAAGTTGATTTTATTTTGGCTGGAGGGTGGGAATTATTTTTCTTTACCCAGGATTATTCCCCAGCCTTCTTAGAGCCTGGAAGTGTGAATGTGTATGCAGATTTAATTACTCAAAGTAATCCCAAGATTAACACCACTGTAAGCGAGTGGACACTGTTGCAGATGAGCAATTGTTCCAAACGTAAAGAGCTGCCAATATAACCCTGGATGTTAAAGGCAGCATATAAAAAAATTAACATGTAATCGTTTCACATGCAAATGTACCTTTCTCTTTCCCAATCCTTTAAAATAAATAAGTAAATAGTAAATGTATGGATACTAAATGCATTGAAACAGTGACACTACAAACAACACTTTTTGCAGATGACACCAGTGGACTTGTATCCAAGAAGTCGTCAGAAGAAATCTTAAACATAACAGCTGCATTTATGGAGTTGAACATTTGATTCGAAGCCCACAAATTCATTCTAAATTATGATAAAACATCTATTCAATTTAGAACTAAGAATAAAATTATTCCAGAATTGAATATTATCATGACTTCACCATAAATAAAGTAGGTTGTACAAAGTTTCTAGCGTTAGAAATAAATGAACTGGAACAACCATATACGCAACTTATTTCCTAAACTCAGCTCAGCTTATTTTGCCTTGAGATCCATGTATGACTTGCTACATCAAAATACTTGAGAACATTATACTTTGTTTATTTCCATTCCGTCATGAGTTACAGTATTATTTTCTGGGGTAATTCGGTACAAAGTGGGAGTATCTTAGTCTTACAGAAGAGAACACTATGAATTTTAAGTGGTGCTGGAACCCATCAATCATAAAGGCCCTTATTCAAGAAGATGGATGTTATAACACTTACAAATCAATACATTTTTCACTTGTGTGTTATCTGGTTGATAACTACAAAATCTTTAAATTCAATTCTGTTGTGCACAAGCACAGTAATGACTTACACAGGCCATGTAGCTCCTTGTACAATTACCAGAAAGATCCTTGCTACTCCACCATACAAATATATAATGGTCTTCCTTTAGCTTTAAAAGTACTGTGTAATCCAAAAGACTGTTTAATATTTAAAAAGGAATTGAGAAAATTCTTGCTCGTGTATTCTATTTCTATTTACAGCATAAAGGAATGCTATACAATACCTTCTTTACTCTACTAGTATTAACCCTATTATAATAATTGTGTTTGGGTGTTGGGGAAAAAAATGCATGAAATTGGATGGTTGTATGACATATTCTATACCCTTGAGCCTGGCTCGTTCTAGGATAAAAAAACAAGATACAATACGATGCTAAGTGAGGTTAAGTTGACTGAAACCCAAACTGATCACCATTGCCAATGATTTTTGTATGACTGGTAAACCATAAGAGATAGATAAAGTCTTACTATATAAAATTTGCAGATATACTTCATTAACCCACACTATATTTGAGATTTTTGTGGTGTTAACCACTACCAAGATATTGTAATTTGTCTAAATTTTCAAACACTAAACTTTTCTTAAATGAGAGACTATTCTTTTTTCATGATCATGCAAAGAGCATGCAATTTTAATCACAACACGCTCTTGGTGTTAGTTACTGTATCATACAGTGAAAGTTTGTGAATTAACAAAATATTCCTACCTAGAACAATAAGATTTTAGCAGAACAATTTGTAACAAAGTGAACAGATAAAGTTGTGTGAAAGAAGCACATTGTGCGAATAAGGCAGCTCATCTTAAATATTTACACCACGTCACAGCCGGCGTTATTGTGAATTTATGCATATTATCTTCCATTAAGAGCTTATAAATCTTCATTTCGACAATATACATTCTTTTGTGCAAAAGTGAGGGCTGATTAAACAAAAAAGAATGCTAAAATTAAAAAAATATTTAATGCTTTTTGCATATTTCATACTTCTTTTAATAGTAGAATATGTATTTTTAATAACCATTATCAGCTTTGCTATTTCCTCAGCATGTTATAATCAAATTCATTGCCAGTGTTTGCTAAATAATTATATAAAGAGAGAAAATTTTGGTAACAGTACAAATTTGTTCACTGATTTTCACCATAGACGTTACAGAGCATTAAATTCTATTGGATTATATTGTAACTTAATATCATGTACTGAATGCTATGATATACCAGCTTATCTGTGTGTCTATTCTTCATCATGATCACGGTCCCTCTTCACTGGGCTGTAACAAAATGTATAGCACCACTAGGACCTCTGGTAAATGGTATACAGTGTTATAGACCAGAGTTTATCTGTGTATCTATCCTTCATCTTGATCATGATCCCCCTTCACTGGACTGTAGCAAAATGTATAGCACCACTAGTGACCTCTAGTAAATGGTATATAGTGTTATGATAGACCAGAGCTTATCTGTGTGTCTATCCTTCATCATGATTATGGTCCTCCTTCATTTGGCTGTAACAAAATGCATACATAGCATCCTAGTGGCCTCTGGTAACCAAGGTTCAATTTGTTCAGTGATGGACAACATGAATTGTAGAATGAACTCCTTTGCATATACTTTTTATCTCATTTGTGTTCTATGGTTGTACGATATGTTTCCCATTTCTTGTGACAGTTTTTGTTTATAATTGATGTTAAGCATGAAATGTGGACTAAAGTCGCAAGAGCCAACATAGCACTTGATAGCTAGCTGATTCACTCACCTGCAAATGAGGCTAGCGCTATCTCGTCCAATCATGTTACAAACACATTGTACAGTGATTAGCCAATTGGACGAGATAGGGCTAGCCTCGTTTGCAGATGAGTGAATCAGCTAGCTGTCGAGTGTCAGGTTAGCTCTCACCATATGTAGAAATCTGTGTATAGCGCAGAAAGTGGTGTTCTTTGCTTTGATGTTTCTACTATAATACCAGGAAGAATTGCAACAGTAAGACAGTGGCTTAAAGATTTGTATAAAATTGAACTCCCATTAATTTGATGTGAAATTTTTGTACATTTACTTCACTGAATAATTTATGCATTCTAAATTTCATGGCATTGCAAAATTACATATATGCTGTGCTAGATGAGGGAAACTTTTACGTTTCAGTTTCAGGAAGTAGGCAAATACGACATAGAATAGGGAAGTGGATTGTCCATGTGTCTGGAGTTGCCTTCCACTTATGACTCTCAACATTAAGTGGCAATAATAATAATAATCTTATATATTTAAATGTGTAATTCTTGTGTATATATATTTCGCACATCTTGGAAACGGCTCTAACGTTTTCAATCAAATTTTGTATTCAGATAGGGTTTTGATTATTAAGTTTATCTATATAGGTGTCTTTCTTGAAAAAATGTAGTTATACATGTAACAGTCACAATTAGTCAAAACCTTATTTTGCCATAATTTCTCTGTTAATGGGCCAATTTCAACAAACAAGCCAGGATATTAAAGGTCTCGTCAAGAGCTTTCAGAAAACCTAAAGAAAGTTAACTTAGCTAACTTAGTCTACACGTAACAGTCACAATTAGTTGAAACCTTATTTTGGTCATAATTTCTCTGTTAATGGGCCAGTTTCAACAAACAAGCCAGGATATTAAAGGTCTTGTCATGGAAATGGCTCCAAAAATTAGAATGAAAATTTATATTTAGTTAACATTTTGCTTTTCAAGTTTATCTAAATAAGTATGTTTTCAAAAAAGATTAAAAGAAGGAAAAGAAAAGCCGAGCAAAGTTCGGTCACCCAGGTGCTACTACTACTACTAATAATAATAATGGTGCATCTCTCAGAAAATTGACAATTTTATTCCAGAAGACTGAAGTGTTGACTGCTAAGTTTCTTTTGGCATATCTGAAACACATGGTTATTTAGATATGCAGCAAGCTGTTGTCAACTAGAAAGCCAGTGATAATGGTGTTAATTAGTTGCAGGATGGATTTGCATGTTCAGCAATGTATTTGCTTGTGATTTCAAACATTGTGGGAGAGTAGAAGAATTGCATTCCATCCAAAATGTTGATATTAAGGTTTATACTGAAAGTGCATGCTTTGAGGTCCCCTGATTAAAAAAAAAAGCTTTTGAATAAGGTGTAGAGAGAGAGAGAGGCGCGGGTGTATTAATTGCATAAATACTAAATTTAAGTGGCATCTTTAAAAGCAACTTTAATGTGAGAAATTTTTCATTATTTTTTTATTTTTTCAAAAGTTGATTAACAGGATAGCACAGGGCTCCCAGAGACCTAAAAAGCCAGGGAAGTTCAGGGAACTGCAAATGGTCAGGGAAACTTGGGAGATCATTTAAAAAATTGACATGTATAACAGAAAGCCAGGGAAATGAATTAAAAGTTGTTGCATGTCTGGTAATTCATACTGTACTCCCTTTCTCCTCCAGAGAGCGGAACATCCCTCAGAAATTTTCTTGTCAGAGGCCTACAATAGTGGTTGTGCTGGTATTTGTATTTTGTCATGCCAAAAGTTGAAACAGTATTTCCATGAAATTGAAATGGTTTATTTCAGAGTACAGTGACATGGTATTTTCTAGCAATGGCAGCATATTGCACTGTAAAATTTGTAAAGTGAATGTATTAGCAGAGAACAGATTCGCCATTGAGCAACATGTGAATACAGAGGAACATAAAGGCAGCCTTCAAGTAAGAGGAAGAAAAGTGTAACAGATGCTTCTTGGGGAGTTATTTTTTTATTTATTTTTTGTCCCACTTACTATATGCTGTGTTTAACGTCGAAGGTCATAATGGCAGCTTTGAGCTACTGGAACAATTGCCCAACAACAGTGGTATTCACTTGCTTAATGGTGGTTTTGATTTTTAGATTAACTTATTACATCAAATTCACACACATATGTTCATACTTCCAGACTAGGGAGGATGGGGAATAGACCTAGTTAAAGAAAAATTCCTTTTGAACCCAGGGCTGCTTGTACAATGGGCAGGTGCTCTACTAACTGAGCTATGAAGCCAGCCCTCTTGAGTGGTGTGGTAGTGTGACTTCAGCAAATTCACTATTTTAGGAAGAGCTATGTGAAGCAAACATCCCATTCCACAAACTGAATAACAATGTGCCCTGAAGTTTCCTGTAGATATACACTGCAAAATCCATCCCAAATGAGTTGACAGAAATATTACATTCAATTGTGGTACAACAAACTATCAACGTCATACAATCAAAACTGGGCAAGAAAAAGGTCTGGTTTCAATTGATAAAACCACAGATTCTCTGGGTCTCTATATTGCAAGTGTAACTGTTGGGGAAATTAATGAAGAAAACTGCTGAACTTTTCTTTCTAAACTCTTGAAGTCTTGGGGAAAGTAAACTTCTGTAAGCAAATTATTTTACAACTCAAAGAACTAGCAAACTCCTTTATGGAGCTGCACTCAAACATGGTACACGTAACCTGCTTGGCACATGCTTATCATAGAGTTGCAGAAGAAATAAGACGTAATTTTCCAGATGTGGATAAATTAATAGGAAATGTAAGAAAAGTTCTTCTGAAACCACCTCATGTTAGAAAAAAAACAAAAAAAAAAAAAACCTCTTGATCTGGCTCCAGCACTCACTAGGTGGGGAATCTGGTTAGATACCTGTAATTATTACTGTGAACATTTTGAAATTGTGATAAAAGGTCATATCCTTTGATAGTTAACAGTGCAGCATCCATAAAAATATCCCAGGAGCTTCTCTCTAACTCTGAAATTCAAGGGAAATTGGCTTCATAAAATCAAATTTTTGAGTTCTGCAGTGTAGCATCACTTTCCTGGAACAAGTGAATGTCCTATATCAAATCAAATGGCATTGTTAATATAAGTTTCAAGAATCTAAGTGGTGTGGGCAAACTTGTCTTTGCTACGTGTTGAACCAGAACCACGATGAAACAGGATTGCTAAGAAGTATTGTCTCTGTGAAGAAGAGCAATATTTGTATGCCCCTGTATCTTCTATTGATGTTGAAAGGAGCCTCTCAACATATAACTTACAGGGATTCCAGGCAGGAATAGGTGATCCTAACCCGCTTGAGGATAGGCCACACAAGAGCAACTCATGTAGTGACCCAGCACCTATTTGTGCTATGTGCTCTGTTCAACTCTGTAGAACATGTCCTTCAGGACCATCCGCGATACGCCCAGGGCCTGGGTTTTATTTTACTCTTCCGTCAATCTTGGGAAACGACTCAGTAGCTGTCAGTAAAGTGCTGCGGTTTGTTGCCTAAATTGACTTTGACAAGCTTGTTTAACTTGTATTTTATTTCTTAGCCTGTTAGGATGTTTTATTCCTTTTACTTTTAATATTTTAACAGCTACTGTTTTACAATTGGTTTTAAGTTTTAACTGTTTTACCTTTTTATCTGTTTTAACTTCTTTTTTAAACTGGTGGATTTTAACAGGTGGTTAAAAAGTGTTGCTGCAGTACAACAAAGCAAAATCACAACAGTACAAAACAATAATGGGAAATAGTGAGCACAGTGAGTATTGTTGATGTTCACATGGGAACAGTAAAAATGTACAAATTTGGTGGGTGATAAAATAAACATTTCCAGTACTGTATCTTTCAAGCTAGATTACATTCAGAATTTTAACTTTTACTCCACAGCCTGGCCTGAAACATTGTTCACAGTAATTTCACTTCTTAAAGATGTGTGTTTCATATCTGCTGGAACAATATGAGCAAATGTCTTCTTAGCTGCTAAAACGTAAGAGAAACAGTGAGCTTGCTATCACATTAGGCTTGTTTCACAGGCAGGCCAATTCTGGCTCAGTTTTAAAATGCAGACAGAAATTAAGTCAATTTTTTATTAAGTAAAAATTGAAGCTATTAACAGTGAAGCAACAAGATTCTAAAATAAGAACAAATTAGAAACTAAAAACTGAAGTTTTTAGTTTCTAATTTGTTCTTATTTTATAATTTTTTATTATTTATTTTAATGCATGAAAACTTGTAAATATGCACTATTAAAGAATAATTTGAGCTGTGTTATACCCTTAGGCAGAAAAAAGAAATGTGCGACAATCAGAAGGCAAATGCAATTTTAATACAATCGGAAACATTTGCTGACACTGTGTCTACAACACATTTTTTCTTTCTCCACCATGTTGTATAGTTGGGCTGTTCTTTGCACTTCCATTTTGGCTTCTTTGGTCTTTGCGGTAGCTTGACAACTAAATAAAACATTCACTTTGTAAGGAACTGGAAAGCCGATTTTTGCTCGAGCTATATCTAAGTTGATAGAGAAGGTATTGTTTACTACCCAGGAATTAAATATCAGATTTCACCAGAAATACATGATAGAGGATCCCTGAATTCCTGTATAAACGAGCATATTTAGAAAAAACGTTTCAGATGTGTCTGTGTGAATGGCACAACTAACACAAAAACAAAGACAGTTAAGTACCATACTTGGTATTTAACTTCAGTATCTTCCAAGGATATGACACAATTTTCAAGAAAATCCCCCCCCCCCCCTGCTCCAACCCAAACTACCCTTTACATGGAAAAATGTTTGTTGTGCTTTATTTTCTCAAAATGGCTTTAGCAATTTAGTAAGTCTTTATCTTGCATTTTCAGGGAATGGCATCTCAAGCATTCTTCATTCTTAATGACTTTTGTATAATTCATAAACTGTAAGAATAGACAAAATGTTACTACACCAAAAATGTAGATCTTGTTAAAACGCAGTTCATGTCAAATAGGTCTGTCTGGAGATAACCATTTTCAACCATTCCTTGTTATTGCTTTGAGTTTTCAAATATTTAAATTTTGTTCAAATAAGAAGTGGTTATTCATTTTTACTTTCTCTACTACGTATAGTAAAATAGAGGAAGTATTGTATTCCACCCAAAAATTTGATGTTGAGCTTTCACCGGAAATATATGTTTTGAGGCCCCCTGAATCCAAAAAAGGCATTTTTAGAAAAAGGTCCATGTATGTGTGTGTGTGTGTGTGTCACTCTGTGGACAGCATAACTCAAAAACTAAAAGTTGGTTAAAAACCAAAGTTGGTATTTAGGTTTAATGTCTTTCAAGGATGCAACACGAAGATTTTGAAGAAAATTGCTTCACCCTAAACTACCCTTTACATGGAAAAGTTTTAGAAAATTTTGATTTTCTTGAAAATGGCTCTAACGATTTTGATCAAAATGCCATATGTTTAACATATTTTTATGGCAAGTGAAATGTGTATCTTGAATTTTCTGGCTATAGCCCCTGTAGTCGTATTTACTCTGGACGACTTTTGCATAACTGGTAAACCGTGAGAGATAGACCAAATCTTACTATAGGAAAAATATAGATCTTGCTTAAATACACAATTTATGTCAAAATAAACTTTTTTGTAGAGTGAACCATTTTGGAGATATTCCTTGTTATTGGTGTGAGTTTTCAAATATAACATTGTTATTAATTTTTTTTTATATGTTAAGCGTGCAAAGAGAATGAAATCTCAAAGCTTTAAAAGATTTGACTATTGCTCAAAGTCTACTGTATTCCCATATTCCCCTTGTACCTACAAGGAAATAAGCAATAAGATAATTTCTACAAATATTTATCTCAACTAAGACAAAGAAGATATAGGAATAAGAGTTTGTAACAATGGTTAGTACAAGAGTATTGCTTCACCCTAAACTACCTTTTACGTGGACAATTTTTAGAAAATTTTGATTTTCTTGGAAATGGCTGTGATGATGATGATATTATTGTCACCACGCCCGTCG
This sequence comes from Tenodera sinensis, assembly GCA_030765045.1. NCBI lineage: Eukaryota > Metazoa > Arthropoda > Insecta > Mantodea > Mantidae > Tenodera > Tenodera sinensis. The sequence goes on from CM060965.1 coordinate 11,075,409, forward strand.
CATCTGATTGCCTACACTGGGTAGGGGGCACCCAGCCAGTCGCCTGCCTGGCCTAACGACCTGCCGCCGACAACAATAGGAGCGCACGAGACAATAGCTATTACATGGCAGTGCGGTTTCTGGACCGTTCCACCACAGGCCGCCGACAACAATAGGAGCGTACGAGACAATAGCTATTACATGGCGGTGCGGTTTCTGGACCGTTCCGCCACAGGCACTCCCGAATATTCTACCTCCAGAACTTTCCCTCTGTCTAAGGACCTATATAAGTCGCTGCCAAGCACCGGGCAGCAGGGAAAAAGACGTATACGAAGCGTTCAGGAATCGTGCCGACGAGCAGTTCAGTGCGAGTCTAATCTGACAGTTCTTATTTGTGATTCGGCAGTTGTTCTGTTGCTCTGAGCTTGTACAAAAGTAATCTAAGTGTAACGTTAGCACTACGCTAACTGACTAAAAGGCAATAAAGTGTGAATAGCAGTAACTGGTGTTTTCTCCATTTGTTACATTATTATTATTATTATTATTATTATTATTATTATTATTATTATTATTATTATTATTATTATTATTATTATTATTATTATTATTGTTGTTGTTGTACAAGGGGGTAAATGTTGGGTTTTCTCTTGAACCCTTTGCAGCTTATTGCACACCTTTATTCTCTAGTTGATCCTAATAATAAAATTGAGGTAAATATGTATAGAAAGGTCTATTAGGGCTCTTATTAGTTTTTATTTCCTTTGGTTTATAGCTTCAAAGATTACGTATCTCTTTTTAAATAGTTTAATGTCCTTTAACCTGGTAGGTCATATTGAATGAATAAAATGGATGAAATTATGTTCAAATGAGCAGGGTTCCACAGTTTATAGTTACCTGACGTTTGTCTTCTGAGCATTAGGGAAAAACCCAGAGAAAATCTTATCCAGGTAACTCACCCTGAGATTTAAACTGGGACCTCTTGAATATGGCAGTGCTCTAGACCGTTCACCTATCACCAAGGTGGCCCAGGTTTGATCCCAAGGACCCACATGTATTCATGGTGGACAAAGCAGCATCTGGGCAGGTTTTCTGGTTTCCCCCACAACTCATTCCAGCAACTGCTCCATCATTCATCCACTTTGCCTACATTTTATATCATCCTCTTCCTCACTCTCATACTGACTACTTCACTCTATCTGGTCCATAGGTTCCTCTGTCCCCGATAGGCATCTGACCCTAGGCACTGGCTTGTAAGTGCTCCATACAGGGGGGAAGGTAGCCAAATAAAGAAGGAGACCACTTGAATGTGAGGCAGATATGCTACCTCCACACCACAGAGGTGGACTGTCTATTTTAAACTAATGCTTTACATTCAAAGATTAAATGAGAGGTTGTTTGTTCTCCCTCATTAGAAATGCTTTTTCTGATACCTTAGTTTGTGCAGATGTTTCCTCTGCTGGGTCATTAATCCCTCCATGAGCATTGCCTGATTACTGCTTAGCTGCTGTAGTCTTACATGGATCCTTTATAATGAAGTTAGCATGTTTTTGTACCAGAGTTTTCCTCCAGTATTGGCATGCTGGTCTCTAGTCTATTTTTGCAATGCTATTTTGACTGTTGAGCTCTAGTTAAACCTAATACAGGTTCAGCCTTATAAAAGGGGTTTCAGACCCTTTCCTATCAAGTCTGTCTGCATTTTCATTACCTTCAATCCCAGAAGGACCTGGGAGTGATTCCAGGATAATCAGATTATTTCTTCCCTGTAGGCTTAAAGCCTCTCAACATTCTTTAGTAAGCTGAGATCTTGTTTGATCTGCTCATAAGGCTTTTAGAGCTGTGTGACTTTTGGAGTAGATGCAGATGGTTTTATTAAAATATTCCATTTGCAGATTCTGTTGCTAGCAGCTTCTAATGGCATACAGTTCTGCCTGAAAGTCTGTGGCATAGACCCCTAGAGGAAGAAAGTCTTCTAGCCTTGGTCTTATGATCTAGATTGGGCTTCTGTACCCTTACCCTCAGTCCATCTGCAAACATACCAAATCTGCAGGCTTCCTACAGGGATGGTAATTCTGTTACTCATAAATGAAAATAAGCCAGTACCCAATGAGCTAGATAAAAAACATGGCCATCAAACCATCACATTGCCACCATAAACCAATCTGGGCAGAAGTATAGGGCCATGTGGCATGACACAACAAAAATTTACTTTGGCTGAAGTGGAGCATCTCATAAGAGAAGCAGTAAATGAAGCGACTCCAGAAAAGTGGAAGAGTAGGTGATTACTAACCAGTGCAATCGACTGTCAAATGTGTTTTCAGTTTGCATATGTATTTAATCTTGTATACATTGTATGAGAATAAGTAGTCGTGGAGGACTGAGATGAGAATTTAGAAATTTTTATTTATTTTGTGATGGTTTGTCTTGTACAGGATGGTACAATTATAAGTTGATTAGGACTAAATCATATTTGAAGTTGTAAGACTGTTATGTCCCTCAGACATGCCATCTTGGTTGCCATGGACAATTGTGCCTTTGCAGCAAAGACTTATTATACAAACCATAATTCTTATGAAGCCGCACGAGTATATCAGCATCATGATCCTGTTCAGTCATTTCTTGCTGTGATGACATGGGTTGAAAAATTGCAATCAAAAGGTTCTGCCTTGAACAAGAAGCATCCAGAACCCAAGAAGAACTGTTCAAACGCCAGGGAGCATTCAAGCATTAGGATGCCGCTTGGCAAAGTTGGACTTGGTGACATGCTAGGTTTACCTCACAGCACTTTGGGCACAATATTGTTTTCATATCTCAAATTGTTTCTGTGCAAGCTTCAGATCATCCAACAATTGCTAGCCGGTGGTACTGGCAGATGATTATTCTTTTCTAAATAGTTTTTACCAAGGTTTGAAGATGAAATGTTACTAAATATAGTGTGGATGCTTGATGAAGCACATGAATGGTAGTCCATGTTTTTATGATACCAGCTGCACAGTTACTGTGAATTCTCAACAGTGCATCAATATGATTTAAATATTCCTAACCAATCAAACTTCGTGAACAATTCCATGTGGTTTCAGCAAGAGAGATCACAGCTCACAGCATGCCATCTCGAAGAACGGCAGTGTGAATTGGCTCACCAATAGCTTGATCTTTCAATGTGCGATTTTTTTATGTTTTTTTTAAAAGCTAGGTTGTATGCATCTAGCATCAAGCTAGAATTCATGATAACATTACCTCAGTCACCACTGAAATGTTTCACAGAGTCAAACTTGTGTTCACGACTGCAGGAATGTGTACACAGAGAACTGCTGCTCAAGAAATACTGCTATTACTTGAGAATAATAAATGGTAATATTTTAACTTCCAGTTGACTGTGTTTACATGTATATAAAACTGAGTTGAGGTAACATTACTGCCTTATTAAAATTGGTCATTCTGCATTTTCATTTAACATAATTATCTTCTAAATATTGCCTGCCACTTTTAGGGACCCATATGACCATGTAAATAGCTCCATAGCATTTGGGTAAACTGTAGCATTTAATCCAATTCCATTTTTCTCTCATCCTGTTTATCATGCTTGAGAGATTGTCATGGATTGTTTTCTCTCTCATATTACTTTCTCTATGTGTATAGTAGGTAGTGAAGATATGACAATCCACCTACAAGTTTTATACTGTGAGTTTACTGGAAACACACAATTGAGATCCCCTGAATAAAATCTTTCTAAAACAAATCACATGTGTGTATCTGAATAGTATAACTCAAAAATGAAAAATTGGTCGGCATATTCTGGAAATGCAACACAAACATTTTCAACAAAATCGTCCCCTACCCCAAACTACCCTTTAAGTGGAAAACTTTGATTTTCTCAAAAATGGCTCTGATGGTTTTAATTGAAATACCATACATTTAATATATTTTCATGAACAAATGTAATGTATATCTTGAATTTTCTGTGGCTAGTGTCTGAAGTCCTCTTCATTCTGAGTGACTTCTGTATAGCTGGTAAACTGTAAGAGATAAACAAAATATTACTCACAAAAAATATAGCTCTCATTAAAACATAAATTTGTGCCAAATAATTTTTTTTTTTTTTTTGGGTGGAGTCCCGATTTCTGAGATATTCCTTATTACTGGTTTGAATTTTCAAATATTTATACTTTTCTGAAATTAGAACTTGTTATTCATTTTTTATGTCATGGTTATGGAAATAAAATGGAATTTCAAAGCTATCATATAGCAACTGGCTCCTAAATTATTTGATTATCACTTAAGTCTACTCTGTTCTTCTATTCCCGTTGTACCCACAAGTAATATAACTATTTGTAATTTTTATCTTGATTAATATAAACTAGACTGAAGAATAGAGAGTAGCTTGTGGAAGACTGGTCAGAGAAAGTTATATGAATATAACAGCTTCTCTGCTTTGGTGATTGTCTTTATTTTAGTTCATTTTGTTACCAGATGGACTTCGTGTGCGGACCAGAAAGCTGCAATTGATTGTAGATTTACTAATAAGTGGTGTGTTTTGTATTTTCAGAAATATGAAAGAAGCTATAACACCCTGCAAAACCTGATATCGGGGTTATCTGAAAAAGAGGCACAGAACGCCTTGAACAATGCAGTCTGCAAGGATAAAAATCACGAGGAGATTTCTCTGGGTTTGTTGTTCGTCATTCTCACAGACCCACAAAACGCTGCAAAGGTGAGTATCTTACTTCTCTGTCTTTGTGCAACTTATATAATATGTGATGTTTTGAAAAGTGATGATAATACTAATATTTTTGAGGTGCTAAACATTGAAACATGTGAAATTTTTAACCATGCACGTACTAGTAGATCTTTCTAATGCTTACAGTGAGCACTGTTTCATGTGGTATTAGTTATTACACTTACACATAGGAATAATAGTAATGAAAAGTGTAAAGGGTGCTTTGTTATAGTTTCCTATTGATTGCAGTACATTTTAAAGAAAACTTTGTGATGAAAATTTCTCCATTTGATGGTGGAAAAACAAGATTTTGGTTACATTTTATTAAGTGCATAATTTCGTTGTCATTTCATGATGAGCTCAAAAGCTTTTAAATGTAACCCTAATTTCTTTCAAGAGATTTTAATTTTGCACAGAAAAGCAAACAATTTCTATCTAAAACTGTTTTTTATTAAACCAACCACCATGTTAAAAAATATTTAAGAAATTTGGGGAAAAAGAAAAGTATTAATGTTAATATGATGAAACTCTTACTTAGATTTAATTTGTTTGAGTTTAATAAAACCCAAATGCAATGTAGACTGCCTCTGTGATTAAGTGATCAGCATTCTAGCTTCTCAATTTGGATTTGGATTTGACTCCTGGGGCGGAGAATTTGTCTTCAACCAAAATCATTCCTTATTGTCTGCAGTGTTCGTAAATATGAATGTGTGTTCAGTGGTAAAAAGTATTAAAAACCAAGATTAACAAAATCACAGTTCAGTGACCATGAACTGTTGCACAAGTAAAAGCCTCTATATATCAGAGAATTTACAAATGGGGAAGAAACAGTTTTAAAAAAAGGTTTATTTTCAAAATTCTTAATATTTTATAAAATGTTTGGTTTAGTAAAGCAGTGTTACAGTTGCTTGCTTTTATGCATAATGCCAAAATCTGTTTAAAAAGTTAGAGTTCTTCTTCTTTATCTGACTGCCCTCCCCTTACGGAGGACTTAAACCTGCTAGGGCTTACAAGGCAGTGCCTAGGGTCACACGCCTATCAGGGAGTGGAGGAATCTATGGACCAGACAAAGTGAAGACCTGGAAGCGGGTGGTCAGTACAGCACCAGGTATGGTAGTGATGAAGAGGATGGTATGAAATGCAGGCAAAATCGATTGTTGGAAAGGTGATGGTGGAGCAGTTGGTGGAATGGGTGGCAGGGAAAACTGGAGAATCCACCCAGATGCTGCTTCCCCCACCACAGATACCACATACAGGCCCCTGGGATCAAACTTGGGATGGACGAACAGTGTAACTGCTCAGCCACAGTGCCACCCCGTTAAAAATTGAACTGACTATGAATTGACCTTAAAATATGCACTAATTGAAATGTAAACTGTTATTTTTCCCCTCTCAAATTTACCATAAATTGTGTTCTTGAAAACATGTTGGCTGGCCCCGTAGCAGTTGGTAGAGCACCCGCCTGCTGTGCAAGGGGTCCTGGGTTCGATTCCCGGCAGGGGGGTAGGAATTTTTCTCCAATCAGGATTATTCCTCATCCTTCCCTGAGTCTGGAAGTATAATGGCGGCTCCGTGGCTGAGTGGTTAGACTGCTCACCTACCACCTAGGGGATCCCACATGTGGTATTCTTGGTGGACGAAGCGGCGTCTGGGCGGGTTTTCTCTGATTTCCCCTGCAATTCATTCCATCAATTACTCCATTATCACCCTTCCAATCATCCATTTTGCCTGCATTTTATATCATCCTCTTCCTCACTATCTTACCTGGTGCTTGGCTGACCACCCGCTTCCAGGTATTCACTCTGTCTGGTCCAGAGGTCCCTCTTCTCCCTGACAGGCTTCTAACCCTAGGCACTGGCTTGTAAGTTCTACATAAGGGGAGGGTAATCAGGGAAAGAAGAAAGAAGAGTGAGTGAATGTGTGGGGTTAACGGCCCATCGACGAGGTCATTTGGGCCCAAGAAAGAAGAAGATATTCAACAGGAAAGTTCTTTTTTTTAAAAAAAATACACCTGTAGCAGTATATTGAGATGGCCTCATACCAGGAAGGTTGATATAATTGTTAAAATATATTAAAAAGTATTTAAAATTGTTTTATGGTTATTTATGTTGGAATTAATATGGAATGTTGCATTTCTTTACAAGTACATGTATATGACCTACCTTGGAAAGATATGGATAGATATATTTTGTTCTTTATAGCTATACGTACAGTATCCTAACAATATGTATAGAAAATTTTTCAAAAACACTAGCATCACTTTCGTACTACTACAGATATATTTTTCATTGAGTGAATGTAAAACAAGATTTTGAAAATGTGTAATTCTAAATACCTTCTTAAATATTCATGCTCTCAATATTTTGTAAATAGCGAAAATTGAGATATTATGCTTATAAACTTTTGCTAAAGTAGTATTACTTATTTTGAATAAAATGAATAATACACTAGATAATAGTTTATTTTATTTTGCAATCCATCAGAACCCTTGCTAAAACTAAAAAAATGTTCCATATGGATGGAACCTGATGTCAGAAATTGAAAGCTTTGGTATTTTTACCTTCAAGGAAACCCATTAGACATGCTAGTGTCAAATATTCATAAACATTGAAGAAAAATCTATTTTTCCCCTTCCAGAAACATTCATGGTCTATCAGAGGAAACCTTTACAGTCAGTATTATGAGTTATAATGTTTTTGTACAGAGTGATTTGTCGCTGATCAGAGAAAAGCTGTACAGCCAATATTATTTCTAAAAGGTCCATTGTCACTATACTTGCAAAGCAGCAATGTGGCAATTCCCTGGAGGAAGCAATACAAAATGTTATTGGCATTTTGCAGAGTTACCGGGACCTGACCTTGATCACAAGGGATGGACTAGCGTTGGTGCTGAATCACCTGTCACAGCTCATCTTGGAGAGGTATCTGAAGCTGACAGACATAGTCAGGTCGCAGGTGTTATGGCTGGTGCGAGAGATGATCAGAAATGCTGTGAGCAGTGTGGACAACCTGTGCTGGAACCTCATGAGGCATGCAGCAGGTGGTGACATTTCTCCCCGTAACATCACGCTTATCGAGGCCTTGTTAGACATCTACCAGGAGAACAGGTATGTCTTGGAAAGTAAGCAATGAATATTACCATTTTAGTTTCATCCCTCATTCTGTATGTAAATGGCTGAATGTGTATGTTACAAAAGCAACTGTTAATCTTTATTTATATAAACCAATTTCGTAATTTTAACACAAGAAATGGGCATAAATTTGATCCTCTGAGTTGTAGATTAGCTCTTGGTTCAAGCACTTAATGATACGGTGGTACAGCCATGGAAAAAATTATTGAGCACATTAGGAGAGCACAATATTTTTAAGTTTCATGTTGTGTGGCAGCTAGGTTTACACAAGTCGATATTCCAACCTGCAGCTGAGTTTATTTATAGTATCTTATCCATATGTTATCGTCTCTCAGACTCTCAAATAGGCTGTGTCTTGAATCACCAGATGCATTTGCATACATACAAATACAAACATGAGTGGTGATTCAAGACACAGCCTATATGAGTGTCCATTAGACTATAACATGTGGATCAGAGACTATAAATAAATGCAGCTTCATGTTGGAATATCGATGTGTAATTTGTAATTACGTGGAAATGTAAGATTTGAGGTAATGTTTTCATATGGGACTGCCTACAATAACCTCACTTTTTCGCATAATTTTCTGGTGTCTGGTGCACTGCGACAAAACATCTGAATTCGATACATGGTTAACGTTACTTAAATGAATAGTTCATTGATCCACCGGTAGAAGCTGATTACTCAGTCAGCAGGTTCTGCCATGTTGCCACACACTCACCTGTAAATGCGATTATCTAGTTAATGGTGCATTTAATTAAAAAAGGTTATTGGATTTTATTGTTAGTTTACATCCACTCTCTTGCCTCCTTGAGTCTGACGGATTATTTTACTTCTACTCTGCATATGTAAAGGTTTGACTATTGCTTAAAGTCTATAGTGTGCCCTTATATCGCTATAATTGCAAGGAAATATATATCTAATAAGACAATTTCTGTAAGTGTTTATTTTTATTAATGTGAAGTAGATTGAAGAGTAAGTGTTAGTAAGAAAAGGCTGTTCATGTGAGTGCAACACATATTTTTGTTACTGTACTATCACAAATGTGGTAATAGTTTTAGAATTTTTTCTTTCAAAGTATGGAGGTTGTAAATTTGCCTTGGAAAATAGAAGTAGTTAAATGTTTTATAATGGCAGGTAAATGTTTTGTTGCAGGGCATGGCTGGACAAGTTTCCCGTTCTCATAGCATCTGTGGTATACGCGTACTTGAGGCTTATTGAAGATCATGTTGGGCCTGCGTTGGCCATGTTGAGACAGAAGGAGGTCGGCTTTGTGGTCACTCTCATCAGGGAAAGGTTCGCTGACTGTCTTGTCATTGGTCGAGATTTTGTTCGTCTTCTACAAAATGTAGCCCGGATTCCAGAATTTGAACAACTCTGGAGAGATATTCTTACTAATCCAAAGTCATTGTGTCCAACATTTGTAGGTAAGTTCTTTTTAGTAGCTTTAATAATTTTTTGTTTTTATTTCAGAATGTGTAGTTGTGTTTATATTTTTATGAATCAAAGGATTTGTGTTAAGCCCACATTCTCGTCATTTCACAAATAGCAGAATGAACAACTGAAACATTTTTATTAAAGCAAACCTATCTTTTCTTCTATTTAAAGTGTGTATTTAGGATGTCATCCTAGAGAATTTCATGAATATTCACAGGTATTATAAAATATTACAAGTAAGAATGTTATTTATGTCTTGAATGTCTAGCTAAGAGCATCAGTTTGCTAGTCTGTGGTTATCACTCACTACCAGTTTATGAATATGATCAAGACTACACACAAATACTTCTTCATGATGGTAAAATTATTTCATAAGAATACAGTTAGAAATAAATGAAATAAATCAAATCATTAAAGGTTTATTAAGCCACCCCATACGATGCTGGGTAAAACAGTTGGTAGCTGAATTGTATCTCAAATTCATCCTTGTCTCAGTCTTCAGTATTATTCTCTGAAATAACAGACAGGCCTTTTGTTCTCAGGATTGTTAGCAACTGTGGTCACAAACAAATGCGTCCAACCTCCAGATTGGTGCTGTTATCTGAGGTGCTGGCTAAACTGTGTTTGCCCTTAAATAAATGCTATACTGTGATTAATCCAGCCCTACAAAACATTTTGTATCCCGTTGCATCAGCCTTGTATTCATATCAGCTGTAAGGAGCAAACATAAGCAAACACTGTGAGCTCATGTCTCATGTTTATAATGGAATAGAATGATGTATTGAATGATGATGACGGTGACAATGGCGATGATGACAATGATGATGATACAGTGGAATCCCGATAACTCAGGGGAAGACAACTTCGGGCCATGTGACGTATTCAAACAAAGAGCCAGCTTGTATGTTCGTGTGACGTCAGGCAAGAGTGGTGTATTGCTATGCAGCCTAGATCAGCGCCGCTACTTGCACGAAACTGAATGAATATGAAAAATGTTATTTGGGCATGTTTACAACATGCCTGGGCTGTTTAGGGAGAACCCTCTTCACCCTAGTCTGAGGGTGTTTATTTGTTGTGTGAGGGATCTTAACGGCATTAGAGCGAATTTTGTTTTGTATTTTGTGTTTTTGTTGACGTGTAGTGTTGTGTGTAGTGGTTTTGTGTTTGTGTTCCATTCCCCATGTTTCACACCAGTTTGAGACCAGGCTTCAAGATGTAGAAACATTGTCAATTACATTTCAGATCTTTGCGACCCCGTATTCATTGGATGTTAACAATGTTTCTAGCAGGTAGCAGTTGATAAATTTACAGTGTGACGATTTGCTGAAGGACATCTATAAACACAAGGAAGACTTGGCTGATTTTTATAAGAATGTTCCTCAAACCAGATTTCTGAGGTTATATGCCCTTGTTGCACGGATATTATGTATATTTGGTTCCACGTATGTGTTCAAACAATTCTTTTCTGTTATGAAACTTTCTAAGTCAAAATCCCGAAGCATGTTGTCAGATCACAATCTAACATGTAGTTTTTGGTTACAAATGTGCTGTACATTACACCCTAACATTGACAAACTAGTTAAAGAAAAGCGAAACGGCAAATGTCGGAAAATGTCCACCTAATTGTTCTGTATAGCTCTCCTCTAGCTCAGGCAAAATAGTTATAATTTCTGTTCTATTTGCGTTATAACATGACTGTTCACATAAGCTAGAATTTATATCAATGGCATAAAGCCGAAATGTAATTATTTATAATCTGTGACTATTCCGTAATTGAAACAGTCAGCATTAAAATTGCGATGTCCCGCATGCCTTTCCTCTTGCCCGCTGTGACGTCACAAGTTCAACTGGCTGTCGTTGCGAGCATGTGAGCTGACGTCACAGCAGCGATACCTGTCTTCCCCTTTGTTAACTCATCGTAACGTGGACTAAGAGGCTGTCAAGTTACTGAAATGTCAAGTTTTTGAAAGGAATAATGGGGTGTGTTATTCACAATCCATAACATAATATTGCAAATTACATAAATACATTTTAAAACACTATAGGAAACAAAGGTATAACATAAATAAAGAAATAATGAAGCTATTAACAGTGAAGCAACAAGAATCTAAAGTAAGAACAAATTAGACTAAAAGCTTCACTGACTCTTGTAATATTACCAAGAGTGAAGCTTTTAGTTTCTAATTGGTTCTTACTTTAGATAAAGGTATAAATATTCTAAAATTATTTACATGTTAATATGTTCCCCTTTGTCCAGTCTGTTTAACACATCCAATTTAATTGCTATTGTCATGTTAACTTGTCTTTTTTTCTCGTTTGAAATTTTCACTGGCACAAACAACTCAATACAACACTAACAGTAAGCCTGAAACCTTAGTAGCCGCAGTGTAACCAAACATATCTAACTCAAATTTTAGCTTACCATATATACAGGTATCTTTTACATGCGACGAACGATCCTGCTTGAATGTGCATGTGTGACATTGCAAATTGATGATGTGGATAATGTCTATTTCCTTGAAATAAACAAGACACTGTGGAGAAAGAGAGATGACACTGTACATAATCACACATGATCCGCAAAAGTCGGAAACATAAGCTGACAATGAACTCGCTCACAAACCACTGCACAATTGTCACGTCTAAAAATATCTTTTTACCGGATAAAGAAATTAACCTTCAAATCTTCCAAATAAGTGTTTGTGCTGTATATCCACATTATTAGTGGCAAGCTTTTGGTTTCGTGACAATGGTCTGCTGGCTGCATATGTTCTGACTAGATGTCAAAGTTCAATACGTGGTCAGCTGTTTTGTTACTGTGAGAGAGATTGCAGTAAGTTGTATATGTACACTAATTAAAATTTATCTATACTACTCATAACATAGTAGATAACAGAATATATTAGTCAAGTTTAACGACAAGAAATTTAAAAAAAGAGCATTAAAATTAAAATGGTTGTCGAGTTATCAAGATTGGAGTTATCGGGATTCTACTGTGATGATGATGAGATTGATGATTTTGATAAATTATTTCTCTTAACAAATATAACTTCAGTTTGTAGCAATAAATTATGAAAGGTAGATTGCTGAAACGGAAATAATCTTAGTTCATAGGTCACAGAATTTAAGATTGTCTAATGTTGGCAGTTCATTATTGCTGAAAACCTTGGTTAATCATGTGCCTTTTCTAATTCTGGCGTATGAAACACTCATGTTTAATTATTATTTATTTATGCCAACAAACTTACTGTTGGTGGTTTTTTTTTTAATCACACAAACCGTGTGTGGGCTGTGGCATTGAATTTTTAAGTTCCAGTTCTACCTCTCAAACACCCATGATCTTTAGATGTGCAATGAATGCTCCACTCCTAACTACCAGGATAATCTGCAGTTGGTGTAACAATGTTATACACAATCACAGTTGGGTTCTCTTTCATTAGTTTGTTATAAACATTCAGCGCAGTTCCTTTCTTACTGCTTTTATAGTATGTCACTATTTCACCTTGTCACATTGAACAACACCACACAGAATTAATCCATTTGCATCATTTGATGACCATGTGCCTTTTTGGCATATGAATTGTATGATGAGCTCAGCTCGCCATGTTGCATTGCTCCATATAATTCCATATAGTTTCAATTCCTTCTCATAGATGTCATTTGTGTATGTGTGAAATAAAATGCTGATATGTGGTGTTTATAATTCTGCTCAGTATGACATAACCAATTTTGTTCCAACCAAGGAAAAGCAGCTTTATCTTGGCATTAATTTCACGTGTCTCAGTAGCCATCATGATTGTGAAAAACATCCCCGCTGATGGCGAGGAGGGTTTGAGATAACTGATACAAAATGTAGTAGAGAGTGACAGTGAAGGTGGTGATTTTTCTGGATATGACACAATCTGAAGAAAGTTCTAGTAAAAATGATAATGAATCTAGTGTAGAAAGCAGCGAAGAAAATAATTATGAAGGCAGTGATGCACCAAACCCTTCAAAACGCATTCGCATTACTGCAGAAAAATCAGTTTGACTGGAATTGGACTAAAACTGACAACTCCATTCTCTACCCTTTTACTGCAAATAGTGGTGTTTGTAAAGAACTATTGAACAAGCATGCGTCAGAGATGCTATCTGCAATTTCAATTTTTTCAGAATGCATGGAACCTTTGTTTGACAAAATATGTGATGAACGAATGTCTATGCAACCAGGCATTTGAACATGCCCGACAGAAAAGCGTTGAAAAAATAAAAAATGTACACCACTATAACAGATGAAACCAGGGCCTATGTTGCTTTACAGTCAGCGAGAAATAACCTGGCACTTGACATCTAGCTAATTCACTCACCAGCGAACGAGGCTAACCGTATCTTGTCCAATCATGTTACAAATACATCGCGCAGTGATTAGTCGATTGGATGATATAGGGCTAGCCTCGTTTGCAGGCAAGTGTATCAGCTAGCTGTCAAGTGCCAGCTTAGCTCTTGCCGACTGTAGTTATACAGGAAACAGCTTATTGGAATACCCCAAAAACATCTGTGACATTTTCCCCCATTATAGCGCAGTCTGGCTGTATTTGGTGATATTCCATTTGGTAAAGCTACGGCCATAGTTGGTGTTATTGCATCCATTATGTTGCCACAGAAGCCCTTGTATTTGAACCCGTTGCAGGGAAGGTAGCCGATAGATTTTAAAACAAGATTCTGTTTAGACGGTATATTAATTAATCTGTGGATGCCATTGTATTGCTTGTATTTGTGTGATTTTGTCTTGAATTGTTATAGAGCGTTATATGCTGTTGTAGTTACTGTCATTTTTGTGTTTGCAACACAGTAGTGCATTAAATATATATTATGATATTAGCATTCATATTGGAGAGCTAGATAGCAGTAAAAGTAACAGCTTTTTAGAGAGCACCCTATTTTGACGCTTTGGCAGTCACATCGCTCTCTCACAATAGATACCAGCTCACTGTGAACTGGGTGGTAATGACAAAGCTGATTTTCTTGCAAAAAAGGGTACTAACAGTGTACAGAAATGTATAGTTAATCTACCATTTTATGCAGTTAAAAGATTAGTCAATTCTGAATCCAAAAAATGTATTGCAAAATATTACTGTGAAAAATCAAAAAATAAATTCAAACAGTAATTCCTGAGTATCCTCGAAAAACGGCAGTTGCAAACTTCAAGTTGATTACGGAACATGATCGTCTGACAAAACATTTGAACAGAATTGGGATATATTCTTCACCACTCTGTCCTCTGTGATCTGCAAGAGGAAATGGACCAAGACCACCTTCAAATATGCCTGGCCACCTCTAGCGCCCTTTCCATCAGTGAAGAATATTGGAGAGCAAGAGGACTATACCACTTGCAAAAGTTAAAGGCATGTGAATGTTGGCCAATGCTCAAGTAGAGTGCTGTAGCCAAGCGTAGTGCGTGTACCGGCAGAGGGTCTGTACGTAAGGTTGTGTGAGATGTATGCACCAAATTCGGCAGCGCTGGTAGGAGGGGCAAGCGTATTATTCGCTGCAGTCCGCAGTACACCCCGCCTCCATATGCCTTTAAGTTTTGCGAAGATTATAATGACTTCACTGTCAGAAATCCAGCATTAGCCATCAACAACATATTTAGAATTTGGAAGTGATTTTATTCAAAAGTGTTATTGCAGAACAAGATTTGTCGAAGGCGAGTAGGTTCATTAGTGTTGTGTGGTAATGATGTTTAAGCCTTATTATCGTTTGAAAGATGTTATTTTAACCCTGTGATATTTGAGGTTAGATATAATGCTTTTGTTATGTACTTTGGCAGTACTGCTTTTTCGCATAATGTCGTCTGCAGTTTAGTGTAATGTCGGCCATATTGAATTCTTGGGAACTGTCAATAAGCTGTTTCCCCTATATTTCCCAATTTTTCATGAAACAATGTGTAGGGAGAGATTCAAACTGATTTGCCGTTTCTTATTAAGCTGTTACCACTCTCACAGCTAGGAGATTTAAATCTGGTTTCTTGGTTAGTTGCCAAGGCATTTAAACATGATGCAAATAGATTAAATATGGCTACAACCTTCTTTAGTTTTTAAATTATTATTTTTTGTAACTCGAAACTTTATACTCTTTTATATAGCTGGGTTCCTTTTTTGTACTTCAAATTTGTATTGAACCTTACATATCTGCATTTACAATCGTCTACGTATCCTTAAATATTTTTCTTTATATTGTTAAGTTGACATGTCCTATAACATATGTATCATGTTGCTTTGGATGAAATAAGTAAATTATTCATATTTTTTACTATTTGATATTGTCTCAAACTTGTTGAACACCCACATATAACCACGCATATTTGGGTACTATGTGTGCTGGCATGCTTCAGTTTCCTGCATTCACAGGCTGGTTAATGACATTCTTTGTTTATGTCAAGTTTGGTTTGAAGAGTGGAGGGAGTATAGTCCTATTCCCAGTAGGTGTTGGTTAAAACAGACAGTAATGCAAGTCCATAGCCAAATAAAAGTCCTGTTGTATGAAAAGATCTTTGTGTTATACTTACAGAATTATTTTCATAATGATTTATTTTGAAATCTTATCTTTAGCAATACAATAGCTGTGCAGAATCTTCTCAAGTTACAGTATGTAAGGGGTTGTTTGTATTTGAGGTGACATATTGCTTTGTTGTGTTTTCAGGCATTCTACAGCTTCTGCAGACGAGGACATCAAGAAGGTTTCTGCAGTCGCGTCTTACTCCGGACATGGAGAGGAAATTGGTATTCCTTACCTCTCAGGTTCGGTTTGGCTACCATAAACGTTACCAAGACTGGTTTCAGCGTCAGGTATATGAATCTAACATATTGATAATTTTTTAAGTTTGTAGAAAATGTGTTTTGTTTGTAAAGCATTACTTGATTGTACAGTACAATATTTAATATTGGTGTGTATTGCATTGCAGTATTTGGCTACACCAGAATCCCAGTCGCTTCGCTGTGATCTTATACGCTTCATCGTTGGTGTAATCCACCCAACAAATGAACTTCTGTGTTCAGATATTATACCCCGTTGGGCTGTTATTGGATGGCTTCTCACAACATGTACGTCAAATGTTGCTGCATCTAATGCCAAGTTAGCGCTCTTCTATGATTGGCTGTTCTTTGAAGCCGATAAAGACAACATAATGAATATAGGTAAGAAAAAGATACAGAAAATTAGAAAATGTAATGTGATGTTTATTAGGAGAGGTTTTATTACATGAGAATGTTTTGAAATGTTCCAGAACCAGCAATACTAGTAATGCACCATTCTATGAGGTCCCATCCAGCAGTAACGGCCACACTGTTGGATTTTTTATGCAGAGTAAGTAAACACAGATAAACTGAATAAGGAAATAATGAATCTATTAACAGTGAAACAACAAGAATCTAAAGTAAGAACAAATTAGAAACTAAAAGCTTCACTTATCTTAGTAATATTGCAAGTTGTTTGGTGCTGACACTGTTTAGAGTTGACTCTAACTGATACCATATTATGAAAAGCAGATGTCCACAATTGGGATGTAGGATCATTCTACACTATCCTTATGGCTAGGTGCACCACTCTTGTTGATCAAACTTTGACCACAGTTAAATTGTAGTGCTTGTAAGTGTCTTCTCTTTACCATTTTGGTACATTTGAGTAATATGGATTTGACATGTACGAGGATTGGAACTTAATAGTGGCAACACTGTTGCTGAGTCGCCATACAATGGAACGTAATATTGTAGCTGATAACACATGTTAGTTACATACCTATCTTACCTCTGAGCAAATAGACTCTCCTTTACCACATCACGCTCATGAGCAGTGGTGAAAGAAACATAGTCTTGTATAAGCTAGTGGTCTAATGTAATGTCACGATATTTTCGAAGCAGGAATTACAGAACTGGATAAAGATTCAATGTGCCAGAGGTCGTACAGCGTGACAGTGTCATCAAGGTTTTCAAGAGGCTTGCAGGGAATCTGCATTGCCTTACAGAATATACATGTATCTCTTTTGTATCAGTTGTAAATAAATAGTTGCCACTATTAAAGTTCCAACCCTCATATTATATAAAAAAAAAAATAAAAGAAGTGACATGTACTTCTGCTTGTTTCAGATCATTCCAAATTTCTACCCTCTGTTAGCTGATAAAGTGCGTGCGGGTATTTATTCTTCTCTACGGCAGATATTGGAGAAAAGGGTATTACCTACATTGTTCCCATTGTTTGATAACCCAAAGTTGGACCGAGAACTGCGGGCAATGGTTAGAGAAGCATTCAAGGAATTCTGTCTCCCTCCATCAACAGAAGGTAAGACATTACCATACAAGTTTCACTTTTAAATGTGCACTCATTGGTTAGCAACGTGTCCTAAGTGGTGCATAGGTCATAGAAACTGCTGCATCTATGTGGAGAAATGAGACATAAATTAATATTGAAGAAGTGATCTAATATAATAGGAAAAAAGCAACTGAAATTAAAATCAGGTAAAGACATTAACAAAATTAATAACTATGATGCAGTGGCTATGTCCAATGTTATAGGGAGGTCTATACTGGTTGATTAAAACTGTAAACAGATAAGCCATGTGCTCACCCAGCATAAACATAATAAGGGCTAGTGCCAAATAACTAGAACCTTCTGGAGGTTTTACATCTCAAATGTTTTGAAGATTTACAACAACTACACAAGCAAGCCCTTTGCAATTTAAAGCAAATGGCACTTTTAACAAAATCATCCACTCATCCTTGGTGCGGTTTTTGTGTAATGGATTTTGCTATGGAGACTTGCTATTTCGGGTCATGGTACAGGTGAGATGAACTATTGGAGCCGATTTTTATGTTTGCTGAATTTTTTCATGTGTGCCTTTGTGGTTTATTACAGTTTTTAAATCGTAGCACAATTTAAAAATCTTTAATTTCAGTGACTTGTATTTCCTAGCATGATCGAGATTATGTACAGAAAGATTTAGCAAAATCTCGCTAAATGCGTCCTCTATTTTCTTATATCTTGTCAATTTATTTGAATCATATTAATTAATACAAATTATAAAGTTAAAGTTCTCAAAGTTAAATTGGTAAGTATCTTCTTCACTTTAAACTTTGGTGCACAAATGTTAAATTATTTTACAATCACTTATTTGGAGCTGTGCATTAAAAAGGCATCCGTTCTCTTCGAGGTCGGCAGACTAAGAGAAAGTTTAATATTATCACGTCACTATGGTAACATGTTCGAATATTGTCTCATTTAGTTATGCTTTCTTGTGACGTCATACTTAGCGTTACTTAGCTATAATCTCAAATTTGCTAAGAAAACTATTAATTTGTCTTTTTAACATTTTTTTCAAATGCAAAAAAGGGTACCAGCAGTGCACAGAAATCTGTAGTTAATCTACCATTTTATGCAGCTAAAAGATTAGTCACTTCTGAATTCAAAAAAATTATTGCAATATATTACTATGAAAGATCAAAAACTGAAAGATGGGAACTACCAAACATCCAAACAGTGATTTCTGAGTATCCTCGAAAAATGGCAGTTGCAACCTTCAGGTTAATTACGGGACATGATTGTCTGGCAAAACATTTGAACAGAATTGGGATATATTCTTCACCACTCTGTCCTCTATGTGATCTGCAAGAGGAAATGGACCAAGACCACCTTCAAATATGCCCAGCCACTTCTAGCACCACATCCATCAGTGAAAAATATTGGAGAGCAAGAGAATTAATGACTTCATTGTCAGAAATCCAGCACTAGCTAGCATTTTTGTCATGAAATACAAAACCTTAATTATATGAATACAATTGAAACAATAATTAAAACAGTAACAATAATTCTCACATCAATAAATAGACAATCTTCTTAGCAATGAAAGAATGATATGGTCAAACAAATTAAATACATATATGAATAAAGTCAAGTTCATGATTAATTCGATTACCTCTGGAGACAAATAATATGTACTGTTTCATCCTAAAACATTAAGTAGCTTTCCCCTTTACAGTTCCCAATTTGTTTCATGCTGTTCCCGCATTAGAAATACTGTTTACAGATACATTAGGTGCTTCTGACATCAGTTTGATAAATACTTCAATAGTTTATATTTATTTATGCCAACAAACTTACTGTTGGTGTTTTTAAACACACAAACCGCGTGTGGGCATTGATTGAGAGGTAGAACTGGAACTTAAAAATTCAATGCCACAGCTGGGATTTGAACCACAGACCCCCCCACTTACCAGGCAGGTGCTCTAACCATTAAGCTACTATGACAACCTGCCAGAATGATAGGGAGAAATACGTACTGGTTCGAGAGTTCAATGTCATTCTGGCAGGTTGTCACAGTAGCTTAATGGTTAGAGCACCCACCTGGTAAGCGGAGGGTCTGTGGTTCAAATCACAGGTGTGGCATTGAATTTCTAAGTTCCAGTTCTACCTCTCAAACTTTAATGGTTTATTCACTTCAACAATTATATTAACACAAATATTTACCAGCTTCTTGTTTAAGGTGTACAAAATACTAAACTTATTAACAGTTTTAACAGCCGTAGGGGAAATCATAAACCCAGAACATTTAATTTAGCAAAAACAGGAATAGTTGATTGATGCTGGTATTTATTATGTGTGTTTTAAGTTTACCAGTGTTATGTCAACTTTTTGTTATATATATGTTACATTTTATTTTTGTAAATTTTGATATTGCATCTGAAACTATTCGGTACAATAATATGGAGCATGACCAATATTAATCATGAATATAAATTATAACTTAAGGGAAAAAAAAGTTGTTGCTTGGGAGTTATCATCTTAGTGTCGTATGGTAAAGGTGTGTAATTGTGCGTAGTTATCGATAGATGTGTGTCACAATAAAATGGAAAATGCATTAGTTCTTCTAAATAACAAGAAGAAATAGCAAACCATCTGCTAGTGATTCCACGGAGAAGAAATAATGTGAAATATATATTTCTGGATATAGATATACCTTATGGAAAACAGAATTAAGATTGTCGTGAAAGTGCTTCAGGTCAGAAGCAATTATAGGAAAAGTTTTGAAGTGGGAATAACCCGAATAGTGTTGGACGGCAGTTTCAAGAGCATGTTAAAGAGTGTATTTATTTGTAAATTGATTCTATTTAAACATAAAATAATTAATTTTGGTGAAACCTGAACTTTGATTGGAGAAAATCCTAGCCCTCGCCATTTTGTTCTTTATCTGATGCCTGTTATATACGACCCTGTAATAAAGATCTCATCGCTCAAACACATGAGTGGCAACAAATGCCTTAATAAAAACTGCCCACAACTGATAATACCTACAATATATACATATATACATACTTGGCATTAAAATTAATAAAGTTGAATATATTAACATCTCATTTATTTAAAAATTCCTCTAATGAATAAAGCACATTTTTAATTAAATAAGCTTGTAAAGCAGTTTTGGATTTAACTTTCATATCTTTTAACTTCAGGTGGCAGTCTGTTGTACAGTCATTCACCTGCATAACTTGGCAGCTTTTCAAATAGTCCAAGTTTGTGTGTCATAATGTTGAAAGAAAATATTAAACCCATTTAATATAATTGCATTTTTACCACTTTTTAGGTACTTGTCATTTTTATTCTTTGTACGCTGAAGATAGGAACACTCCTCTGTAATGATTGCACACACATTACTGAGACGATGGACTACCACATGGCAATAAATACAAGTAAAATATTTTAAGTTCATGTTTAAATGCTCTGAATTATTGTGTTTATTCACCCCATTTGATATTTAAATGTGCCAAATAAGCAATAATACACACAGTATTGTAACAAACTGTTCTCACTTGAACCAAGAGTTGTGCTACGGCGTAATGTTGACATCCAGACCCATTCTGAGGCTGGATTGTGTATAGGTTATTAAGTTGCGGTTTAAGAACATTGGACAAGATTATAGTGTATAGGTAGACTAGACGTAGTTAGTGTGTATAGGGCTCTATGTAGCGTTCCCAGAAGCGTGGTAGCCACGGCGTTGAAGCCTCTGGAACCTATATATGAAACAGCCACTCGCAAGTTTCGGATTCGATATATTTAAAGGCTCTTCATCTGTCCTCTATGTGATCTGCAAGAGGAAATGGATCGAGACCACCTTCAAATATGCCCGACCACTTCTAATGCCCCATCCATCAGTGAAAAATATTGGAGAGCAACAGGATTAATGACTTCATTGTCAGAAATCCAGCATTAGCCAACAACAACAGATTGAGGGATGCCTGTTTCTAATAATTGGATTAAATTGCTATACTGTCACTCAAAGGCTCTATAGCTATTGTTAGAAATCACGTGTACAGACCATGATTTTTTTTCTATTTTTTTTTTTTTTTTGTCTTTTTGGCAGTCTGTAACTGTGACAGGAAGATGTTAAAATAAAAAAAATTGAGGAGAGACAACTGAATGTAGTTATGTATGTAACTAAATATTTGGTATGAAATTATTGCCAGTGTAACAAAAATATTACTGGAACTTGCAGATATTGATGTGTTAAAATCTGTTAGTAAAGGAGAAATCATATATCTACCACTTGGGCAAACTCCAATGTACACCTGTGGACAAAAAAATGAGTCATGCCTGGAATGCCAAATTCGTCTAAAACTGGTGTTCCATTGTCCAACTTTTTGTGTCCAATGGAATTCCACACAAAAGAAACAGTGTCTGTCACACTATGATTCATTTTGGTCGAACACAAATGGCAGTTCACGTAGCAAGCGTGAGAAGTAAACATGGTGGATGCAAATATTAATTTAACAATTGCTGTATTAAGTGTAGCTTTGGTATGTATTTCCACGAGTCTCAGTAGGAAGAGAAGATGTTTCAGAAGTAAAAGATGGTGGATGCGGTCATGGTTACAAAGAAGAGAACTGGGCACAGACCGAGGTATATTGGGTCTACTACAAAACGAATCAAGGTTAGAGGAAGTGGAAAACTATTGCGATTTTCTATGAATTGATGAAGATTTTTCTCAACCTTTTACGTCATGTCAAAGGCAAAATTACATACCAGGACACAAATATGAGACAAGCGTGAAAGAGATAAGGAACAGTTGTAATGGTTTTAATCTTAGCATGCATGGACAGATTTGAGCTCATTTTATAACATAAATTTTAAACATACTGTTAACTGAATTTCTTATTATTTATGAAATATAGCTATGTAATAACCACCTCAGTAATATATGTTATCAGTCACGAAAAATTGTTAATGAATCTTCCAGAAAAAATTAAATGTTTTATTAACATATCCATCACATTAAGTGCCATGAACCATACATACATAACATCTGACTACATGTTGCCTGCGCTTTCTGCCATTTTGTTAAGTTACAGACACCGTTTGGCTATTTTCAAGTTGTTGGCTGAAAAAATTAGATGCAACTCAATCGCATTGTATACAAACAGGTTGACTGCAAAAATAAGATAGAAATTGTATGGAACAAAATTGTATCCATCTCTTGATGCACTTTAGTTGTACACAATGCTTTAGACCAAAAAGTTGTACCGTGGGACATCGGCATAAGTACTACAGGGCACAATGCCTTGATTGATCATATAGTTAGTAATATTAAGATTTGGAACTTGTGACAGTTTGTTACTGCCGTTGCATAACTGTATCACAGATGGTATAAACAAGGTGCTGTGCCATGTAAGACTTAGACAAATTTGGTATGATTCATTTTTTTCTGTCCACTAGTGTACATATCTAATAGTTCCTCTAACAGATAGTGCAGTCCCAAGAAAGATGTAAATGATAATTATTTGGTTTTGTATCTAGCAATGTTATTTTTCAGTATTAATTAAACATGAAAATATGGTGTTGTCTCCAGCAGGTAAAATAGAAGAGGTAAACTCTGGCGTCCACCTCAACATGAAGGAAGAGGTGATAGATGTAACAGAGAATCATACATCTCCACCATTGCCAGCCAACAACCACCTGGGTGACTCGGAGCCAACATTCAGTGACGATGAGGAGGACTCGGCCGCCAAGTCTCTTCTGGCTAGCACCAATAACGACGATGATGAAGACGATGATGACATTCCACTAGGTGATGCAAGAAGTCAGTCATTACCTGTTACCACTTTGTGGCTAACCTAGCTCTTAAGGCACTTGCATGTCCCTCTTCGACTTTCTGTAGCAATGTAGCATATTGGGTGCTTTTTATGTTGCTTTGATTTCTCTTCTTGTGAGCACGCATGTGTAGGGCCTGGTACGACACTTACCCAAATTTCCTCTCCCAGTTATTATTTAGTTTTATGAAATACCAGTGTTCACTGCTTGTGGTGTGCATATGAAGTAAGAACAGGCATTGAACACTTTAAATAAATCTCCAAAACTGAGGCACAGAAAATACAACTCTCAGCTCAAAATCTATAGATGGTTCCAAGGCTCAGTGTAAGATGAAGGCATAATTAATGTAATCTTATTGGGATAATTATAAAAACAGAATAAAGTTGCACGATTAAAGAATCAAGCTTTGATGCATTGTTTTTATAGGTAACAATTAAAAAAGATAGAAAGCAGGAAAACGATGAATACAGATGCAATTACCCCTCTTCACAAGTCCTGTTCTTTGGGAAATGTTGTTAAATTGACATTTGCTTTGTTGTTACTTTCCAATTAAAAAATGGTGAAGCATTAAACTTGGTTTAAACCACTACACAACATTTACTTATAATTTACCAGAACATGTTTCGGAGGCTGACTTTCCTCCATTATCAACTGTACATCGTAGTGTTATTAAATGACTCACCTTTTTGCTTTAAATTGATTATTACAACATTGTTTTCAAACTTCCAAGAAAGAAGATAGATAATTAAACTTGGTATTTGATTTCAGTATGTTCTAAGGATGTGACAAGGAACATTTTTAAGAAAACTAATGCCATTGCCAATTACTCTTTGCATTAACATTTTTTATTATTTTAAATTTTCTTAAAAATGGCTGTAACATTTCAACAGTTTTAATTAAAACATAACACATTGTAAGGTGTTTGCAAGACTAATAAAATGTGTAATGTAAATAGGATTTGGAAGGAAGGGGGAATTTTCTTGAAAATATTCAAATCACATCCTTGGAAGTTACTGAACTTAAATACATAGTTTGCTAGCGAACTGACTTAGTTTTTCAATTATGTTGGTCACAGACAGACATACACACCAACCTTCAAAAAATACTTTCTTTTTTAATTTTATTTTTATTTATGGTACCTCAAAACATGTATTTCTGGTGAAATCATGGTAGTACATTTTTGGGTCAAGTACAATACTTTGTCTACTTACTGTAAGTATACAGTAGAAAAAGTAAAAATGTATTGAAATACTATCTACTAATGATTTAGAAATACCACAAGTAATCAACCAAATCAAGGATCATCTCTCCCGTTGTATGGCTCTCAAGATGTTAACCTCTGGAACTATACTGGGAAGCAAGAAAGAAAATGGAATATATCCAAGCAACAGGACTAGCATTACTCATCCAAAACATGCACAGCAGTGACCACTTGATATTTTAGTGATTGTGATAAAATCACTGATGAGAACATTTAAACCATTCACCCTACTCTAGTCAATAAGTTTTTGTTTATGGAACATGTGATTTGTGATTGTCATTTATTGAAATGCTTGTAGACTAAGCAACTGGTTAAGCCCAATAGATAAGTAAATTGTCCTGTTATTATTGTCGAGTTTGTGAATGTTTCCTTAAATGTTGTGTAAGCTAAATTCTTGTAGCTTTCCTATGTAATGTAGAATGTTGTGTAGTGTTGTATATACATGGTTTATGGTGCAGTAGGACCTTTTGAAATGCTTTTTACTTAGTAGTTGCAAATATTCCTCTCTTCTTTGAATTTAAGTTATTGAAAACATTTGATTACCACCAGCGTATTTTGTCAGAAACATCTTCAGTGCTGTGCACTTATCTTGTCATAATTCATGTTTTTCAGCAGAAATTAATAGAAGTATTCTTGGTATAGAATTCATCTGTTTGTCAAATATGATTGTGTGCAGTTTTTGTGTTGCACATAACTTCTTAAAGCACTTTTTAATAGCTGCCTCTTGGAGTATTAAATACTCTTCACCTTGTAATGGCTGTTTTGCCCAAGCATTCACAGATAGCTTTTTATACTTTATTGATAATTTAATCAACTACGCCTCTTTGTCAAATTATTGTACAATGATCTTAAGGATTTTATGGTGATTAAAGTTTCATTTAGCATAGTCAACATTTGCCTTGTGGAAAAGACAGGCAGAAAAAATATATTATTCCCAGCAAGATTTGAACTTGGAATCTCTCGAATTTTACCCTTACACCACGGTGACTACTAACCCTTCGACCAATGTTAGGTTACTATAGTCTTCTATATGTATGATTGATGCATCCTAACATTCCTGAAAATGTACCAGTTACATTAAATGCATTTGTTGCTCCCCTTATTTCTGTCTTGTTGTTGGAACAATACTTTAAATAATAGAATTATGATATGCAATGTTGTGATTGGGTTTTCGTTACATCTTTAGTACATTTAAGGTGCCTGTTGCACAAAATGGCATGTAAAACTACAAAATACCAGACAGACCATAACCTATCAGGATGTTTTCTCTGGTAAATATGGCATGTTTCTTTTGGTTAGGAATTGTAACCTATACTGTTCTGTCATTGTGAACTGGGAGATAATAGACAAAAACAGGCTGCTCAGATTTAACCATTATAAAATCTTCAAACTTTTACCATTGATGATGCATCACACCTGATTGTTCATCGCAGTAAAATCAGTATTTTATCACAGTAAAATTTTGACCGATAAGGGGCACACTGCCTTAGATGTATAACAAGTATTAGTGCCCAAAGTTAACTGAAAAACAATGTTTTGCTTAAATTAACATAGCTCTAATTCATGCATGGTACTGTTCCATCTCTATCAGCAAAGCAGTTTTTCAACTGACCAAGTCCAATTAAAACTTCAATTGTGTTTTAGTGTATATCATTTTTTCAATGTCTCTCTGGACATTCATATTTGCCATTCATTTGATTTACAGCTGTTATAAAATTTGTCGCATTTTCCACCTTCAGTTTTATTACATTATCTTCAAGGAGCTGCAGTTGCTATACTAATTATGTTTAACTCCTGATGAGCTCCGAAGGCATCATAATATCTTAATACTCTCGTAAAGTTGTTAAGCAAGCATTGGTAGCCAGTTATTTCACTGTGGACCATGTTGTTCAGTATAAGGCATTGAACTATTTGGCTGATTGGTGAAGAATAACAGTGTTTATTACTATTAATTTAATAGCAGTAGTATTTGGATTTGTAAATGTGTACATTTAGGTTCATTTGGTAATCAGTGTGTTAATTAGTATAAGTATTTAGAGCATGTATTTGTCGGTTTTTGATGTGGTAGACTTAGGTGTATAATCACATGTAAGAACTTCTAAACAGCACAAACTTAAGTAATATCTAAAAAAAAAAAAATAATAAAAAAAAAATAAAATAAAATACAAAAAACAGAAAAATACATTTAAGGGACCCTGGGAATGAATAATGATCGAAAAATGTTCAAATTGACGATTTTTAGGTTTATGCATATGAATGTTCCGCAAATCTTGTCATCAGTTGCCAGTGAAATTTTTTAGATTCTCCCATTTTTAAAGGTCTAGTGCAGGCTTTAAATGCCCCCTTTCTGCTGAATTTGGTTGTTTTTGTGCGCTTTTGGCCCATATTTTATTCAAATATTCCTGAAAATTTATGTAGTGGTATCTTGTGCTGCTATCTGGCAAGATGCCAGTGAGCTATTTCTACATATTCAATATAAAATCTGTAGTGAGTTTTGGGTCAAACAGGTAATCTGACTCATGATTATGATGTATGTCTGTAGAAAAATTGGTTTTTCTTGATATTACTTTTTAATACACTATGTGCTCCAGCTGCATTAAATATTGTGCTATGCTTCTAGAATTTTTCCAGCATGTACTATATGTAACTTCAATCTCAGTCTTTGGTTTTCACATCTGAAATTTTTTTTAGCTTTAAAAAAATTAAATGCACAAAAAAAGTTCTAAATATTTTAAGTATCCACCAAAGCAAAGAAATGAATTACTTTAAAACTTGAAAGGTAGAATTGGAACTTAAAAATTCAATGCTACAGCTGGGATTTGAACCACAGACCCTCCGCTTACCAGGTGGGTGCTCTAACCATTAAGCTACTGTGACAACCTGCCAGAATGACAGTGAATTCTCAAACCAGTTCGTATTTTTCCTGGTAAACCACAAAGGCAGTCTCACATCAGAGACAAATTACCCCAATGGTGACTTACTATTGTAAGTACTTTATGTCCCGGGATTAAATAACGTTCAGATGGTAATTATTATTTATTTATGCCAACAAACTTACTGTTGGTGTTTTTAAACACACAAGCCGTGTGTGGGCAATGTTTGTGAGGTAGAACTGGAACTAAAAAATTCAGTGCCACAGCTAGGATTTGAACCACAGACCCTCCGCTTACCAGGCAGGTGCTCCTACCATTAAGCTACTGTGACAACCTGCCAGAATGACACTGAATTCTCAAACCAGTTCGTATTTTTGCCGGTAAACCACAAAGGCAGTCTCACATCAGAGACAATTACTCGAATGGTGACTTACTATTGCAAGTACTTAATGTCCCAGAATTAAATAACCTTCAGATGGTAATTATTATTTATTTATGCCAACAAACTTACTGTTGGTGTTTTTAAACATACAAGCTGTATGTGGGCACTGTTTGAGAGGTAGAACTGGATCTTAAAAATTCAATGCCACAGCTCGGATTTGAACCACAGACCCTCCGCTAACTAGGTGGGTGCTCTAACCATTGAGCCACTGTGACAACCTGCCAGAATGACACTGAATTCTCAAACTTGCAATAGTAAGTCACCATTGGGGTAATTGTCTCTGATGTGAGACTGCCTTTGTGGTTTACTGGGAAAAATACGAACTGGTTTGAGAATTCAGTGTTATTCTGGTAGGTTGTCACAGTAGCTTAATGGTTAGAGTACCCACCTAATAAGCGGAGGGTCTGTGGTTCAAATCCCAGCTGTGGCATTGAATTTTTAAGTTCCAGTTCTACCTCTCAAACATCAACAGTAAGTTTGTTGGCATAAATAAATAATACTTTAAAACTATTTTTTCTTCCTGCCAGAGACTGATGGTGTTTGTTAGGCAATTAGAGTTTATAAAATAATAAAACTGTTGTAATATTTTAGTTTTTGAGATGGCTGGAGTATTTTGAATACTAAGGTATTTTCACACTGTTAATAAATTGAATAATTAACTCTCTCAGAACTATAAATCAAATTGAGCTGAAACTTTGTGTGATAGTTTATAACATAAACACCCTTAAGTGTGCAAAGTATTGATTTCATACATATAAAAATATAGAAAATTCAAAATTCAGTCCCAGGGTCCCTTAAGGTATACAGGAGTAAATTCAACCCAAACTTATATAGTTGATTTATTTGCTGCCATGCATTATCCACTTCATGCTGTAGTTATTTTCTCTGGAGTTGTAAATATACCATAATCCATCACCTATTGGTCACACCTTTGTTTATAGACAAGCAGTTAGGAACTTTGACCGCCTCCGTAGCGCAGTTGGTAGTGCACTTGTCTCTGGCGCAGAGGACCCGGGTTTGATCCCTGGTACCAGCATGGGGATTTTATCCCCTCTGGGAGGTCTGGCACGGGGTGCACTCAGCCTCGTTAGGTCCCAGGGGGACCAATTGAGGAGCTACTTGATAGAGAAGTAGCGGCCCCAGGTCTAGAAGACCGCATAACCGGCCGGGAGGGCTCAGGGCGCTGACCACGTCCCACCCTCCAATACTGCACCTCACCAATGACGCCTGTAGTGGGCAGAGGTGGGGGATGCAGCGGCTGGGCGGTAGGTCTTGGCCCCTTGTGGGCTGTCGTGCCGGGGTTTAGTTTAGTTAGGAACTTCAACATTTCACTGCATAATCATCTCATTAATATTCCAGGTGTTCACTGTTGAGAAATATTGAAAAATAATGTTGCCACTGTTACCTTGAGTACTGTTAGTTTCACAGGAGAAGCTTGATAGGTAAGCAGTGCATTCCAATGCTCGGCGATGTGGCATTGTTCCTATTCCTAAAGTCATGTGTGGTTGAAGATACAACTTGTCAAGACAGTGGGTAGCTTATCAATGACCTAAAGTAGGGAATTAGCAGAGTGTTAAGCAAATGGAGCTGCTGACGTGGTCAGCACACACCAAGTCAATAAACATCTTATTCGTTCTTCAGTTGTGTATGACTGTTTATTTCTATTGTTACTTCAACAAGTGCTTATTTTGTGCAAAAATAGTATAGGAAAACACACAACTTGTTTGAGAGGTAGAACTGGAACTTAAAAATTCAATGCCACAAGTGGGATTTGAACCACAGAGCTTCTGCTTACCAGGCGGCTGCTCTAACCATTGAGCTATTGTAACAAACTGCCAGAATGGCATTAAATTCTCAAACCAGTTCATATTTATCCTGGTAAACCAAACTTTGCCCACACACGGCTTGTGTGTTTAAAAACACCAACAGTAAGTTTGTTGGCATAAATAAATAATATTTACACAACTTGTTATTGCTGTTTGCTAACATTGGATTTCTAACAATGAAGTCATTAATCCTCTTGCTCTCCAATATTTGTCACTGATGGAAGGGGCACTATAAGTGGCCAGGCATATTTGAAGGTGGTCTCGGTCCATTTCCTCTTGCAGATCACATAGAGGACAGAGTAGTGAAGAATATATCCCATTTCTGTTCAAATGTTTTGCCAGACAATCATGTCCTGTAATCAACCCGAAGGTTGCAATTGCTGTTTTTCGAGGGTACTCAGGAATTACTGTTTGAACGTTTGTTAGTTCCCATCTTTTATTTTTTTATTTTTCATAGTAATATTTTGTAATAAGGTTTTTGAATTCAGAGTTGACTAATCTTTTAACTGCATAAAATGGTAGATTAACTGTAGATTTCTATACACTGCTGGTACTCTTTTTTGCAAGAAAATCAGCTTTGTCGTTACCATTCAGTCCACAGTAAGCTGATACCATTGGATGACTAAGTGTTTTTGAAGTGCTGTTAGATGAGTAAGGATTTTCCAACATTTTATAACATACTAGATTTCCGAAACATGAATGACTCCATATTTATACTGATGGATCACTGATATCAAACCGAGATGGAGCAGGGGCTGGAGTCACGTGTCACCTCTTTTCCTATTACAAATCTTTAAGTTATGGAACTGCAAGCTTTGATGGAGAAATTGAAGCCATTCGAATGGCCCCTACAAAATATTTTGTATAGAATTTCACATTTTCATCAAGCAGTTATTCTCTCAGATTCCAGGCCGGCAATTATAGCAATTACTTCCCAAGTTGTCACCAAAAAACCAAACACACAACTTATACAGCAGGTTTTGAATTAAGAGTGTATGCAATCATGAAGTGTATGCTGTGGAAATGGAGTTTTCAGTGAGTAAAAGACGAGATTGGCCCAAAATAAAAGTACAGTTGGAATCTACAAGCTGATTTCATGGCCCAAAAACCTGAAAGTTCCTAGAAATTGATACCGAGGTGCTACCGTATATGCACAGTTACAGAATGATGGATATTTTTTCATAGTCA
Source organism: Tenodera sinensis (assembly GCA_030765045.1). Taxonomy (NCBI): domain Eukaryota; kingdom Metazoa; phylum Arthropoda; class Insecta; order Mantodea; family Mantidae; genus Tenodera; species Tenodera sinensis. The sequence continues at coordinate 11,106,372 of CM060965.1, forward strand.
GCAATAAGATGATTTTTATTTCAACAAGTATAGTACTATTACAGAAAGAGGTGATTTTAACCTGCCTGAGGATTGGTCACACACGAGCCAAACATGGACACCTTTTGCATGGTGACCCGGCACCTTTCTGTATAACATGTTGCTTTCCACTCTCTGTAGCACATATGCTTATTGATTGTCCACGATACACTAATGAGTACCAGTCCCTTGACCTGGGTCTTTCACTGTGCTCAATTTTAGGCAATAACATCAGTAAAAAATATTGTAGAGCAGGAGGATTAATGACTTCATTGTCAGAAATCCAGCATTAGCTAACAACAACATTTTAGGCAATGACCCAGTAGTTCCAAACACAGTGCTGAGGTTTGTCGCCAACATTGGATTTGGTAAATAAATTTAACTTGTATTTTATTTCCAAGCTTTTTAGCCTTTTAGTGCGTTTTACTTTAATTTTAATGTTTCAATGAGTTATGTTTTTAGCGCTCAGTTTTTAAATTTTAACTGTTTTAATTTTTAGCTATTTTAACATTCACTTTTTAACTTAAGGGTGAGGCTTAGGAGGTTGTGAATTTTCCTGCTTTTATCTTTTGACTTCGGGCTCTAATGATCCAGCTATCGACGGGTCCTTAAACCCTATACCCTCACTGAGTACCATTTTTTATTGGAGTAGGTGTTTTCATTACATTTTAGCAATCTTATTTAGTCAAACAAAGAATAATGGGTCACTAGTTTATAATAGTATTGTTTGAATTGTGGCAGGAAGGCCCTGTTTATTTGGTTGGTGAATGAGTGCAAACTGGCAGTTCAAGACCTGAATGGTCTGTAGTAAGACTCAAAGATTATAGAATGTTGGAGATTGGATTTATATTTGTGCTTTTGCTAGTATTTTTATTTTATATTAAAGTTTTATTTTGACTTTTGCCATGATCCATTTTATAAGGGCACTGGTGACCAAGTAGTTGAACACCCTCAAAACTACATCAGGGTGTGAATATTCAGAATGGATGATGTGAATTGTAAAGTCAACTCCCTTGTGTAAATTGTTTTATCTTATGCGTTCTATGGCTGTAGGAGTAAGTTTTCCATTTCGTTAGAAATACATATTTGTTCATAATTGATGTTATGAAGTGTAAAATATGGTCTAGAAATGTGTGTACAATCTATAGGCTTCTTTTTGTGTTTATTGTGGTACCAGAATCAAGCAGTACCACTAGATCTTGAAGGATTTTTATAAAAGAGAGTTAACATTTATTTTTACATGCAATTTTTGTACATATCAAAATCATTGTTTTACTGCAAAATTATTGTTTTACTGATGGAGAAAGTATTAGGGGTTTGAGTTTCATTAAGTTGGAAATATGTTTATACTAAATGTCATAGTGTCTGCATCAGAAATAATCACTTTATTACAACTAGGGCTTGCGGTTGATAGAGCAAGTTTATTATTGCAGTTTGTAATATGACCTAACCTCATTTGGGAGCAAGTGAACAATGTTACATTCACTTGACTTTCTCTACCCATTGTCATGACGTTTTATCTCTTCTACAAACAATTCTTGAAAAACTGGTTTCTCTGTTTTCTTTATCAATCAAGATAAACCAAGTTTGTGCACAATGAAGATCTTACATGTGCTTTAATAATAAAATGTTGAATATAAACTAAGCTAGTTTAAACTAACTTTAAGAAGCTATAAAATGTAACTAATGAATTGTGTGTGGTTTTTCCAATGTGTTCACGTTGTTGTGTTCTCCTGTGCTAACTTCACAAGTTATTGTACAAATGACCCATTAATTGCACACCGCAGTAACATAACCTGTATATGTTATAGTGCCAGTGTACAATGAACTCTCTGTTAAAGAACAAGACGTAACATACACTCCCTGCAAATAAGGCAATGCATTGGTGAGGAAGGGGTGAGGTCATACAGTTTTCTTCCATTACATTGACCTTTTTACCACATACTTTGAACAAAAAGCATATAATGCCCAGAACACTTTAACAAGCTACTGAAACTGGTTATTCATAATCACTTTTTGATATGGTAATATGAACTGCTCTTTGGACCTTGTGGTTTATATATCACTCAAATTTTTAATTTGAGTTTAGCACACAAATGTAAAGATATAGTTGCCTGTGTTTCTCAATATATTCTTCTTCTTCTATTTTCAAGGATTAGGCCAAAGCCTACCTGGACATTGGCCCTGGGGGGGGAAGATCTACATAAGGGAGGATAATCATGCGAAGAAAAAAAAGGAAAAGAAAGAAGAAAAAGGCTAAAGCCTGTTCCGGCCTCGCAACTTTCCACCTTTGGCTTAAATATGACTTCTGAATAAAAATATATTTTACATGAATGGGTTACCAACCCATCATAAAACCCCCAACTTGGAGGACCAGGATTTGATTTTAGGGACTCCTTCCCTTAGATAAGCTGCCTTATGGTCTCATCCACACAGAGAAAAGTGTTTTTTTTATTCTAATGTTATTGATTTGAATTCAAATGTTATTCCTAGCTCCAAAAAAGAGGACATTTGCCACTCAGATGCCTTTTTGTTTGGCATTAGAAAAAGAGATGTGCAGGAAAAAAGTATGTAAGGTCACCCTAATTCCTGAAGCTCTCCTGAAAGTTTCAAGCCAATAAGTTACAAAATGTGGTCCAAAGAGTATTTTGAAAACTGAAAAGTACTAATGAGAAAGAATGGTCAAAAATGGAGTTGAAAATTCAAAGCAGTGCTTTAACTAAATGGTACCGGAGTTAAGTAGATATTTGTCACTTTGAGCTTTTTTTATATTAAAACCTCAAATGTGCTAGCTTGAAAGTACAAGTCACTATAAATTAAAAAAAAAAATGTTCACATTGTTTTACCAAATTTTACTAATGCATAGCCTTAACATTGAATATATTTTAACTTTTGGTATCAGTGGTTACATTTCTGCCATGGTCAGTTAAACAGAGGGTTCATGGTACTGTGTAAGGCAAGTTTTAAGTCTCAGCTTACAACAAAACAACCTATGCATGAAGCAGTAAAAAAGCCCTTATGTAAAAAGAAGTCCCTTATGAAAAAGGTGTAACTTATCATGCTTGCTGTAAATATTAGCTTACAGTGTACATAACCCTCTATGCCTGGTAGTGGTAGAATGCTTCCTTCCTGAACAAGAACTCTGCTATACAAAATGTAATGTTTGTGTTTTTCTGTTTCAGCAAAAGTAAAATTAAAGAAGGAAATAGCAGGTGACGGAAAGATACAAGAAAATGAACTGGATGAAATACAACAGCTGGAAGGAGAGATGAGGGTAGCTGTGGAAACTCTTCATATGGAGCGGGATAATGAGGCTAAGTAAGGCATTCTTTATATTGCTGGGCTGTGAATCGTGCATATGCATGCTCTGGGGGGGAGGGGTTTGCCATTCTAAAACTTCAGTGTTACTTAATCGTGAGTGATTGCAAACATGCACTGTAAGTGGTATTCATCGGTATTGAGACATTCCTGGCATCTTTGGGTGACATTTTCATTCATATGCATAAGTTCTACATAAGTTTAATAATTTCTGTTTTTATGTTGTCTTTTAAGTTCATCTGTGATGAGGGAATTGTTCCTATAAACTATATGTTTATGTATAATAAATAACAAGTTTGGAAGTGGTACACAGTGAAGTGAAGCAATGACTCTTATAAGTATTATTGGTGCCAAACAAGAAAGGGATTGACAATTCTTGGTGAAAGAGGGTGACGTCGCTTTTCGCACCACGTGGAAAGCATGTTAGCATTATGTGTAAGAAGATGGTTGGATTGCGTTTGGAATTTAGAACAGATATAATTTATATTCCTATTTGAAGACAATAATAAAATAGTGAATCTGCATCCAAAGGATAGCACATGCAAGTATATATCACAGTAAAAGTTTACGTTAACAAAAGAAACATACTTGTGAAATATTGTTATGTGAAAATACTGCTGATACCTGAATCACTTGCTCGTTACTGTTGCTGGAATTATCCATGGAAATTACCCTGTTCTATCCCTGCTTCTAAAGCTCCATTTTCCTACGTTGCACTTATTACGCCCTTTTTAATAACTTGTTCACAGTTTTCAGCCTTTTATTGATGTAGTTTTATTACAAATGACACAGTGAAATCTTTGTTATTTTGCCCAACGTAACCATTTGCTTCTGCCCAAATTAATTAAATCGGATTACACTAAGAAAGGGGGAACCAAACAATTTTGCGACCTTGTTCTTCAGTAATACTATCGACTGCATAATCCTTTAATTGGGATCTGTACCAAACATAATTTTATTTGTTTCCCAAGAACGTACAGTTTTTTGTTTGGCTACGCTGTCTTTGTCAATATTTTTTAACATGATTAAATATTCCTTAAAAGAGTAAGACAATGCTCACAACTATGCACAGATACACAGATTCAGACACATGTAAATACAAGGTAAAGAACCACATAAATAGAATGATGCAAACGAACTTATTGGCACACAGGTGATCTGTAACCGATGCGAGCTGGAGGGAGTCATTGTATATATTGCAGGTAAAACAGAAGATAAGAACACAGTTAATGTTACTGCTGGATTGCAGGTCAGGCACATGCTAATCACATGTTAAAATACCAACAACAGCTGACAATACTGTTTTAGCGTTTAGCGTTGCTATGGAAATGCCTTAGCTCTAATTGGTTCCTCTTTTTGTTGCTATGGCAATCACAATCCATCCCCTCCTGTTTATTTACACCTTTCCACCACATGGGTAGCAACTGTCAGTCCCCCTTTTTGTTTGGCACTGAATATAATCTGGAGTTGAAATTAACCCTTAATGCTTCACTAATTTTAGCTTACACGAGTACATACGTTTCACAGACATATGCTAGCAGTTACTACTTTCATCTGCCAGCATAATTAGATACTTTATGTCTAGAGTGTTGGTTCTCCTAGTAAACAGCTGATGTACCTATGAAGTGGATTTTCTTGGGGCAGAATTTCAAAATTCATCAGCATTGACTCATGTGGAAGACGCTCCAAAACTTTTGAACTTTCAGATTCCAGAAATCAAGTTGACAGTGGGGAAAGAAACAGATGGAATTCTTCCCTTCCTAAACCTAAGAATTATCGGAAATAGTAATAGCCTTGATTTTGGAATATATAGAAAAGGCACACAGAGAAGCACATAAAACTGACAGTTTGAACCATAAGCAAAATTATGAACAGTTTACCATACAGGTTCCTCTGTTTCATTAAATGAAACAGAATACAAGAAAGAATTAAATCAAATAGAAACAATGGCTTCAACAAGTCATTGGTGCATAAAAAATTATAGAAGTTTAAAAAATAAAGAAGAGATGTTAAACATAACCATTTTAAGAGCAGAAAAAAACAAATTTAGACAATTCACTTGCCACCCAAAATTGCGAAAGAGGTTCCACAGCTATAACATAGTGCTAATCCCATAAAATAAACAGTATAACAAGTTTAAGTAAATAAACAGATCTAATGCAACACCTTCTTCAACGAAACCAGGAATTTACAAAATCAGCTATGAAGGTTGCAAGAAAATTTACATAGGAAAAACCAAAAAGGAACGTTGAAACATGTCTCAAGGAATACCTTAGGTTTATGAAGTACAGGCATACAGAAAAATGAGCAGTAGCATACATACTATAATTACTGTAGACACAAACTTAAATGGTAGCTGATATCTGACCACTGCTATTATATTTATATCACCGGCTGTACGGAATGACTTTGCAACATGTTTAACTATACAACTTTGCAAGATCTCGCAAGTCTATGATTGGATTTTGTATTGATCAGCTCCTCCTGCCAGCCACCATTAAAGTTTGTGTCAGTCATAGCAGAGAAAGTAAAAAGCATGGAAAAGTGCCCACTCCTGCCTCTAATTAGTAATCCAATGTCAATTGAAGCAAGATGTTAATTATTTACTGTAAGTATTGAGCATTGTTTGTTCATTTTTCCTACAAGTTTATATGTGATATTATTGGAGATAATTAGCAGTAAATGTATCCTCTTTTTAGAGAGCACCATATTTTTACATTTTGGCAGTCACATTGCTCTCTCACAAGGTTATCTTATCCCTTATAAGAATTGGGATATATTCTTCACCATTCTGTACTCTATGTGATCTGCAAGAGGAAATGGGCCAAGACCACCTTCAAATATGCCCAGCCACTTCTACTATCAGTGAAAAATATTGGAGAACAAGAGGATTAATGATTTCTTTGTCAGAAATCCAGCATTAGCTAACAACAACATATGTGATATTATACTTATTTCTTCAATTTGATAAGAGATATGATATATTTTGAGCTGCAAACCTTTACTATATGAATAATAATGATGTCACATAATTGATACCTTGGAAATAGGCATTTCTAGCATTTGAGAACTGTGAATTGCATAGTGCTGCAACTCTGATAGAGGGATAGCTACTGTGCCCCTATGTGGCATGCCCTCCTGGGTGTGATACACAGGTTATCTATACCTAGTTCAGAAGTTGCCTACATGTTTTATTCATTATCTATTTATCTATATGTACAAATGTTATGTCGGTTTGTGTACGCTTCAAAAACTCAAAGTTCTGCATCGATTTAGCTCAAATTTTGACACGATATACAACCTGTTTCAAAGATTGTTTTTATCTATTTCTTGCATCAATAACATACCTACGACTGCAAGAAAACAGCTTTTTCAATGGTCATTACTGCTACTTGCCAATAGATGGCATTGTTAACAACAATGATCTTTTATCAATCGCATATGGCCAAGGATATTTTGCATAGAGTGTAGCTAGAAAATGGCAATATAGCCATGGAATTTACAGAAGGCATTTACAACTAAACATTGATAAATATTGAACTACACTACTACTACTACTACTACTACTACTACTACTACTACTACTACTACTACTACTACTACTAGAACTACACTATGCAAAAATGGAGTTTTACATTCCTGTATAAAAATATATAATTCACTGCCTAATAACCTTAAAGATATAGAAAATGTTAATAAATTTAAATGCGGTGTGAAGGTTTTTTTGAAGGAACACTGTTTTTACACAGTAGAAGAATATTTGAAATTTAACAAATACCCTTATGTATAATTGTACAAGTATTTATTGTAAATAAGTTTATGTAATATAATTACTTTTGACGTATCCTATATCAGTGTACCATGTATCTGATTTTAAAGGACTAATAATAAATATTGAAGATAAGTGCTTAACTATTGCAAGTAAAGTTCTTATTCAATTGGGAATGCCAGCACCTAACAGACCTGTGACTGCTTCATTTGATGTGGATTTGCGTTGTTAACCAAGTTACAACAACCAGTGATCTCCAGTCATATGTCCAATCAAACATTCCCAAATGTGTGAACAGAAGGGCATTTATGATTGCATAATGCAAATGATAAATGATGGAGTTGGGGGAACCTTCTTCTTGGATGCGCCAGGAGGAACTGGGAAAATATTTCTTATCAGATTGATTCTGGCAATGGTTTGATCAAAGAATGACATAGCCTTAGCTTTCGCTTTGTCTGGAATAGCTGCAACATTGTTACCAGGTGGAAAGACTGTTCATTTAGCTCTGAAGTTGCTATTGAACGTACAAACCATTGCGACTCCCACGTGCAATATTTCCAAAGCATCTGGTATGGGAAAAGTGCTACAAAATGTAAAGTCATTGTTTGGGATGAATGCACGATGGTACACAAAAAAATTGCTTGAAACTATGGATCAATCGTTGCAAGATTTGCATGGAAATGTTCAACCATTCGGGAATGCATTGATATTGCTCGCAAGAGATTTTTGACAAATATTGCCTGTAATTTCTCAATTGACACAGCTGATGAAATAAATGCTTGCATAAAATATTCAACATTGTGGCGACACGCACGTACATTACAGTTGACTACAAATATGCGTGTCCAGCTTCAAAACAATAAATCAGCTGAGGTATTCTCGTGACAATTACTAGACAATGGAAGCGGACAGCTGCCAATAGATGAGACAAGACAAATATCATTTTCTAATAATTTTTGTAGTTTAGTAACATCAAAAGAAGAACTTATCAAAAAAGTATTTCCTAATATTCAAATTAATTATAGGAATCATGATTGGATCAGTGAACAGGCTATCCTTGCCACAGAGAATAAAGAAGTCTATCAACTTAATAATTTTATACAATCCAGCATTCAAAGTGAGGAAATTATATATAAATCAATAGAGACCATTGTGGAAGCAGATGAAGTAGTTAATTACTCATTGGACTTTTGAACTCTGTTGATCTGCCAGGAATGCCTCCACACATTAAAATTGAAAATAGGTGTGCCAATTATCATGTTGCATAATTATTATTTATTTATGCCAACAAACTTACTGTTGGTGTTTTTAAACACACAAGCCGTGTGTGGGCAACGTTTGAGAGGTAGAACTGCCTTTGTGGTTTACCAGGAGAAATATGAACTGGTTTGAGAATTTAATGCCATTCTGGCAGTTTGTCACAATAGCTCAGTGGTTAGAGCGTCCGCCCGGTAAGCGGAAGGTCTGTGGTTCAAATCCCAGTTGTGGCATTGAATTTTTAAGTTCCAGTTCTACCTCTCAAATGTTGCATAATGTTAATCAGCCAAAACTGTGTAACGGCACGAGGCTCAAAGTTAAGAAATTTATGAACAACGTAGTGGAAGCAAATGATATTAACTGGGCCTTTCAAAGGTGAAGATGTCCTCATTCCTCGAATTCCCATGATCCCAACTGATACACCATTTAAATTTGTTGTTGTTTTCTAGTGCCTTGCATCTGGCAATGAAGCCATTAGCATTCGTGCTTTCCAATACTTTTGAGCTGTAGTTTCTTCTGATCTTAATGCTTCACAGGTCTTCAAGTGGTCTTCGTTCATTTCTGCTGGATCGTTACACAGGACACATATTGGTGAGGATGAGATACCCATTCTGTAGAGATGACTTGCTAAGCAGTCGTGATTTGTCAATAGTCGGAAGGCTGCAACCGCTGTTTTCCTTGGTCTCTGGGGGATTATGTCTGGGTTGGAAAGTTGTTGTTGTTGGCTAATGCTGGATTTCTGACAATGAAGTCATTAATCCTCTTGCTCTCCAAAATTTTTCACAATAATATTGAAGAGAGCAATAGCAGTAATAGTAACAGTTTTTTAGAGAGCACCATATTTTTATGTTTTGGCGGTCACATCGCTCTCTCACAACCCCCAGAATGTCTGGAGGACCACACCTATCGTTGGTTTACGGGTCTCACCGACCTGACCGGGAGAATTATCAAAATAAAATAAATAAAATAAATTATCAAAATAAATTCACTGACCATATCCTCTGATTACCAATCAGAGGACGTATTACATGCCATGACAGGTCAGCATGTTGGGGTTAAGATTTTATAGAGAAATTGGTTGGAAAAATAAAGACTCCCTAGCCCTCGGGAACCCTAATAGCATCGGGATCAGAAGAGAACAAGAGATGACCAAGGTAAGGTCAGATAGAAAAGTTACAGTGAGGAGCAAAACACCAGTAAGTGGAAGTAATGTTCTGCTCAGCTTGGGTACCTTGTGGTCGCTATTCACATATCCCCTAGATGGAGACCCCTGAGGGTTGGAAAGTAGTGTAATCCATTTTTTATCTTTGGCATTTGTTTCTATTTCTTGTAGGTATGAATGAGAAAGTTTTTTAAAGATCAAGCGTTTTATTGAGCAATATGAGAAATTGAATTTAGATTTTTGTTTTATTGTTGTGCCTTTCTTTGCAAGTGAGTCTGCAGCTTCATTCCCCATGACTCCACAGTGTGCTGGAATCCATTGGAGATGAACATACATGAATATGAGTCCTAAAGATAAATATTCCGGAGTTAAAACTGTCCCCCAATCGGATCTCCGGGTGGGGACATCTTTAGGCAAATTTCATCACAATTCCATTTAAATTTAAAAGATTACAATTCCCAATTCGATTGGCGTTTGCAATAACAATCAATAAAGCTCAAGATCAATGTTCAGAATTGTGTGGTTTAGATTTAGGTACGGATTGCTTCTCACATGGACAATTGTATGTTGCATGTTCCCGTGTCAGCAAACCAGATAGCCTTTATATCTACGCAAACAATGGAAAAACAAAAAATATTGTGTACCCACAAGTATTGCAAAATTAAACTTTTTTGAAATGTATTCTTTGTTTTGTTCCTCATTTCTCAACCATGCAACCATAATGTGCCACAGCAAAGTGTGGCAGGGTACAGCTAGTTTATTATAAACTTGACAATTTTGATTGTTATTGCATTATAAAGAGAGCAGATCAATCTAATTGCCTTCACATAGGCAATGAGTGAATTGTAGTGGAAGTTTGGTGACAATGTGAAGATATTTGATATGGGCCATGTTTATTGACAGGTGCCAGGCAATGGAGAGGTTGGTCCAACTTGTGATACAGGAAGAAGATCTTGACAGTGAAGTGACGTCTGTGTTAGGTTCCTGTCTATGTTCAGTCCTAAGGGAACAACTCGAAGACAAGGTTTTTCCAACAGAGATTAATGATGAGTGAGTATTTCATATGTGAGACAGCTAGTCCATACTTACCAACTTTTAATCACAAAACTGCTCTGTGGGCAGGTTCAAAGTATTACAGAATTTCACCACAGACTTTATGACTTTATGAGTCTTTATTTATTGTTGATGCTACAAAGTGTGAAATACAGATTAAAATATGATCTTTGTGTTTATTGTGGTACCAGGAACAAACAGTACTAGTCAGCCATGATATGAGTGTACTAAGTGAGAATAGTTACTAAACATATATGTCACAAGTAGGCTGGGTTTCGGAGGTACAGTCACGTAAAGAAAACGTCACCAATTCCGAGGTGCTTGCAATGAGGCTTGCTAACGATGTAAACAGAGTAACACCGGTTGAAGATTATTATGTGCAAGACAGTTGAACTGTAAGCAGTGTCAATATTGCCACAATATTATATCGCATGGTTTCTAGAGTCTCCAATAAACATAACTCATTAGTGATATTACTGAAAGTATGATCATAATTGCTTTGTTTTATGTGGTAATAATTATATTGTATAACTTTTTTTAAATTTTGCTTAGAAATATAAGTTTTTTTATTCATTGTCTCTTTGTTACTGGTGTTTGTTTTGATTTTAATAACAATGAAAGAATTCACATTTAATTCTTACAAATTCAATAACCCAGCTCCTTTTGAAATAAACTTTTAACAATACTTCAAAATAAATATGATTGGCAGAGACATAGAAAGCTTCCCTACAATAAAAGGTTATCTCATAAAGTCACATTCCATGTTATCAAAGCCTCCGCAATAAACTTAAAGCACAGAGAACTTTGTGCTATTGTTGAACAGTTAGGCCATAGTAACAAACTTGATACAGCACTCTCTAAGCAAAAGGTGAATGTTAGCAGCTTTGCTATGAAAAGTCCCTTCAATGTCTTTCGTTATCAGTGTCAAATGCTGACGAGAGATTTTTTCTACATATATCTAACTTGGTTGTATGGAAAGAAGGGCAATGAAAAATGAAAGTCACAGCTTGTTGTATGTTGCAATTTGGTAATGCTGATTGATGGCAACAACCCTGATCCATGATATGTGTAGTGATTTATGTCATGATAATAAAATAAATGTTTCAATTTGGAGAAATTTTGAACAATAATGTTACAGTAACATTACTTATCTGTTAATTTTAATTTCGGTAATGTCTATGTGTATTAATTTTACCAGAAAATTTGTGCGAAATTAATGCGAGTTTTTAGTATAATATTTAACAGAAAACACCGCTAACTTAAATTATTGTGATTTTTTCAAATAATTATCACCAAAAATTCTTGCCTTTCATGATGCTCTTATGAATATTTATTGTGCCGGGAAAGGATCTGAAACAAACTTCTAGACATACTGCTTCCAAGAACTATTAAGACAGCAGCAGGTGAGAACTGTTTTCATTGTGCGACTGTACTTGCCAGTATCGCCTCTCCCCTTGCTCCTCGCAGATCCCTAGACTTAAGGTAGTAAACAAATCCGTGAAACCCTCCAAGTGCATTCATATCGTGGTCGAGTAGTACAAGCATCACTATGAAAGTTTGAGATGTGAGAAAATGAGAGTTAATCCACTCGAATTGGATGAAGGATGGGATAGTCCCATCCTTTGTGAGTAAACTGGTATCAGGTAGTGACTCTCCCACTTCAGAAATTCCAGCAGCACAAGGATAAACAACCCACAGCGCGCAGGTAGAATGGATCTTGGAAGAAAGCATTTTTGTTCTTTCCAGGCATGCAATTTTTTATCATCGGAAACAGAAAAAGGCCACATGCGGTCAGGTCGGGACCATATGGTGGTTGAATCATAAGTTTGGCCTCTGTAGACTCCAGGAACTGGACGGTGATATTGGCCGTGTGTGCAGATGCATCGTTGCGATGGAGGATTCCTTGCTGTCCTGTGCATGGACGACGTTCTTGAAGCTTGGCAAAAACTTTTGGCAAACAAACTGTGATGTATCAATCAGCAGTAACTGTGTGTTGCTCATCCAGAGAAATGGTTGCCGTAAGGCCACCATTTTGTTGTGGACACTTTAGCGATACTTCACTTTTGTCGATGGATTATCATCATAAATGATCCACACCAATAATTGCCACTTGGTCTCCACATCAAACTAATAAATCTAGGTTTCATCATCTGTGATGTCAGGAACCTGTCCAGAGTCCCCTCCTTTGGATCTTGTCAGCATTTGCTTGCACCATTCAATATGAATGTGTTTTTGTTCTGTGAGTATTCATCGGGATGTGACCCTCCTCACATGAAGGAACTCGTGGAGGATTTTCAGAACAGCTGGCAAACCAATCTGCAATGCTGTCAATTTCTTTAAATGTTATGCACTTCTAAAGTAAGAAAACAAATTAGAAACTAAAAACTTCACTTATCTTAGTAATGTTGCAGGTTATTTTTTCAACCACTGACTTGAGTTTCAAGTTGTCTCCTACTCATTCTCAAAGCTATACAAAACAAATTCGTTACCAAAGCTACAATCTTTCATTTTTTTCTGAAAACAAAAAACAAATACTGATATTCATTTTTAATTACCAATCTCTGAAAACAAAAATTTATAAATACAATCTATAAAAGGTAATTCTAAGTTCATAACACGGTTCCTGTTTGCACTTATTTTCGTGAAGCATTTTTCTCAACACTGCAACGTTTTCCTCAGTCTCTGCCATTGCCGGAAACATACTTCTCTCTTAATCTTTCAAAGATGTTTGTTCCCTTTTAAATTTCTGAAACCACCGGAAAACTGTGGAATGGGAAAGACCAATGTCCCCAAAAGCCTGTGGCAAACATTCAAGAGCACTGGTTTAAGCCACTTTTAAGATCGTAGAAAATCGTTGAGTAAAAATGCTCTCTTTCCAGCTCCATTGAAGGGACTGACTACCTGTGCACCACGGGTTATTCATCCTTGTGCTGCTGGTATTTCTGGAGTGGGAGAGTTGCTACCTTATACCAGTTTACTCACAAAGGATGGGACTGTCCCATCCTGCTTCCAATTCAAGTGAATCAACTTTTATTTTCTTACATCTCAAAATGTTCGTAGTGGCACTTGTACTACCAGGTCTTCAAGAATTCTTATAAAATGAAATTCATATTTATTTTACATGCAACTTTTGTATATTTACTGCACTGTATATTTTGCACATTCTAAATTTTAGTTGCTGCAAAATTATTATTTTTGTTGAATGTGTCTTAGGAGTTTCAAATTCAGAAAGTTACCAAGTGTGCTAACATGCAGGGAATAAATAACTGATTATTTTATGATGCAGGTTGATAGAGGACAGTATTGGAAGGCCATTGTTTGTGATGTTCCGTAACATAGTGCAATTACCGGAGGGAGACGCACGAAGGCATCCTGTTTTAACAGTATTAGCAGAAATGGCGAGTCATCAGCCACAAGTGGGGTACCTCCTTCTGTATTTTCTTAAAGCCTGGTAAGTACTTACCTCATTTGGAGGCTTGGTCATTGAAACTCTCCCTCCAGAATGGGTTTGGTTACTTGGATTTATGACATTTCTAAGAGTTGTATGTTCTACTGCAGTGAAAATAATGTTAATTTTTAAAAGATAACCACTTATCCAAAGAAATGTGAAATAATTCCGAAGACACAATTATCATTTATATGTAAAAATTTTGGGCTTTTTATTGCTGTAACTTTACTTTGTACACCAGAACTTATTGGAACATGTTTCAGAGACTTGTTCATCATCAGCACTTGCTACTGTCACTTGTAGATGGTGTTTGGGCTGGATGTACTGCACAATGTGCCACTAACAAGTGACAGTAGGAAGTGTGACAGTGAATCAAGGCTGATGATAGAAACAACAGTCTAAAACATTTCTCAGTAAGTTCTGGCATAAAAAGTGCAATTAGAGTAATAAAAATAACTTCAATTATAATGAAAACTGCTAGTAATCACTGTTACTAGCTTATAAAATGATACATAAATAACTTCAATGTTTCCCCAAAGTAAGATTTTAAAATACAATTATCATTTTGTGAAATTGAGTCAAACTATAAACACTTTTAGACCATCATCTTCATTAACAATGATTTCTTGACTGGCGTTTGAAGAGGAAGAATCTGTTGTGGTTGTGACTGTGCTGCTATCTGGGTTGCTGGACGTAAACTTCAGGATGTCATCTGCTTGTGGTATTTCAAAATTCATGGCTAGGTGAACATTCTTCTTTATGTGTGTTTTTTCCCAAATTATCAGTTGAGCTGTAGTTTTTACATGTTTTAATAATTTGATATCCTGTTTTATGGTGTGCTGAGTTGACCAGGAATGGTGGGCTACAGCCAATTTGTTTAAGTTTTATGTTCCTGGTGTGTGTGTTCCTTGAGCAACCCAGATAGCAGTGCAATCACAACCACAACCGATTCTTCCTCTTCAAGCGCCAGTCAAGAAACCATTGATAATGAAGACAACAATCTTCAAAAAGCATCCAGATAAAAAGTAAGTTAAGTGAAACTAAGTATCTGTAGGTCGACTCAAACACTTCTACAAAATCTTTGGAAAAGTTTAACTGTTTTGTATCATTTCATATACGTTAAGTGGAATACAATTATCAATTTAATACTTTCTGTCAGGAATATAATTACACCATCTCAAACTAATGAAGTGTGAGTTATTTAGCATAAGATGAAGAAGACAAGAATGCAGCATTATATTTCAGGTGTGTCTATTTATCTATTTATCACAAACATTCACAAAGCAAGCAAAAGCTCAGTAAACAGATAACACGTCAATGAGATCCATAAGCATAAATATTATACAGGGTGTCCCAAAATTAGACCAACAAACTTTGGGAGCTGATAGATAACATTATTTTAAACTAAGTTCCGCGTGGACAATAGCCATCAGAAACACCTACAGAATTTTTTTTTACCGTGGAGGGGAAAAACCCGTTACAGGCGGAGGCTGACATGCTGAGGCCAACAGTGTGAGGGTCCCTGCGCCCTGAAGGGGGAGGGTTACTCACTAAAAAACCCCTCCACGTGTTAGTTCGTACAATGCTAATGTTTTTGTGCATCATCGTGCGTTAGTCGGGTCCCGCATAGCACCCCGGTTAGTAATTGAAAGCTTTAAGCTGGCATGAAGTATATGCAAGCGAGTCAGATGTTGCTTTTTGGTAATGCCCATGAAACCTGGACATGACCAAGAGAGTTACATGCGTTGTTAAGTTGGTGTTAATATGAGACGCAATTTGTGCTTACTTATGATTAAGGTTGCACAGGCATAGGCCTGTTAGTCGTTATGGTACGTGGTAATGTTAGTGTTAGCGTAACATGGTGTAATTTGTGCAATGCTTACATCTAGGGTTGCACAGGTATTTACCTGCAAGTCGTTATATCTGCTAATGTTAGTGTTAGCATACCTGAGGTTATTCGTGCAATATTTGAGCTTATATCTAGTGTTACACAGGTGTTTACCTGCCAGTCGTTATGATATCTGCTAATGTTAGAGTTAGTGTAACTGAAGTTATCCGTGCAATATTTGAGCTTATATCTAGCGATGCACAGGTGAAACCTGCAAGTCGTTATGAAATAAGCTAATGTTAGTGTTAGAGTACAAAAGATGTTTTTTGTGCAATATTTAGGCTTATGTCTAGTGTTGCACAGGCACACCTACAGAAACAGCAACACCATGGACCCTAAACAAACTACGTACCCACAGGAAGACACCCCAAACAACGACACCGCACAAAGTTCGTACCCGTGGGAAAACTCTGCAGCCGAGGATACACATACCTCACGACAGCAGGCCCAATCAGAAACCATCACCCGCGCATTGGCTAGGACAATACAACCCAAACCATAGTATATATTTGGAAAACTGAGGGGACTTTTCATCTTTTTAGTCCTGAAGATGGCCATGGAGTATACAATGGCCGAAAGCTCGACCTTCTTAAATTTAACACGGCTGATCACCCGTGAAGAATTGATCATTATTTTAAACACTTTTTATTAAAGAAAGTTTTTTGCTCCAGTGCTTCGTTAAGCGCTAGACGAGTTAATGTCATTACTGCCTCCCACCCAGTTTAAGTATTTATGACAAAATCAACAATGAAAATTAGTATTGCATTTATCTTAGTAAGGCACACAATCTTAATCCAAAAAAACAATCGGAGAACACAAAAACAAAACACTGACATCTCATTGTTTAAAGTTAATCACAACTTTACTATTCAAAGTAAATGTTGGAATGCACGCCCACTGTGATTAACACAAATGCACTATTGGTGTGTCCTATTCTGCCGTACTCTCGCAAAGCCACCAGCCATTTCTCTGGTTTAAAAGTTTGTCAGTCTAATTTTGGATAGTAAAGCTGTGTCTAACTGTAAAAAATGAGATGTTTGGGTTTTGTTTGTGTTCTCTGTCAGTTTCTTAGATTAAGATTCTGTGCCTTACTAAGATAAATGCAACACTAATTTTCATTGTTGATTTTGCCGTAAATACTTAAACTGGGTAGGTAATGACATTAATTTGTCTAGCACTTAAACGAAGCACCACAGCAAAAAACTTTCCTTAACAAAAATTGTTTCAAATAATGTCATCTGTCAGCTCCCAAAGTTTGTCTAATTTTGGGACAACGTATACACATTTATATAGGTGTCTGTACAATTGATGAGGTACAATATTTAGGGCAAAATGCACTTACAAAATTGAAACAGTACAATTTTTTAACTTTTCTTTTTCTTTTTTTTTTTAAACTATCCTCCACATATTCCCTTACTGAATTGTATGACAAGATTTTGTGTCTTACATTCTGGTATTTAAACAGCACTAAAAATTACACACTCTTTATAAACTCCTTATACAACTCACAAATTTCTATGGATTTCAAACATTACTTTCATGAATAGTCACTTATCATTTGTTAACATTATATATTTAACAGCTTGGCAGACATTTTACTAGCAGTAAACATTTGCAGTGCACATCCCTCCTTGTAGTCTTTGTTCTTACCTTGGTTCAATTTTTTGTTTCAGTAAACTGAATGATGGGAAGCCAACAGCATACACGGAATTCTGTCAGGTCCTGGAGAAAGATCTGGAGACATGTTTGTTAAATGATCTAAAGGTATGAGAAAATTTAAATAGTACATAGTTTATCTTTGCCATCATTAAAATTTAAAAATTATTTTTAAAAAATCAGTTCATGAAAAATACAAGTTTAAATTTGATAAGAAACATGTGAATGTGTTTGCTCCCCTGTTCAAATTGGACTGAAACTGTACACTTGTACATCACACAAAGCTTTGCAGTGAAGATGCAAAATAATTTAAACTGGGAAACAAATTATTTGACTAAAAATACCAAATGCAAACACACGTACAATTAACTCAGGCATGTTACACAGACAAAAACACTCTGAGCCACCTACTTGCATATTGTCAGTTCTTGTTAATACATGCTATCCTCTGGGAAGACTAGCAACCAGCAAAAACAACTTTCATAGATCAAAAAAGAATCATTAGAAAAATTATGGGAGCATCATGTACGTGATCTAGCAATAAATACTGTGACTTTTGGTGGGGTGTGAAGTAAAAACGACAGATGTAGTCTAGATAAAGAAACACTTTTATTTCCGTAAACAGTAACTTTTTACACTCGTTGCAACAGCAAGAAAGTCTTTACCGATTCACCAACAGCACGGCTCCGAACTCGTAACACAAAGAACTAACTGTCCCTTCTCACACTTTACCGCTATTTATATCTCCCAGGCACTATTCTGGAAGCTTCAGGAACGTTCACTTATTGCGGTGAGATACAAAGTAGAAGATTCCAGAAGCCTCTATCCTTTTCTCTCTTTCGGCAAGCGCCCAAACAATGCGGCCATTCTCTGTCTCTTTCCTTCGGCTCCTTTGCGGTAGTGCCGACAATAATGCGATGGTTTTTTTTTTTTTTTTTTTTTTTTAACTAACGTCCTCCAACATTGCGTCATATCGGACGGTGAGTGAATGAAACGGGTGAAATGATGCTCAAATGAGCCCGAGGTCCATGGAGCTTTAAGTTACCCGACATTCATCTTCTCAGGATAAGGGAAAACCTCGGAAAAAACCTTACCCGGATAACTTACCCTAAGCGAGATTCGAACTCGCGACCTCTTGAACGTGAGGCAGACACGCTAACCATCACGCTATCGAGGCGGGCGAAATGCGATGGGTGACACTGCTGTTGTCGGCAATTAGATGCGGCGGGCGCGGTTACTATACCATTGCAGACTTTTCTTTAGCACCTGTTCTCCAGGTAGCAAACAATGGTTGGTCTTGACCAGTGTGTATTCAATAGTGAAAGAGAAAGACGGAAGCATAGAGTGGGGTGATTCAAAAACAGGGTAACTGCAACTGCCTTGCACAAGGCAATGCCGCCAGGTGAATGTTTCGGCTCTTCTTTGGATTAGGTGACTTACCACTTGCCGGCCAGATTCTAAGTCTGAAGTTACTGCGCATGCGCCGACAGTGGTTATCAGAATTGCCACTAGGTTTCGCTGCATGTGCTAGCTGTCACTAGCAGACGATTTTCACATCTGCCAACATTGCTTTTTCAACTACACTACTTTTGGTTGCCAACACATTAAACACAAATGCACTCGCGCGCCGTTGCCGCCAAGACATACCGCCAGCACGACTCCATACACTATTGTTGTGGAAATTATGTACATTCGGCTCTTCTTTAGAATAGGTGACTTAGCACTTGCCGGCCAGATATTGTGTACATTATTTTGCTCACACAGATATATCGCTAGTGCGACTCCATACTATTGTTGTGGAAATTATTGTGTACATTATTGTTATTGCCTTGTTACTGGGTCCACGAAACGCTGGCTCATTCTTTTTTTATTTATTTATTTTATTTTTATGTTATATTATTATATTATTTAATATTATTACACTTATTTTATATATATTATTTGTATATATTATTTATCTATATTATATTAATTATATTTAATATTATTATATTTTTATTATTTATCGTTCTTTTTTTATTTATTTATTTTATTTTTATTTTATATTATTTAATATTATTGTATTTATATTACATATATTATATTTATTATATTATTATATTTATATTATTTTTATTATTTATCGTTCTTTTTTTATTTTTATTTATATATATATAATTTTTTTTTTTTTTTTTTTTTTTTTTTTTTTTTTTTTTTTTTTTTTAGTGGAGAAAAAAATCCTTTATGGAACCCCATGCGCTGGGGTGGCACAGAGGGGGGACTGTAGGCTTTGCCTTAGGGCACTACCCATTAAAAACACTCCACCGGAAGCATAGGATATAGGCAGAAAGGAAAAGGTAAAAGAGGGTGCCTGAACGCAATACTATGCTAATGAAGCGATTCATTGCACTCTCACAACTTGCTTCTAACAAGGTCACTAGCATACTGCCGGGTCCCGCTAAAACATTTAAACTTACTATTGGCAACAAATTCCTGGGGAAATAGTGCTGTTGGCAGCGCTAAATTTACACTGCATCAACACAGCAACTTCAGCAACTTTCGTTAGAATTCGTACACACTGCCGAGTTGGACTTAGCCAAAATTCTGACCAAGTACTCGCGTCACCTAATCTAAAGAATATCCAATGTTTCAAACTCTGAAGAAGCTGAAAATCAGCAGGAGCTCATTGGGGGTTAGAGTTTATCTGCTTAGCACTGCAACTGAGGCAGCAGAGGAAACTTAACTCTGCAGCGGTACGCCAACAATCCTCTTTACTGATGAAAAAATCTTCACTGTTGAAGAGAACTTGAACCTACAGAAGTAAAGATCATATGTGGCAACTTCTCAAAGCTTGTGAGAGCACTCCCACTCAGGAGGGGGCTGAGCTATGAGGGCTTGACCAAGCTTCAAGCTGTATGTATTGTAATCTACATACATCATTTGAGAGGTGGAATTGGAACTGAAAAATTCAATGCCACAGCTGGGATTTGGACACAGACCCTCTGCTTACTAGGTGGGTGCTCTAACCATTAAGCTACTGTGACAACCTGCCAGAATGTACTTACTGTTGGTGTTTTTAAAGACACAAGCCATGTGGCAGATTGTTGCAGTAGCTTAATGGTTAGAGCATCTGCCTGGTAAGCATAGGGTCTGTGGTTTAAATCCCAGCTGTGGCATTGAATTTTTCAGTTCCGATTCTACCTCTCAATGTTGCCCACACAGTATGTGTGTGCTTAAAAACACCAACAATAAGTTTGTTGGCATAAATAAATAATACATACATCACGTTTGATACAAGCAACAATGGTGTTTCACACAAACCCTTAACACCAATGTTACATATTAATTGTACAATTCCCTCTCTTATCACTACACTGCGTTACTGGGACCCAGATGAGTCAAACCTTGCTTGTCAAGTTTATTTGGTTCCACCTATCACTTAGAACTTATTTCCTCCTTATGTCCCTTCTTACTCAATTTTGCTAATTTTTCTCAGCCAGTTGACTCTTATTGTGCCTAAAAGGTTTTCTGTTTCTATTGTACTTCATGGTTTTACATTCAAAAGCTTTTTCCCTTGAATTTAATACCAAATTTAACTCCTTGCAAAACTCTGTTAGTTAAACAAGGAAATAGTGAAGCTATTAACAGTGAAACAACAAGACTCTAAAGTAAAAACAAATTAGAAACTAAAAGCTTCACTTAGGTAAGAACTTGCAATATTACTAAGATATGTGAAGCTTTTAGCTTCTAATTTGTTTTTACTTTAGACTCTATTAGTTTCTTACCGTCACAATTTGTAATTTTATCTTTACTTTTTCTTCTAACTGTCTCACTCACTTTCCCTGCTGACTCATCTTCAAGCTATTTGAACTTGACTTTGCCCCACTCTTGCGCTAGTCACCAATTATTATGAAACCTTTGTATGTATTCCTATGTAGTTCTTCCATATTTTCTTTTATCTTGTTGAATATGGGCTATAAAATTATGAACTACTTGGTGGGTTGTACCCTACTGCAACACATACTGTCCTTTTCCATGGACAACTAAGAACACCACGAGGCCTAAATCCTTACATACTTTTGTTTCACTTGTAGGCTATTTCTGACTAGCATACCTGACCCACAACCTTTATCTCTCCTTTAAACACATTTTACATAAAATTCAAGAGGATTAATGACTTCATTGTCAGAAATCCAGCATTAGCTAACAACAACATAAAATTCAAAACCACTCAAATCTACCAACACATCACTTATCACCCAGTTTTTGACTACACCTATCACATTTGTGTTCACCAGTTCTTCTCCGCTACCACTGCATTGCCAGCACCTTTTGTCCTTTCTCTTGTTGCAGAACACTCACATACCTGTTGCTCCTCTTCTGACCCATGCCTCAATGAGCTGATACATATCCTGTTTCCTTCCATTTAACCACAGCCGTGATGAAAGCATTTTCTCTGTTAGCCTTCGTAATCTTCATTTCTCCCATTTTATTTTCATTGTGGCAGGTCTAGACTTCAGACATTTTTGACCCACTGTAAAGACATCCATTATTTCCCATCCATCTAATTTTACGCCCAACTTGTCCTGGAAGGTTTCTTCAATCAGTCCCATATTCTCTTTTCTTTCAGTTCTTGAAGTATCACATGCATTTGTCTTCTCTGCTTTTTCCAAGTATGAAATTCTCCAATTGCATTCCACCGTGTCTCTTTGCATTTTCCTTTCAATTTTCCCCATATGATTTTCATTTCTATCAATTCTCTCCGGCTATGTAGGTTAATTCTTCTAAAGCCTCTTATAAAGGACCTAAGCAACGCAATGTTCAGTGATAAGTCCTGGACTCTCTGGCAAGATTCTGTGCCAGTTCATAACAGTGGTTCACTACTGAGTAGCCTTCTGGTAGCCCAGATGGAAAATCTCTGGACAATAAACTCTACTCACTGCTAGACAGAATGGTCTGTAAGAAAAGATACTCTTTGCTTGATGGTGTGATACCATCTGTTCTGCAGTGGTGATTGGCCACATCATTGAGTATGCTGGTCTGGTGGAAACTATGGATTATATAGGTTTAGATAACATGTCTCAAACTATATTTCATTTAAATCAAGGAAAATTGAATCTACAGTGGAACAAAGGAATCTAACTCTAATGTTCTTATTTTAGATACATATTTCATTTATTCGCAAAATAGTTTGTGAGTTTGTGACAATATTTATTGCTAGACTTAATGGATCCAATTTAAACAACTGAAAATTCTACCTTTACTCTGCATTAGCATGGTAGAAATATGTTTGTTCACAAAATAAAATAGTGTGTTTCTTTCACATTAATCAAGAAATTCAGTTACAACTTTTGTTTCACATATTTGTAAAAAAATATGCACACTGTGCAGTGAATGCAAAATTAATTTTATTCAGCAATAAAAGTATTTCACACTTTGTCGACCAAATAAAAGCTGAAGAAATGTTCAAATCTTTCAAAATAAAACTATAAATATTGAACGTTTTTATGAGAATTGTTTTTGTGCTGTAAATAAACACCTTTGTAAAATAATATAATTGGGATTTTATTATCATTTAATGGAATTATTATTGTTGCTGTTGTTGCCCTTTAACCTTCGGCATTTTCTGCATCAGGTGTACAACACTGCACACTATGGATTAAAGAGTGAATAAATAATAAGGTACAATACTCTTATAATGTTCTAGAATCAGAAGTCTATAATAAATCCATTGTGATAGTGATAATGTTCTCTCTTCAAGTGAATATATTTCTTATGTTGACAGTTATGCCAGGAGGATGATGTGAACCTGTTCTGCTGGCTCATACCTGAGGTATACATCCAGTTCTCGCAGGTGGCAATGGGTAATGCTCAATTGTTGCATCTGGTCGTGTCAACAGTTGATGCAGCGCAACTGCAGGACTTGGTGTGCCACATACTTCAAGGACGTCTCGTTATGTTCCGCTCACCTTCATTCAAGGCATTACTCTCGGCAAGCCTCTCTTGGGAAACGTTTGAGCAATATTGTCTCTGGCAGTTAGTCACAGCGCATGGGATACCCATTGATTATGTCCTGCCCATACTGCCACGCTTAGAGTTCTCGAGTCATGCCGAGGCCCTCACATCCATATTGCTTATGTTGAAGCAGGAAAAGTAAGTACCTACATAATGCAGCATGCTCAAGTTTTGCTATACACCACTACCAACATATGGGGAAACTAGTGAAACAACCACAATCTGGCCAGGTCTACATTTTTTCTCTGCAGTATACAACATAATTTTCAGTCATAATTTAAATTGAAGAGTAATGTCCAATTCAGAATGGAGTGACACTGACTATATGATATGCGTGACACTTTGCATGATACTGCATCTCAGAATCTAGCATTCATAATTTGATATTACTGCAATAAGCTCAGTCAAAAGCCACAAAAAATAATTACCATCTGAACGTTATTTAATCCCGGGACATAAAGTATTTGCAATAGTAAGTCACCATTGGGGTAATTGTCTCTGATGTGAGACTGCCTGTTTGGTTTACTGGGAGAAATAAAAACTGGTTGGAGAATTCAATGTCATTCTGGCAGGTTGTCACAGTAGCTAAATGGTTAGAGCACCTGCCTAGTAAGTGGGGGGTCTGTGGTTCAAATCCCAGCTGTGGTATTGAATTTTTAAGTTCCAGTTCTACCTCTCAAACATTAATTCATATTTCAAAACTCCCTCCAAACATGTTATGGTGAAAAACAATTATCAGTTATGTAAACATGATTGAAATATTGAAAGAAAGGTAACAATAATGATACTTCCACAAATTGATAACAGAATAAAAATAACAAAAGAAAAATATTAAATTAATAAAACCAAGCTGTCATTACCTAATGATTGGTTTAAAGATTCCTTGAAATATATATCTGCTTCACCACTGTAGCAAGAATTATGTATCCGAGTGAATTGATGAGAAAATTCACACTAATATTTCCTATATCAAGTTATATCCATTTAATACGTATAAATTTCCTGCGTATGAATATTGTGGTTATATTGTAAACATCATTTCAGAATCCGAAGGTATTCAACAATGGGAAACATGATCAGTAATGAAAGAGAAACAAGAAACAATGGTTGTTGGCCATGTAACTAGGAAGAGTAAATACCAGACCCTTTACACTACTACTAAAAACGTGCAATATAGACGTGTGTTTAAGCGATTGCACATTAACCGACTGCATATCGGCAACCTGTAATCAAGGATTGCATTGCTGAAAGATATTGTGAGAAGCATTGTGCAAGAGAACCTACTATTCACGATTGTACATAAAAAGGTTATTAATATTTTATGAGAAAACCTGAGAAAGCTTAAGTAATCGAGACGTTATATTGAGTTTAGCATAGGCAAGAATTACAAAGAAAGATATTCAACAACATTAAATCGAATAGCTTCAGAAATT
The DNA here is from genome assembly GCA_030765045.1 of Tenodera sinensis. Taxonomy (NCBI): domain Eukaryota; kingdom Metazoa; phylum Arthropoda; class Insecta; order Mantodea; family Mantidae; genus Tenodera; species Tenodera sinensis. Next base: position 11,131,368 of record CM060965.1, read on the forward strand.
TAACACAATCATGTTGTAATATTGTTACTTCATTGTAATAAAGGTAATTTCAGCGGCAACTTGAATATTGATAATATATAAGCCCTTATCATCTTTCCGCAAACTCGTTAATGACCCAGAGATTGTCCCATTGTCAACCCCTAATAAAAATCTGCCATACCACTATTAAAGTTCCAACCCTCGTATTCACCAGCTTCAGCTCTTTCATTGTGTATGTTTCTGTATTATGTAAAAACTTTGTAGCATTTATGTACTTAAACAACTACAGTACCAAGTGAAGATAGAGGTTTAACATGTCACCTGCTGTAATTATCTAACAAGTTACTTGATCATTCTGATCAATGATTGTTCTTCTGCCTGAGAATACTTAGACTTTGCAGAATTTGTGCAAGTTGGAAAACTGTCAAGGAACGTTAAGGAAGTCAGACATTCCACTGATATTCCACATCTTTTTGCGTGAATATCAGGTGATTTTTCATCTGTAGTTAGGATTAGGTGGGGCTGTACAAAATTACAATAATGAGTAAGGGAGGTTTTGATAAAATGTCTTCCAAGATCGTTGTAGTATTTCATAAAGAACAGCGGGAGGGGGGTGTAAATTAAATTAATTCTTATAATTAGTTTAAAAAACTACCCTTGCAACATTGGGTAGGACTGATGTTATATAAGTTCACAAATTTAACATTACAAATAATGCAAGGAAAAGCATTTACTCGTCATTGAAAGCATTATCACATTCCATACCTTACTGAAGCTATACAAAGTTTATTTCATTTGCAGGCCAACAGCGGAACTGCTGAAACACTTACTCTCAAGGGATGTGCGACCCCCACGAGATGTTTTTGTTGTCTCTACGCTTAAATATTGGTGCCGAGAGCACGAGGAGAAGCTGGGTGAACTTATGGCCAGCTTGTTGAGCAGTCGCTACCCAAACACGTCCCCCAACAAGAGAAAACGGGGCGGAGGAGCAGCAAACCGGGCAACTTCAGGAGCTGCATTGGGACCACCTTCTGCAGAACAGGTGCTGGGACACCTGGATCAACTGCGACAGTGCTGTCGACAGAACAACTTTCACTTGTACAGTTTGGACTCAATGCAAAGAGCTCTGCAACATGCCCAGAGTGCGTGCACGGACGTTCAGCGTAAGAAGTTTAGTGATCTCTTTGCACTTGCGGAGGTGGACGAGGTGGAAACCAAACCTGCCAATGTGGGCAAGACGGGTGCTGGAAGAGGCCGTAAGGCAGCTGCCAGCAACAATAGTGGGCCGGGCAAGGGAGCTGCAACAAAGAGAGCATTAGCAAAAGAAGTGTCAGAAAGTTCGGAGGAGAGTAGTGAGGTAAGATTAAATTCTTTGTTTCACCTGGTATGTCAAATATTGTGTGGTGATAAACCATTCTAGTTGTATATTCTGATTTGAGTTCCTTTATTAGTCAGATAACAATCTAACTTTATTTTGGTAACATTAATTGTCCTAATATAACAAATATTCAGAGTCTAGGTTTCACATATGTTTTGTATATGGTGTAAGTTGTTGAAATTAATCACAAATTTGGGTTTCATGAAGTTTCCTTCACATTTTCAATGTACATACTGTTTGGGTCAGCATTGTTATGGACACTAGGTGACATATTTTTACCAATCGTATTACCAAAACAAAATGCTGAAAGTAAAACTAATTTTTAATAGAATCAGTTGGTAGTATTTCAGAATTCATAAGACAGTCCTTATTTTTCAAAATGAATATATTTTCCCAAAGCATTACATCTATGGTTTCATTTAACTTTTTTTTTTTTAAATAATTTAACCTTTGGATTTATTGTCGGTCTAGTTGGCTCAGTGGGTTAGATACTGGCCTACTGATTCCAAGGTCGCAGGTTCAAAAACACCCCAGATCAATGGTTTTTAAGTATGCTTAAAAACGACAGTTCCATGTCAGTAGACTTTCTGGCATGTAAAAGAACTCCTGCGGGACAAAATTCTGGCACACTGGTGACACTGATGTGATCCTGGCAACTGACAGCATCGTCAAACAATAAGAATAATAATAATAGTAGTAATGATGACGATAACAGTAATAAATTTGGATTTATTTCATGATTAAATTCCAAAAATATCCACCACAGTTAGTTTATAGCTTTTTCATTATTATTTTTATTGTTATTGTTATTATTTGCTTAAAGGAATACATACATATTCAAAGCATTGTAAAGGAAACATGTACAAAAACATACAGTTTTATATTTACATAGATAAATTTTATAGTAACATATTTACAATAATGGATTACTTACTATACACATTACAGCTTAATAATACTATTTATGTGGTCCATATTATCTGAGATATTCGTCACTTGAGTAGTAGCAACCTTCTATGCAGAATTTCTTTTACTCTTTCTTGAATACGTTAAAGATATTAATATTTTTCAGATAAGCAGGGAGTTTATTATACAGTTCATGAGCTCAGTAGTAGGTTTGGTTTTATACATTTCTAGCCTATGTGACTGAACATGAAAGTTTATATTTCCTCTGGTGTAGTGCTCATGTATTCGTTTGACCTGCGACTTGCCTGTTGAACAATTATACTATTACTTCATACATGTATAGAGAGTATAGAGTTAAAATTTTTAGGTCTTTGAAGGGTTGCCTACACAAATCTGTTTGTTTCATTCTCAAAAAGAAAGAATACTCGGTTAGTGCACTTTTTAGCTTTATATTTTCTTTACTTTCTTTATATTTAATATTTCTAAAATGTTATTTTATTCTAATTTCAAAATGACATTTAGTTTTACCAGTGTAAATGCTGTCACTCTCCAAACAGCTAAAAATTGTTGTCTAATTTCTTATTTTATTTGTTTAATACCATATACAAAAGATAAGCGAAGCCTAGTCTCTAAATATTTGTTTTATTTATTTATTTGCTTATAGACTTTTACAAGTTTCAAGCATCGTCAAACAATTATAAAAAGTTACAAAACAAAATTACATGATATTAGTTGATTTATGTTGCTTCACTGTTAATAGCTTCAGTTTTTTTCATAATGGTAGTCATAAAATTTAATGATGGCTGGTAGCTGACTATCATTATTCTTTTTCCTGTTGTGCAAATAGATTTTGTGGGTGCAAATGATATTTATATCATTGGCTTTGCAGCATGATTCCACAGCGTGTTTAACTATACAACACAAAACATTGCAAACTTATGATTGAATTTAGTATCAAGCCACCTGCCATCAAATTTTGCAACAGCCATAAATACATTAACTCTCCTTTTTTAAAATCTTTTTTTGTGGAAAACACAGTGAAATTATTTTAAACATAATATGCAATAACTAGATTTTTTAGTCTAACTGTACTTCTACACCAGAACTTATTGTCTGCATCATCAGCCATGATTCACTGTTGTTCTTCCTCCTGTAGCTTGTAGATGGCATTTTGGCTGGACATAGAACAAGATGAGACATCAAAGTTTAAATTGTGTATACATTTAAGAGGTAGAACTGGAACTTAAAAATTCAATGCCACAACTGGGATTTGAACCACAGACCTTCCGCTTGCCGAGCGGACGCTCTAACCACTGAGCTATTGTGACAAACTGCCAGAATGGCATTAAATTCTCAAGCCAGTTCGTATTTCTCCTGGTAAACCACAAAGGCAGTCTCACATCAGAGACAATTACCGGCATTGAATTTTTAAGTTCCAGTTCTACCTCTTAAACTTTGCCCACACACGGCTTGTGTGTTTAAAAACACCAACAGTAAGTTTGTTGGCATAAATAAATAATAATTACCATGTGAAGGTTATTTAATCCTGGGATGTAAAGTACTTGCAATAGTAAGTCACCATTGGGGTAATTGTTTCTGATGTGAGACTGCCTTTGTGGTTTACCAGGAGAAATACGAACTGGCTTGAGAATTTAATGCCATTCTGGCAGTTTGTCACAATAGCTCAGTGGTTAGAGCGTCCGCCCGGCAAGCGGAAGGTCTGTGGTTCAAATCCCAGTTGTGGCATTGAATTTTTAAGTTCCAGTTCTACCTCTTAAACTTTGCCCACACACGGTTTGTGTGTTTAAAAACACCAACAGTAAGTTTGTTGGCATAAATAAATAATAATTACCTTGTGTATACATTTTTGAAGTACAAACTTACTGTGTTTGATTGTATATTCAGTTTTATCAGAGGAATATTTGTACTGTCCTTGACATTGGGGTGATAATGGTGATGTTCTGTTTCAGGAGGAGGAGATAGTCAAACCAAGGCATTCAAAGAAGAGAAAAAAGGTAAACCCAGTGGGATCTGATAGTGATTGACCCACTTTAAGATCAAAATGTGGCGAGTTGTTGACGGAACAAAACACTTATTATGGCTTTGCCACACTTTCATACCAGGTACAGATGGTTTTTTAGAGCAGAAAAGTGCGAACTGTATTTAAAACTGAAAAGTTGCATCGTTGTTGTGAAGGAAAAAAAAAAAGCAAAAAAAGTTGAACTAGATACCCATCGTCATCTTGTTGGTTACATAGGAACTTCTTTAGAAGTAATTATTGTTTAAACAGTGGTATTTTATCAGGAACTGTTTCATACACCATGGATGAAAAAAGAATATATAAAGAATATGGATTTTGAGATAGAACAGACTGGATATGATCCAGTTGTCATTATTTTAAATCCATATTTATATTGCTGTAAATGGCATCCCATATTGGGAGTTTGAATGCGAGCTCTGTATGTATGTATGTATGTTTGTAATATATATTATGTCGTATTTTGATTGAATGACTGTACATTCTATACTGTACCTACAGTAAAATTCATTGAAAACTTCAACTACCATTTGTCATTCTTGTACAATGTTTTCAGTTAACAAACATGGGAATACAAATTTGAAATAGTTTACAAGGATTTCTTAATCTTGTACACATAATTCCTGTAAATAATGCACAGAAAACTTTTGTATATTTACTAGCATAAGAACATGTGAATATTATGTTTTTTAAATTAAAACATCAAATTACCGGAAAGTGTTATCATTTTAAGCTGATACTCAAACCTTCAAAAGATCTCTAAGAAGGATCAGAAAGTTACATGTATTTAAAATTTCCATGGATGAAGTACAAAGAGATTTCTCTATCGTCCCTTTGTGCATAAACTGGCTGTGAAATCTTTTCAGCAAACTGATATGACAGGTAAGTTAAAAATGTGTGAGATAGGTACCTGCTGTGTTCTCTACATCTTTGTCTGCATAAAAATGTATTTGTTCTGATTATTATTGGTACTGGAATTATTGAAGGTAAGATTTAAAATTTTATAAAGAAACAATAGGTAAATAGTTGCTATAAATAATCTCCATGTGCTAAAATTAATGTACAATGTAGTAAGGCTGGTGGCACTGTTGCTGAACAGTTAACTGTCCACCTATCACCGAGATGGCGTGGGTTCGATCCCAGGGCATGTGGTACTCGTGGTGGACAAAGCGGTATCAGGGTGGGATTTCTCCAGGTTTTCCACCTTTCCCTGCCACTTATTCCACCAACTGCTCCGTCATCACAAGGGGATGAGCCTTCATACAGAGAATGAAAGGTTGCAGAGTTTGGACTTAAGGAAGTGGGAGGGGTCAGTCTGTCACATGATCACTGCACACAGGAGGCCAGGTACACTTGACATACGAATGTTGTAGATAACGTTGCATAATGTACATTCAGTGCTGTCCCTGTTTGCAGTAAAATATTCACTCCCAAATTTTTGTATAGGTTCAGCAATATGTGCAATATTTTGATTTTCGTGTTTCAGGCATTTTAGGGTGTGAAACTAGTGAACACATTGGATTTTTTTATAAAAAAAATTAACGTCCTCCAATGTAATGTCATATCATACGGTCAATGAATGAAATGGGTGAAATGATGCTCAAAGGAGCCTGAGGTCCATAGAGCTTTAAGTTACCCGAAATTCGTCTTCTCAGGAAAAGGGAACACCTCGGAACACATTGGAGAGAGACTCTGCACTGTAGGCAGTGTGTTTTGTGCTGTGATTATACTGGTGCAATGATGTCATGCTCTGCCCTTGTGGCAAGTAACTTACGATGGCCTCATTTTGCAATAGTCGTATAAAGGTTTGAAGCCTTTCCAGTCATCCATTGCATCTGCATTTCATATCATCCTCTTCCTCACTTCACTTTGTCCGGTCCATAGGTTTGTCTGACTCTAGGCATAGACTGGTAAGTCCTACATAAGGGGAGAGTAAGCATGTAAAGAAGTAGTAGTAAGCCCGAGATACACTCATTAGCAATGAAGTTTATGGTTGGTTAAAGACAATTAATTGGGCTTGTACAGCTAGATAATTAAGGTCATGTTTAAACTCAGTGACCATTAGCTCTAGGTATTCCTGGAATTCTATGTGTTCAGCTGTTGCAGACATTACAACTGTGGATAGAATTGTAAATATTACAATACGGAAGAGTATCCATAGACTTTAGCGAGTTGTACAGTAACAGTGGTGTTTCATAGGCAAAGGGGAAGCTTTGATATAACCAGCAGTAGAATTGGCAACATTATGTAGGAATGATGGTGGGAAATAATTATGTAGGTGACACGTTAATAGAAGAACATGTACTACTCCACTGCAATAGGAGTGCACTTGAAGGAAGGTGCCACAGGTTTGTTTACTACCTTAAGTACAGGGATCTGCAGGGAGCAAGGAAAGGCGATACTGGGAACGTTGTTGTTAGCTAATGCTGGATTTCTGACAATGAAGTCATTAATCCTCTTGCTCTCCAATATTTTTCACTGATGGATGGGGCATTAGAAGTGGCCGGGCATATTTGAAGGTGGTCTCAATCCATTTCCTCTTGCAGATCACATAGAGGACAGAGTGGTGAAGAATATATCCCAATTCTGTTTAAATGTTTTGCCAGACAATCATGTTCTGTAATCAACCTGAAGGTTGCAACTGCTGTTTTTTGAGGATACTCAGGAATTACTGTTTGAATGTTTGGTAGTTCCCATCTTTTATTCTTTGATTTTTCATAGTAATATTTTGCAATAATTTTTTTGAATTCAGAGTTGACTAATCTTTTAGCTGCATAAAATGGTAAATTAACTATAGATTTTTGTACACCGCTGGTACCCTTTTTTGCAAGAAAATCAGCCTTCTCATTACCACTCAGTCCACAGTGAGCCGGTATCCATTGGAAGACTAGGTGTTTTTGAAGTGCTGTTAGATGGCTAAGCATCTTCCAACATTCTATAATAGTTTGGTTTTTTGGTGACAACTTGGAAGTAATTGCTATAATTGCTGCCCTGGAATCTGAGAGAATAACTGCTTGCTGAAAATGTGAAGTTCTGTACAAATGATTTTGTAGGGCCATTCGAATTGCTTCAATTTCTCCATCAAAGTTAGTAGTTCCATAACTTAAAGATTTGCAATAGCAAAAGAGGTGACATGTGACTCCAGCCCCTGCTCCATCTTGGTTTGATATCAATGATCCATCAGTATAAATATGGAGCCATTCGTGTTCTGGAAATCTAGTATGGATTGTCTCTAATGCCAACAATTTTAGAACATTAGTTGGAGTATCACCTTTCTTAACTTCTTCTGTCAGGTGTAAATAATATGTGATGTCTAATGTTTGTGTCGGATTGACTTTAGATATGAAGTTTTCCTTTGAATTAGGAAGGTATACATTCTTCTTGATGTCTTGAATTTTGGAAAGAAAGCTCTCCTGAGTCTTTAGTGTATGTGTAAAATTTCTCTTGTGCCATGTATTGAATGGGAGTCTGATCAACTTTTCGTGTTGAATAAGAGCCACTTTTTCTATTTCATATTCAATGGGGTATTGGTTGGTTAGTATTTCCATAGCTGCTATTGGTGTGGTTTTGATAGCACCTGTAATTAGTCTCACACTTTGGTTTTGAAAGATTTGAATCTTTTTTGTGTTTGCTGTTACAAGAACTTTGCTGCAGTAAGTACAGTCGCACAATGACAACAGTACTCCCCTGCTGATGTCTTCAGATTAGTTCTCGGCAGCAGCATGTCCAGAAATGTTAGTATCAGGTTCTACGTCAGTGTCACTCGTCCTTTGTAAGCTGCTTCAAAATCCACATTCTCTGGAATAATGCTCATCTTGATCACAATCTTCATTGTCATTGTCATCACTGCTCCCTAGATCCACGTTTATAGTTGTACCTTCAATTGCTTCCTCCATTAACCCATCTCTCTCCACTGGTAAGTAGGGCAAGTATTGTATTCCACCCAAAAATTCCATGTCGAGATTTCACCGGAAACATGTTTTGAGGCCCCCTGAACCCAAAAAAAGCATTTTTAGAAAAAGGTCCGTGTGTATGTCTGTGTGTCAGTCTGTGGACAGCATAACTCAAAAACAAGAAGTCGGTTAAAAACCAAACGTGGTATTTAAGTTTAATGTCTTTCACGAAGATTTTTAAGAAAATAGCCCCACCCTAAACTACCCTTTACATGGAAATTTTTTCGAAAATTTTGATTTTCTTGAAAATGACTAACAATTTTTATTAAAATGTCATATGTTTGAGATATTTTGATGACAAATGAAATGTATATCTTGAATTTTCTGGCTATAGCCCCTGTAGTCGTATTTACTCTGGGCGACTTTTGCATAACTGGTAAACCGTTAAGAGATAGACAAAATCTTACTATACAACAAATGTAGATCTTGCTAAAATACACAATTTATGTCTCAATAAATTTTCTTGTAGGGTGAACCATTTCGGAGATATTCCTTGTTATGTGTGTGAGTTTCAGAAAACTTAGAACTTTCGTGAAATGGATCGTTGTTCATTTTTTTATATGTTAATCATGCAAAGAGAACAGAATCTCAAAGGTCAAAAACATTTGACTATCGCACAAAGCCTACTGTATTCTAATATCTCCCTTGCACCTACAAGGAAACAAGCAATAAGATAATTTGTACGAATGTTTATCTTAACTAACATGGAGATATAGGAATAAGAGTTTGTTAGAATGGTTAGTACAAGAGTAGAGAAAGTCATGCGAGTGCAACACATCAGATTCTTTTTCACGTGTTTGCATGCTTCTTCCAATCATTCTGAGTAATTTCAGCTATGCATTATTGCAGCGGCTTTAATAACACAGAATGTGGCGTTATGAGTTACTGTAGTCACTCAATTGCATTGTTGAGAAGTTTTCTTTATCTCTGCCAATTTATTTTGTAGTATTGTTACAAGTTGATCTCAAAAGAAGCCGGGTTATTGAATTCGTAAGAATTAAATGTGAATTCTTTCATTGTTATTAAAATAAAAAAATAAACACCAGCAATAATGAGTCAATGAATAAAAAAGCTTATATTTCTAAGCAAAATTTTAAGAAAGTAATACATTATATTACTGCATAAAGCAAAGGAATTATGATCATACTTTCAGTAATATCACTAATGAATTATGTTTATTAGAAACTGTACGATATAATATTGTGGCAACACTGGCACTGCTTACAGTTCAACTGTCTTGTAGACAGTAATTTTGAACTGCTGGTGTTACTCTGTTTACATCATTAGCACAGCTCATTGCAAGCATCTTGGTATTGGTGATGTTTACTTTACGTGACTGTACCCCTACCTATTTGTGGCGTATATGTTTAGTAACGCTTCTCACCGAGTGACTCGGCTGACTAGTATTTGTAAAATTTGCTTCTTTCCCTTCATATTTTTACAGCCTTAGTGAAGTGTCTACTTTGATCAATTATTGATGTTTAAAGACTAAACTTGAGTTATGTAGATTTAGCATTAACTTCAGCTTTTAACATTTCTTTAACTAATGGCACTATATACTTTGATTATTATTACAGAAACAGTTTTTTAACTGTAACGTCTGGGTACATCAGAAGTTAGCATATATAATTCTATAGTTACCATTTTGAGTGATAAGATTCAGAAACAATTTACTTCTTCAACCTCAACATTTGGTGGCTCACTTCACACAGGTCATTATTAGCCTTTGTTAGATTGATGAGCTTAACTGGTGCTGCTTATCTGTAGGTACATCTGCCCATACATAACCAGAGCTCTTCACTGAGCAACAAGATTAGAGATGGTGCCAAAAGGTGATGCACTTCTTCAGCATCCCTATTAATGGTAGAAACAACCTAACAGCTATAGTAACAGGGACATAAAATAAATTGGTTACTGAGTTTTTGTATCTACATTCATTGCATCTGAATATGGTATATGGCCAACGTTGAGACGATAGTCCAGGTGAAGGCAACAGTGTTTCAATGTGTCAAGTGAGATGCGGCAGTAGCAGATAATCATGTGTTGGGCAATGCTCCTTTCATTATTTGCTCATGCTTTCTCATTTCACTGTTCACCGTACGGCTCATGAGTAACATTGGCTTGGTAGCAAGAGTATGGCTGCTCCATAATGATGTACAGTGTACACATTTAAAAAGTTGTTGTTGTTGTTTTCTAGTGCCTTGCATCTGGCAATGAAGCCATTAGCATTCGTGTTTTCCAATACTTTTGAACTGTAGTTCCTTCTGAGCTTAATGCTTCACAGGTCTTCAAGTGGTCTTCGTTCATTTCTGCTGGATCGTTACACAGGACACATTGGTGAGGCTGAGATACCTATTCTGTAGAGATGACTTGCTAAGCAGTCGTGATTTGTCAATAGTCGGAAGGCTGCAACCGCTGTTTTCCTTGGTCTCTGGGGGTTTATATCTGGGTTGGAAAGTAGTGTAATCCATTTTTTATCTTTGGCATTTGTTTCTATTTCTTGTAGGTATGAATGAGAAAATTTTTTAATGACCAAGCGTTTTATTGAGGAATATGAGAAATTGAATTTAGACTTTTGTTTTATTGTTGTGCCTTTCTTTAAAAGTGAGTCTGCAGCTTCATTCCCCATGACTACACAGTGTGCTGGAATCTATTGGAGATGAACAGTCTTATTAACTTTTTGGAGTTGTGTTAACATTTTGTAGCATTCTCTAATTTTTGTTGTTGTTGTTGTAGTGTTTAACGCCCGCTTTTACTACTACGGCACCGCAGGCGGTGACACTGATGATACATGAAGATGGAGCACCGGTGGAATGAGATGGCGGGGGAAACCAGAGTACCCGGAGAAAACCCGCCCTGACGCCGCTTCGTCCACCACGAATACCACATGCGGGTTCCTGGGATCGAACCCGGGCCGCCTAGGTGGTAGGCGAGCGCGCTAACCGCTCGGCCACGGCGCCGCCTCTAATTTTTGTTGACTTCTTTGTAGTATTTGAACATATTCCCTGAATTGCAGCTTTAGAATCCGAAAGAATTACTGCCTTGTTAAATTTATTTAAGGGAAGATTTAATAATTGTCGGAGAGCAATGTATATAGCCTCTATTTCTCCATCATAATTTGTTGTGTCTCTGCCAACAGAATGATAAAAGGAAAAATGCGAACACGTAACTCCAGCTCCAGTAAAGTTTTCCTTGGAGGATCCATCAGTATATATGTGCAGCCATTCTTCTGTGGAATACCTAGTATTGATTGTTTCCAGAGCTAGAAGTTTTTGTATTTCTTTTGGTGTGTCTGATTTACTTATTTCCTCTATTAATTCCAAACTGAAGGTAGGTTGCAATAATTCCAATGGATTTTCTCTTATAAGTAGATTTTCTCTGGTGTTAGGAATGTTCAATTTGGATTTAATCTGTGTTACCTTTTCTAGGAAACTACTATGAGTTTTAAGGATTGAAGAGGGGAGGTTCTCTTCTGTCCATTTAGAGTTTGGCAGTCGTAACATTTTCTCGTGTTGGAGCAATGCTTGTTGTTCTATTTTTGTTGTTATTGATGGGGTCCGTGTTAAGGCAAGCATGGCATCAATAGGTGTGGATTTAACTGCTCCAGTGATTAGGCGAAGAGCCTGATTTTGTATTTGTTCAAGTTTATTGATGTTAGAATTTGCTGCTGTTATTAAAGCTTCAGAACAGTACAAAAGGTTTGGTTTAACATACATTTTGTATGTTGTGTTAAGGACTCTTCTTGAGCAGCCCCATTTAGCACCAGCTAACCTTTTCAGGATTTGCAGTTTCTTTTCAACCTTTTCTGAGATGTTTGTTATATGTTTTTTCCAACTTAGCTTTCTGTCGAAAGTGATGCCTAAGTATTTGGCATCATCAACTGCTTTGAGTGGTTTACCATTATAATTTATGTTAATATTAACTGGTTTGTATTTTAGTGTAAATAATTCATAATTTGTTTTTTCCACATTGATAGTCATGAGGTTTTTGGAGCTCCATTCATGTACTTTGTTTAGGGCTGTTTCTATTCTGTCTTTAATTAATTCAGGTTTTTTTGGAGAGCCTGAAGTCCAAATGACTACATCGTCAGCAAATAAAGCAATTTTGGTTTCTAAAGTTTTTATTATTGATGGAAGGTCATTTATATATATGTTAAAGAGTGTTGTGCTCAGAACAGCACCTTGTGGAAGTCCTCTGTGTGTTTGTTTATATTTGGAAATGTATGTATTATATTTTGTGGTACAAAATCTTTGTGAAATAAACTGAGTTATCCATTTAAGCATGTTACTTTTCACACCTATTGATTGCAACTTCTCAATTAATTTGTTTCTCCAGACTGAGTCATATGCTGATTTAAAATCAATGAATACTGCTAAGGTATCCTCTTTTCTATTGAAAGCTTCCTTGATGTCTTGGCTTAGTAGGAGTACATTTTCACTTGTACTATGATTCTGTCTGAAGCCGGTCTGTGAACTATTAATTAAGTTGTAATATTCTAGGAACCAGTTAAGTCTAGATGCCACCATTCTTTCCATCACTTTTGCAATAACACTGGTCAAAGATATTGGTCTGAAACTATTAATATTGTTTGAAGGTTTGTTTTTCTTTAAAATCGGGATGATAATGGCTTTTTTCCAGTCGGAAGGTACAGTCATTCTCCAACACGTGTTATACAGTTTAAGTCGGATTTCTTTTCCTTTCCTGCCAAGGTGTTTAATAAACTCTGGGTGGATCTTGTCAGGTCCTGGAGATTTTTTGTTCTGTAATTGTTCTATTGCTAAATCCAGTTCTGTTTCGTTAAAATCCTGAATAAAAATATCATTTCGTATATCTTTTGGCTTATTAGTTTCTCTGATAGTTTTTTGGATAGCTTTATCTTGTTTTTTATACGCTTGGGGTATTTTTTGTGACTGAGCATAAAACTTGTTAAAGGATTCTGCTATTTCCCTATCTGTAGTTAAGCTTTTGTTATTATTTTTTAATGGTTCAGTTGTATTTTTTGATAATTTTGTTTTATTAAGGAATTTGTATATTTTATTTCCATCTTTCCTATAGTCCATATGTTCTACAAAATTTGTGAAACTGGCCCTCTTTGCTGTAATTAATTCTTTCTTAAAAATGGCTGCTTTTCTTCTCCAGTTTTGTACATCTTCTGGACACTTGGTTCTTTCGGCTTTGACTCTTGCTATATTTCTTTCGTGTTTTAACTTAGATAAAGATGGAGACCAAAAGTAGCTATATTTCTTTAACTTTCCTTTGGGGATATGTGTGTTGGCTGCTGTCAATAATATTTCACAAATTTTTTTATTCATTTCATCTGTTGACTTGAACTCTGATTCTAACAGTATATTACACTTCCCTTCTATCTCATTTTGGAAACTGGACCAATCTGCTTTTTTAAAATTCCAAGAAGTTTTAATTTTTGGTTTGTTACTTTTATTTATTAGACCTCTATGGTGATTCTGTGGCCTGAACCTGGGTCTTCTATTATTTCTCTTTTTGTATTGTCAATTATGTCAAATGACACCATCAGAAGATCAGGATTTGTACCTGAACCATTATAATGAAGGTAAGTGGGTGGATCATTTGGATTAAATATTAATTCCATTGTTGATGAGTTTAATAGGTCTTCTATGACTCTTCCTGCTGAATTTATATCTCTGTAGCCCCACCTAGGGGAGTGTGCATTAAAATCACCTATTAAAATACTTTTGGGTTCTATGGGAATAGAATTTAGATCTAGTGTATTGTCTGGAGGATTGTAGATACTGTAAATTCTATAGTGGTAGTTACTTTTCCATACTTCAATTTTAACTATTTCTGATTTATCTTGTTCTTCCATTGTTTTTTGGATTTGGATGGTAGCTTTCATATTTCTTTTAATTCCTGTAAGAATACCACTTGCTATTTGACGAGCCTTTGGAAGTATATGTGTAGTGTACTGATCCATTTCAAAGTATATTTCCTGTTCTTCTGATATATTGGCTTCTTGTACTGTGAAGACATCTATATCTTGGTCTTTTAATATTTTCATTAGCTCTTGTTTTTTAGGCTGGGACATGCCTCCTGCATTCCATTGTAGAATTCTTAAAGTATTGGAATTGTGATGAAATTTGCCTAAAGATGTCCCCACCCGGAGATCCGATTGGGGGACAGTTTTAACTCCGGAATGTTTATCTTTAGGACTCATATTCATGTATGTGGCTTTCATGTAACTGTTTTCTTAACGGGCACCAGTTTTACAATGTGGCAGTTACATCACCCGACTTAAACCCCCATTTTGCAAGGGGGACCACACCTATCGTTGGTTAACGGGTCCATCGGACCTAGCCGGGAGGACTAAATAGGTGGTATTTAGATCCACCGACCTTCCCCTCATGTGCCTCTGAGGGACGCTGTTGTGCTGTGATAGGCCAGCACATATGTAAATGACATTTCCTCCATTTTAGATGGAACAGTTATACCACTGTGATTCGGTCCCCAGAGCCTCATCTGTTAAAAGCAGGATGAGAATGGGAATTGGGTAGGAGAGGCTATAGGAGGCGCATCACTACCCCTTACTAAAAAGTAAATCTACTGTCTTGAAAACAATTGTCCACAATATCTTGTTACCCACAGGTATATAATAATTTTATGGAATGCATTAATTAATGGTTTTAACACAGATTTTATGCATAAAAAGATAGAGAAATTTAAATGTAAGAAGGCTGTAGAAGTTTCTCTCCTCAAAAAAATAAGATGATTGTATTTTTACAAAGTTCACTTACCATCCTTGGGCTAATAAATAAATTTACAAAATTTTTTAAAGAACATGGAATGACTTTGCTTCCTCAAAATAAATATAATATAAAAAATTTGCAAAATTGTTCTAAAAAGGATAAAATGTCAAATAAAAAATCTGGCATTTATCAATTTAGCTGTTTGGAGTGAATGACTGTAATGTTTAAGGGTCCGTCAACTAGATCATTAGGGTGATTGATTCTGTCAACAAATTTGTTTTGTTTTCAGTGGTTGATAATACAATAGGAAAAAATTTTGTGTTGCACTCACATGACTTTCTCTACTCTTGTACTAACCATTCTTACAAACTCTTATTCCTATATCTTCTTCATGTTAGATAAACATTTGCAGAAATTATCTTATTGCTTATTTCCTAGTGGATACAAGGGGAATATTAGAATACAGTAGGCTTTGAGGGATAGTCATATCTTTTAAAGCTTTGAGATTCTGTGCTCTTTGCACAGCTAACATAAAAAAATTAATAACAATGCTCCTGTTTGACAGTAGTTTGCTTTCCAAAACTCTCACAAATAATGAATATCTCGGAAATGGTTCACTGTACAAAAAATTTATTTGGGCATAAATTGTGTTTTAGCAAGATCTACATTTTTGTATAGTAAGATTCTGTCTATCTCTTACAGTTTATCAGTTATGTAGGTCATTCAGAGTAAACAGGACTACATGGTCTATAGCCAGAAAATTCAAAATATATATTTAATTTGTCATAAAAATATCTTAAACATATGTCATTTTAATAAAAATTTTCCATGTAGAGGATAGTTTAGGGTGGAGGAATTTTGTTCAAAATCTAGGTGTTGCATCCTTAAAAAATATTAAACTTAAAGTAAATACCAACTTCGGTTTTTAACCGACTTTTCATTTTTAAGTTATGCTGCCCACAGACAGACACACATACACACAGACCTTTTTCTAAAAATGCATTTTTTGGATTCATGGTGCCTCAAAACATATACTTCCAGTGAAATCTCGACATCAAATTTTTGGGTGGAATCCAATACTCCCTCTGTTTACTACACCTAGTGGAGAAAGTAAGAATAGGTCACTAGTGTCCACATGATAAACAGTTAAAATGTTTGAGGTTATTTTGAGTCACTTATTTACACTCACCTTCACACAGTTAAAACATTAAATATGTGAAAAAATTTCACGAAATCTTAGTCTACGTTTAATATTAAACAACTTAATCTGAATATAAAGATAAGTAAAGCTTAGTCTCTAAATATTTATTATATTTGTTGTATGTTTATGGATTTCTAGCATTATAAACAATTATGATCGTCAGAATTGTGTGCCATTGCATGTTTCTTCAGGGGTACCATAATGGTTATTTAACAAACATTGATGTAATTAATCTGTTGAAATATATGCATTAATAAGGAATTCCATTGTAATTCCCTCTTCACAATTTGTTAAAGCCTTCTGTAATACTGTCCTCCGATTTAGAGTTGGCAATAGATACGACTGTTTTGTCTCAAACATTTGTATCTAGTAGGCAATACATATACAGGTGTCTGGAACAAAAGTACCAGCGAGAAAGTTTAATAACTTGCTCAGTAATGAACGTAGAAAAATGCTGTTTGTTGCACATAACAAAGGAACAGCTAAAGTTCTTATGTTGCTAACATTTTGTTGTTTGTATTTTCTTTCAGAATGTAACATCAAACTGCTGTATACCTGCAGCAAAAAGTTGAGTGCTTTTTGACCTGTTGATTTGTAGTGCCTGGTTCATATACAGCATTTTTGATGAAAATATCCCCAACAATGACCACCTGAGAGGCATATAATAACAGCTTGGCATTCTCAGCTGCTTTAAACTAGGTCTCATAGAGAAATTACCACAGTGGAAGTGTGTCAGAAGAGCAAGTCAATATTCCTGCACAGTCCATTCAAATTTGTTCATTGTTACAGCAGGGAACTATGGATGCCAAAGTCAACTCTCCATTAAATTCTGTATAAGAGGTTGTGACTGAGTAAACAAGATTCAATTGGTACACAAGTTAAAATCAAATTATTTGTCACAATTCAATTATCTGTCAATCAATCAATTTATTCATCCAATTTATCGTACAGGAAGGTGTAGGATATGTCACAATTTATGCTGTGCAAAAGCTTATATACAATATATAGTTAATTACAATAAATAGTACAATTCATCCTAGTTTTACAATAGTGCATTCCTTCTAAAGTCAATCGTAGGCTGGCTGCAGGTGATGTCACTGCTGAACTAGTTCTCTTCTGTCAGTTGTGCCTCTCAATTGTGTGAAACAGAAAAAAAGTTGTTAATTGAATGTTCAAGGTTACTATTGTACAATTTCACAAGTCTTGTCTATATAACTCATATATTCTTCCACTGAGTAGAACTGGTTGAAGATTTAGGAATTTGTGAATTTCCTTTTTAAACTGGGTTTCTGATTTAATACTCCTTAAATGCTCAGGTAGTTGGTAAAATACTTTTTTGCCACTATATCTAAACGATTTCTGAAAAGTTTAGTTCTATGGGCCTTTATATGAAATTTGTTTTTATTCTTGGTGCTATGAGTATGTAGATCTATGTTTGTTATGTTACCCAAATTACTTTTAACATGAACTAACATTTATTTTATATAGAGACTCAGAAATGTGAGTATATTTAGTTGCTTAAAATACTCTCTACAGCTTTCTCTAGGAGAAATACCCACATGATTCTTAACACCCTCTTCTGTAATTTAAATACTGGATTACTATACTTGAATTTCCCCATAGTTTTATTCTATATAATAGTAGTGGGTGAAAATAAGTGTAATAGGTTTAGAAACAAGGGACTTTAACTGGAAAAGGATAAGGCACTCTTTACTTAATTTCTTTGTCAATTTCTCCACATGTTTCTCCCACCTCAGATGATGGTCAACTCACAGACCCAAAAATTATGCTTCAGTTTCTAGCTTTGTCATTTTTGATCCAAATTTGATGCATGACAACCTGTGGTTCTTTGGAGTTCTATTATGGAATTGAACAGCCATGGTTTTGTCCTCATTAATTATTAGTTTGTTGATTTTAAACCAGTTAGAAATTTTAATTACTATGGATGATATGGTATCTTCAAGGTTTTTACTGTCCTTTCCACTAATGAATATACTTGTGTCGTCAGCAAAGAGTGTAATTTTTATATCAGGTTTATATTTTAAATAGAATGGCAGATTATTGATGTAGATCAAAATAGAAGGGGACCCAGGACTGATCCTAGGAGTACCCCAGATACTTTTCTTTTTCCTAAAGTCTTTTTTTAGTCTTATTTTGTATGTCTAAATAATCAATTTCTACTACTTGTTCCCTGTTTTCTAGGTACGTAGTGAACCAATTATAAGCTAAGTTATCAAAGATCAATGACCACAAATTCCTACAGAGTAGTTTGTAAGCAATGATTCCAGTTTTCATTTGTGTGGGATTGTCAAGGAGCACAATTCCTGCACATAGGGCTCAAAAAACCCTTGTGTAATTAGGGAACTTGATAGGGTAACCCCTAAATCAACATTACCCAGGAAATGGTGCTTGGTCCATACTTCATGCAGAAGAGTATCGATGATAATTTGTGTCATGATATGCTGTAGAACTATGTCATGCCGCAGATGCCTAATGAATTGTTCTTCCTGAAAGATGAAGCATCTCCACATTATGTAGGACATATATGTGATCACTTGGACATCTGCTTCCCTCAGAGTTGGATTAGCCTGGTGGTCCCATAGCATGGCCTCCAAGATCCCTAGATCTAATCGTTCTGAATTTCTTTTATTTAGGATAAATAAAGGACATGATTTACAACACTTCTGTCATGGATTTGAATGATTTACATAAGGGAATAGCAGCAGCTGCTTCTGCAACAATAACTACACAGATGCTAGCAAATACTTAGAAATTGAGTACTGTCTGCCATGCTACAAGGGGTGCACACATAGATTAATATGTAACTAATTTAATATATAAATAAATACATATGTAATATAAAACCTTAAATGGTAACGTGTCATGTCAAATATGAGTTCATAGGTTCATTGAAATTTTTTGTTTTTGTTCCAGACACCCATATAAAGTAACAATCGAAATCTTCATTCACTGACATGGCAACATGAGTTACATAAATATAACAGTATTAATATGGGTTGCCTATTATAGTTTTCTCTTGAACAAACTTTTCATTCTTGGCTGAATCAGTGGAAACTTGAAGTACAAAGATTTTAGGGATTGCCTCTGCTGTCAAGTGATCAGCATCCAGACTTCTCAACCTGGAGGTCTCAGTTCAAGTCCTGGCTGGGGAATTTTTTAATTAGAATAATTCCTTCTGGGAATATGAATGTGTATTTAATATTAAAAATGATAAAAACATTAAGAATCCATATATTCAGTAAGTAATACCAACATCACTTGATAAGAATGGGCAGTAGCCAGGAATCAAATCCAGGACTTCACGAATGTGAACCTCGTGCATTACTACAGAGCCATCTCACACAGTATAAAATGTATTGCTCCTTGTCATGTTTGGGACTGCAACCGCCTCCTACATGTGTTGTAATAGAGTACAGTGAGGCCATGGAACGTGTGCTGCAGTGCAAGCAAATAGTTTAATACTGAGGAAATGTATAAATTAATTCCATGCGTGGATAATATCTGTATTATTTGTATTTCATTTATTTATTTTAAAATATTTTCTTTGTTCACAATGCTGTCAATTGCCAGGATCATGTCAACTCCGCCAGTTTACTGGAATTTGGTTCTGCAGGTTCTTTTACATGCCAGTAAATTTACTGACTTGGGGATGTCACTTTTAAGCACACTTATACCTCCGGTGGTTTGGCTTGTCTCTAGGACCATAAAACTGGTAGGTCAATTCCATCATGCCAGTTAGGGGCAGGGGGTAGAAAAAATGTTTTGCGTTGAGAAATCGTGGAAGTCTATTCATACTTGCCTCTTCAATATAGCACTGATTCGATAAAAGCAGCCAAATTTTCTCCCACCTCCCCCATAACAACAGACACAGAGGGGTAAGTATCTGTCTCTTTTCAACATATCTCTCTCTTTCTTTAGACCAGAGACAAATAAACCACACAGGGTATAAGAACTATTGGTCTAGGTCAGGTTTGAATCCACAATCCTGGGGTCAGTATGCCAGCACCTAACCAACTGAACCATCCAGACCACACTTTTTATTGGCTTATAGATAGATACTTTACTTCACTGCTTAGCGCAGTCAATACAATACAATACAATGTAATTTGATGTCAGTATAATACAAATACAATATAATTATTCCTGCCAACAAGATTTGTGTAATATAGCATTTCTTTTTAGCCTCTCTTTAAACCTATTTACACTTTGAGTCAAAGTCTCCAGTAACTCTGCAGTCAAATTGTCTGTCGTCACTTGTTCTACTTACAAAGGAAAATTTACCTACATCGGTTTTCTGTTCCCTGTTTATTTATTTATTTTTTTTTTTTGGGTGATCATTTCTCCCCCTATATGATGGATTTAACAACCATTTTGTTATGCCTTTCCATACAGATTCCCCCTTATATGCTCTAAAAATTGCACATAGCCTTGCTCGTTTTCTACATTTCTCAGTGCCTGTAGGATTTTCGAAACGTTTTCCTCTGTCTACAAATTTAGCTGCTTATTTTTGAACTCTCTCGAGTGCTAGTTTTTGCCCAACCCGTTATGGATCCCAGCATGTCATGCTATATTCTAATATTGGCCGGACTAAGGATGTGTATGTTAAGTTTCGTGATTTCCCATTACTGCATTTTAATATCCTCATTACAAAGTGTAATGCTTTCCACACCTTTCCAGTGTCTGAGTTCACATGTTCCCCCCACTCCAATCTTTCATTTATTATTATACCTAGGTATGTAGTGCTATTTACCTGGGGTATTTTCTAATTTGTACACCACATTTTCTTCTGTCCTTGCCCTTGAAAATATAATTGCTTTGCATTTACTTGGATTTATCTGCATTTGATTGGATGGCGCCCAGAGTTGAATTTTGTTTAAATCTTCTTGTAAGTTTTTAACATCACATTCGCTCTTAATATTTCTATAGATTATACAATCATCCGCAAAGAGGCGAATTTGCCATAAATCATTTACATATGCTAAGAAAAGCAACGGCCTGACTACACTACCCACCCCATGTATGCTTGCATACATGTTATCGAGCGATATGACTCACATTCAGGAGGTCGTGGGTACGATTCCTGTAGCCTACCTCCCTGACCCATGGGTTTCTTGGGGGTTTCCTCGGATCGCTAGACGAATGCTGGGAGGATAATTACTTCCCGAACTTCCTGCCCCTCCATATCATCTCGCTTCTTTCATCTGACTGACTGTTTCAGGGTTCTAAGTGTTGGTGGGAGTTACGACGTGTATGTCAGGTGCTTGCTCTCTGCGAATCGTCCTCTGAACCACGTGAGGCCTCTCTGGGGACCTGGGAGCGTGCGGGTGTACGATCCGCCATCGAAGAGTTCAAATCTGTAGAAATTAGGGACCCTGACCTCTGCCCTGCTCCTCAGGTCCGACCACCTCACCTCACTCATCCCTTCCGGGAGTCCCTTAGGGTTTCATTGGTCGAGGTGCTAAGTCTCCCATACGCACCTTGTCTGTCCTATGTTACATACACTCATTTGGTTCAGGCTCTTCCAGTCTATCCAAAATTGCAAAATATGAGTATAATCTGCTTATGCAGATTCTCAAACATGCATATAAAAAGACTAAAAAGGTACCATAAGTGATATTGAACTTAAGTTATTTGACTCATAGGCGGCGCAGTGGCCGACTGGTTAGACCGCTCGCCTGTCGCCAAGGTGAAGTTCCATACCAGACCTATGAGATTTGTGGTGTACAAAATGGCCTAAATAGGAAAAATTAAACAATCAAGAGACTATAGTTTCATTAATTACCAAGAGGGTCATCAGAACTAGTGATCCTTTTTCAACCTTACTGTTCTGTTTGGGTCAGTATGACCCATAATGCATATTGGTTTCTGATATTCTTTTAAATAAAGCAAGATAAACATTTGAAAAGTTGCCATTTTCTTTATCATTACAAAATCAGTTTGTTGTGTTAACCTTAGATGGAGGTTAACCCTGTGTTATATCTCAGGCAGATATAACATTTCTCAACATACAGTGGACTATGTGCAATGTTAATTTGATTTTATATTTCAGCTATGCTTTGGTTGAGAGTTGAATTGAATTGTGCGGACATCACTGTTTTAGTTCCGCAATAGCATTGATTTATAAGTGTACACATGTATGTAAGCCACATCGTCTCACAGATGGATATTACTGTAAAGGTAACCGACTAATATTTGATTTTTGTAATTTTTGCACAGTTTCTTGCAAGATATGATGTAAACTGAATCAAAATATAAATATTAAGTACCTGAGTGACCGAGCTTTGCTCGACATTTACATAAAGGAAAAGGGAGTAGAGAAAACCATGTGAACGTAATACGTTGTGTAGTAAAATGGATTGCATAAAAGCCTTCTTCATGAAAAAACACTTAGGTGTGCCAATTTTCATGGCAACAACTGGTTTTGGAGTTGACCCACTCTTCAACATACAATATGTATAGGCATTGATATATATGAAGTTAATAAATGATAGAGAAGAACATATGAATTGTTACGTAAAACAAAAGTGAGTAGGGAAAATAGTATAAATGTAATACATTGTATTTCTATTTCAAACATATAGACGGGACAGCCGTAACCCATAAACTAATATAGCTAGGTAAACTTTCTTACTGTATTCTGATAGCCCTGGAAGAGGACTTTAAAACGCTAACTCGTTGGCTGAAATTGATTAGCAGAGAAATTATGGCCGAAATAAGGTTTAGACTAATTGTGACTGTTACGCTAGACTAAGATAGCTAAGTCAACTTTCTTTAAGTTTTCTGAAACCTCTTGTTGAGGCCTTTAATAGCCTGGCTTGGTCAACAGAGAAATTATGGTCAAAATAAGGTTTAGAGTACTTGTGACTGTTATGCGTAAAATCACGTTTTTTCAGGAACTACGCCTATATAGATAAACTTAAAAAGCAAAACCCTGTCTGAATAGAAAATTTGATTGGAATCGTTAGGACCGTTTCCAAGCTGTAAGGAATATATACCGTATTTTATCGCATAAGGCGATAAATGCCCCCCCCCCCCCCCTCGCATATTTCCCTCCCCTATGATTTTTCATCACTAAAAATTATTTATCTATTAAACATCGCATAATTCCCTCTCTTGGTTCGTTCTCATTTAGCGACCTTCAAATGACTTGATAGTGGACAATAATCGACGCAGCGATGCCTGTCACGGACAACAATGGACGCAGTGCTTGCCACAAAAATACTCGTATGCCATTGTCACAACGTATCGTAAAATTGAAATGTGAAGTAGCAGACGTGTTTCTAAGTCAGACTGTTACAAGTCGTCATATTTTTAAGAAGAGTTTTTAAAAAACTGGTATTTCTTATGCCATTAATGGTTCTGACGACATGTTGTGGAATAGTGAACATGAAGATGTGTTATCTGAGCCAGATATAAATGAAAATAGTGATGATAGTGACGAAAGTGAGACAGCAGAATAGTCAGAGAAAAGAAACAATGAAACAATACATTGTAGGCCCAATGAAATCGTGGTATGTATACAGTTCATTTACAAATTAATGTATACCTATATAACTTTTACATAATACTACATGGTTTCCCTTCCTTTCTGAATTCCTAGAAGCACCACTCGCATAATTCCCTCCCCAGTGTTTTCTAGCAAATTTTTCGTGAAAAAAAAGAGGGGGGGGGGATTACGCGATAAAATACGGTATATATATATATTTACATACAAGAATTGGTCGTTTAAATATATACGATTATTTATTAATCTTTAAAATTATTTATTTTTGAGATACACTAAAGTGGACATAAAATGCAAGATTTTAGGCTTGATCCAACATGATCCAAAATCAATTTTGAATTATCTGAGCATGTGCAGCGCAGTACCTAGTAGGATTGCAACATGACGAAATCGGTTCTTGCACAAAAGTAGGAAGTGCAAATTCTGGACATGCGAAAATCGTATAGCATATAACACATGCTCGGGTTATTCAGAATCACAGATTAATAATGGCTCCAGTAATATTCCAACCGTATAAAATTCCGAAAACTAGTTCTGAGAGCGTGCTCGATTGTGTATGTGCATAAGAAAATGTTGGTATTAGTTTGGAAAATGCGTTCAGAATGTGGTTCAGAACCTTTTGTTGGAACAGGCCTTTTGTCATCTTAGTCTCCCAGACGGATGTTACTGTTAGCGCCCTTTCTTCACATGTTACCAACCAGGGGTTAAAAATTGAGACAGAATATTAGAAGACCCGAAAAGAAAATCGTTCATGTAAATGTTTGTTAAAAGTGTAATTCGTTTTTTGATGTTGGTATGAGATAATTAAATGACGAAAACATGTTGATAAGGTTCATTGTTACGAACAACTAAGTTTGCACAAAGACGTCATAAATCTTTCCATATTTGATTTTAATATATGTGTATAAATATTAGAATTGTTTGTGTTCCATAATAAAAGTAGGGGAGGATGATTAGAGATTGCTTCCCTAACGAGAAAGAACTATTTGATG
This sequence comes from Tenodera sinensis, assembly GCA_030765045.1. NCBI lineage: Eukaryota > Metazoa > Arthropoda > Insecta > Mantodea > Mantidae > Tenodera > Tenodera sinensis. Next base: position 11,156,059 of record CM060965.1, read on the forward strand.
AATAGCGCGGATGAATTTGAAAAAGGCGGTGTCGCGTCAAAACGACGCCAAAAAACTGGACACTAGCGTCTCCGTATTTGGCATGGATGGACGCATTTTTATGTGTACGCGTCATGAAATAGTAAAAGTGAATTTACTAAGTGTTTAGAGACCTTTAATTAAATTTCGGCGATGCTAGGGAAGTTGATCCGCTAAAATAAGACTTTCTACTGTGATACGATTTAAAAATTGTGAACAAGAAGGTGCAAATAAAATGTTTGACTAAAGTTAAACCCGAGTGTATGTTCATTCCATCCGTTACCACGCCCTGAGAGAAATAAGAGCCACATCGCTCAAACAAGAAGCCACCCTCAAATAAAAACAGCACAAAAATGTATTTACATACTTTAGTCCTGAGCCGTAATAGTTGCATACTGTGACAAATGATAAGTCCAGTTACTTTTTAATGTCTCTTTATTTCATCTAAAACTGAATCACAATTCACACCTTGTGACCTTGCAATTCACAGCTGTTCTGTTCTACTCATAATCTTGACACCAACACTGTTCAACCGTCCACAGCTCACATGGACAATTCTACTCACTCTTTCTTAAAATTTACTTCTCTTTCTGTGCCAACTTGCTTATATAGTTGAGAAATGGGCACCAGCAATTTTTCTGGAAATTGGCATTTCACAAAGCTTCTCATAACAATTCCTGCACTCAAAGCTTCTGAAACTGTTTGGAAATGGTGTTTGTCTTAGCTGCCATTGTCCCACTGTGATATAGCTCTTGGTTCTCGTTGGATCTGCAGCTGGTGCCACAGTACATTGTGTTCAGGTTAATATGGCCAGCACAAAGCTGTGGTATTCTTACCTACTATGTTGGTGTTTATGACAGTTACATTAAAACATTTATTTTTCTTTTGTTTGTTTTATGTAGCAATAAACGGATTGTGTTCAACAATGAGTTCCATATTGTTACAACAATCAGCTTATTCCCTATTATCATAGCATAAAGTGCTGCTAGGTGCCAAATTCCTTTTATCCTCATTGAATTTTACCAGGGTGGTGCTGTGGCCGAGTGGATAGAGTGTTCACCTACTACCTAGGTGGTCCGGGTTAGATCCAGGACATGTGGTATTCGTGGTGGACCCATACCAAATTATCTGTACATGGAACATTTTTCAAAATGTTGAGTTTTTCTAAAATAGCTCTAATGATTTGATTAAAATACCATATATTTAAAATATGCTCATGACAAATGAAATGCATATCTTAAATTTTCTGGGAATGTCCTCTGAAGTCATCTCATTCTGAATGACTTGTATAACTGGTAAACTTTAAGCGACGGACAAAATCTTACTACACAAAAATATAGATCTCACTTAAGTACACAATTTATGTCCTATACATTTTTACTTTCTCTGCTGGTAAGTAGGGGAAGTATTATATTCCACCCAAAAATTTAATGTTGAGATTTCACCGGAAATATATGTTTTGAGGCTCCCTGAGTCCAAAAAAAGCATTTTTAGAAAAACGTCCATGCGTGTGTCTGTGTGCGTGTGCGTGTGCGCGTGCGTGTGTGGGTGTGGGTGTGGGTGTGTGTGTGTGTGTGTGTGTGGGGACAGCATAACTCAAAAACGAAAAGTCGGTTAAAAACCAAAGTTGGTATTTAAGTTGAATGTCTTTCAAGGATCCGACACGAAGATTTTGAAGAAAATAGCCCCATCCTAAACTACCCTTCACATGGAACATTTTTCGAAAATTTTGATTTTCTTGAAAATGGCTCTAACGATTGTGATTAAAATGTCGTATGTTTGAGATATTTTGATGACAAATGAAATGTATACCTTGAATTTTCTGGCTATAGCCGCTGTAGTCGTATTTACTCTGGACGACTTTTGCATAACTGGTAAACCGTTAGAGATAAACCAAATTGTACTGTGCAAAAATTGTAGATCTTGCTAAAATACATAATTTGGGTCTGAACAAATTTTCTTGTAGAGTGAACCATTTCGGAGATACTCCTTGTTATGTGTGTGAGTTTTGGAAAACTTAAAACTTTCGTGAAATAGAACATCGTTCATTTTTTTATATGTTAAGTGTGCAAAGAGAATGGAATCTCAAAGCTTTAAAAGATTTGACTATCGCACAAAGCCTACTGTATTCTAATGTTCCCTTTGCACCTAAAAGGAAATAAGCAATAAGATAATTTGTGCGAATGTTTATCTTAACTAACAAGACAATATAGGAATAAGAGTTTGTAAGAATGATTAGTACAAGAGTAGAGAAAGTCATATGAGTGCAACACATCAGATCTTTTTTTGTGGAGCAAACCATTTGAGATATTCCCTGTTATCAGGTTTTACTTTCCCTACTACATATAGGAAGTAGAGGAAGTGTTATATCCCAGCCAAAATTCAACATCAAGGTTTCACCTGAAATATGTTTTGAGGCCCCTTGAATAAAAACAAAGCATTTTTAGGGTGTCTGTCAGTCTGTGGGCAGCATAATTCAAAAACAAAAAATTGGTTAAAAACCAAAGTTGGTATTTAAGTTTAAAGTTTTTCAAGGATGTGACAAGAAGATTTTGAAGAAAATTCCTCCACCCTAAACAACCCTTTACATGGAAAACTTTTCAAAAGTTTTGATTTTCTCGAAAATGGCTCAACGATTTTTATTAAAATGCCATATGTTTAAGGCATTTTTATGACAAATGAAATGTATATTTTGAATTTTCTGGCTATAGCCTATGCAGTCTTGTTTACTCAGGGTGACTTTTGCATAACTGGTAAACCATAAGAGATAGACCAAATCTTACTATACAAAAAATATGTTGTTAGCTAATGCTGGATTTCTGACAATGAAGTCATTAATCCTCTTGCTCTCCAATATTTTTCACAATGATATTGAAGAGAGCAATAGCAGTAATAGTAACCGTTTTTTAGAGAGCACCATATTTTTATGTTTTGGCGGTCACATCGCTCTCTCACAACCCCCAGAATGTCTGGAGGACCACACCTGCCGTTGGTTTACGGGTCTCACTGACCTGACCGGGAGAGTTATCAAAATAAATTCACTGACCATATCCTCTGATCACCAATCAGAGGACGTATTACATGCCATGACAGCATGTTAGGGGTTAAGATTTTATAGAGAAATTAGAGAAATGGAGAGGTTGGAAAAATAAAGACTCCCTAGCCCTCGGGAACCCTAATAGCATCGGGGTCGGAAGAGAACAAGAGATGACGAAGGTAAGGTCAGATAGAAAAGTTACAGTGAGGAGCAAAACACCAGTAAGTGGAAGTAATGTTCTGCTCAGCTTGGGTAATATATTACATATTATATTCATATTCATAGCAAATATATTACATATATTCATATTCCAATCTTAACGCTTGAGATAATTTTGTCAAGTAGGATTCAACTTACTATGCTGCATTTCTACACATTTTATAAAAACATTTTATCCATTTTTATGGCATTGAACTTAACTTAATATACTTAATATATACTTAATATACAAAAAATATAGATCTTGCTAAAATACAATTTATGTCCAAATTAATTTTACTGTGGAGTGAACCATTTCAGAGATATTCCTTGTTATTTGTGTGAGCTTTCCAATATTTATATTTCAAAGCCTTCATATAGTGACTGGCTTTAAAAGATTTGACTATCGCTCAAAGTAGTGCCCCACAGTTTCTCCTTTCCATTGCAAGCACTTGTTACCACAATGGAGACACTTAAAAGCAGTTTTCGCAAGATATAAAGATAAAAGACTTGGTTACATTAAATTTCTTCTTCAACTTCCCTGTTCTATCACTGTCATGGCATCAAGGATACATGAAATTACAAATGTAAAAAATCTTAGAGCTGTCCATCAGCACATTGAACTTTGAGGTGTTACCATTCAACCAAATACATAAGACTGTTTCATTTTAAGTTTAATTAGTATTTACTATTTGTTATAATAGTGTTTTTAGCTGTTCCTACTATTTTGTTATGTTTATGTTCCAAGATTTTCATAATGCCTTGTAAAAATGAACTAGCTTTAACTTTAATCTTAAGAAATCCTTTGCAGTAAAAGTGGTCAAAGTGATTGCTGGTTCTCTTAGCCAAAATCATGCTATATTTGGTGACATTAAAAATACTCAGTGTACAAGTAATTGCGTGATGGCGTTATTTTATCAACTGTGATAAGTGTTAATGCTTAGAATTTGCATGTTGTTGACAAAATTCTTCATTTAGGCAATTAAGTCAATTTCAAATTATAATGATATTGTGCCAAATCTACCTTACTTGTGTGGTGATGAAGTTTGGCTGCAGGGTATTACAACTAATGATGTAAAAGTAACCTGCAGAGCAGTGACAAATAATTTTGAATTACAAGGGATCATATCAGGAGATGTAGGTGGTGTGCTAGAAAAGATTTTCCAGTGTTATGAGTATGGTGTGTTTACCACACACTTAGTTTATAGCTCTATTAAGAACGATTGCATGTACTGGTTTTGTATATCTTAGCCATGCAAAGAGAACAGAATCTCAAAGCTTTGAAAGAATTGACTATTGCTCAAAGCCTACTGTATTCCAATATTCCCCTTGCACCTACAAGGAAGTAAGCAATAAGATAATTTGTACAAATGTTTATCTCAACTAACATGAAGAATAGGAATAAGAGTTTGTAAGAATGGTTAGTACAAGAGTAGAGAAAGTCACATGAGTGCAACCCATCAGATTTTTTTATACTTTACCCAAGCAAAACATTTGACTATCACTTAAGCCTACTGTATCTCCATAATCCCCTGCATCTAAAAGAAAATTAGCAACAGAATAATTTCTACAAATGTTTGTTTTCACATGATGTAGACAGAGGAATCAGTGTTTGTGTACAAGAGAGGAGAAGGCTATGTGAGTGCAATATATCAGGATTTCTTCCCTTAGCTTATAGTAACCCAGTATCTTATTATAAGGCAGCACTTCTTATCTGCTAGAGCTGCTTCTGCCTTTAGAGAAATTGAACACCACCTTGTGGTTGCTTTGGGAGCAGTCATTGGTTCTTTTGGACCTCTCTAAACAATGTCAGTTTGGTCATCTGGACAATTGTATATAAGTACTAAGCTCTCCCAACTGCATCAAGGTAATTAGGGGGTGGGGTGGTGTGGAAACAAATAAATTATTTAACTTTGAACAATTGGTTTTTATTTGGCATTCTTTTCATTAAATGAACACAATCTTATTGCAGTTATGTATTTACAATACACAAGGGTGTAAATATTAAAACATAAAAATCAGTTAATAAAAGCTAAATTAGCCACATAGCAAACATCCAAGGATTGTCCTCTTATTACAGAAAAGTTACAATTTGTAAGAACCCAACAAGCGCTCTGGAGAAAAATGCTTACTTCCGACCCAAATTAAAACAGTGAAAGGAGTATTAAAACGGTATGTAATTACCTTAGAAGTATTGTCTACAGTCAATGTTGTCACTTGTAGAGCCTGGAACACACCCATCCTTTTTATGTTGCTTTCTTTTATAGGAAAACTAGTTGAAATACCCAGTATTGTCCATAGTTTGATTACTTTATCTCTACAACTTTTAGACTTACATTGGGTACTATAAAGAACCCAAAATAAATAAAAACCCAGGAAAACACTATGCAAAAGCACTGTTGAATAACCCCAAATACCACAGGAAGAAAAGCAAATAGCAAAAGCTGTGTGAATGTAAGACGTTATATTTCTATGTCAATCATATACAAAATCAATTCTTTATAGAAGAGGAAGTAGAGAAAGAAGTGCAACTGTGTTTCATCAAACAAATCTGAGTAAAGATAACTGTGTGGATGTAATGTATTGAATTTCAATTTCAAACATATGAAATTTAATGAATTGTTTGTAGAAGAGGGAGTAAGAAAGAAGTGTGATTGTGTTTGATAAAAGAAAAGTGTATAGAGAAAATCATGCAAATGTAATATGTAGCATTTCTATTTCAATCTTAGAAAATACTATGTATTATATATTGAAGGGACAAGATGTGTGAATTTAATACACAAAAGAAAAGCAAATAGAAAAACACCATGTGAATGTGAATGTTGTGCAGTAAAATGGTTAGCACACAATCCTTCTCCGTGAAAGAATGCATAATAAATGTGCCAAATTTCAAGGTGATCAGTCTAGCGGTTTAGGAGTGCATAGCGGACAAACACACAAATATAAGGTAAGTGGATTAATAACACTAAACAACACTTGCTTATAATTTAGAAAGTAAAAAAGATAAAGTAGTGACAGTAATATATTCCAGCTCGAATCTCATGCTTCAATTTTAATATTACAGCTTCTCAGGTAAAAACTGCAGCATTGAAAGGGACAAGTGTTAGCAAAAACAGTGAGAGTAAGTGTATCACAATCAGGGAATGTGTAGACAAAACTAGATTTAAAAACTGGAAATCAAATGGCCCCCGACTTTCATCAAATAGTTTTGGGAAAGTTATATTATACCTGTACTGCCCAGAAATAGAAAATCATGGTGCTCTGAAAGACAGTAAAATGCATATTGCTGCTGTCGACACTGCTGCTAAGTTTTATGTATTTAACACACCAATGCCACTACCACTATTGGCATAAATATCACACAAACTTAAGTCCCCTCCCCCACATCCAAACCACTAACCAAACTCTTCACCTTGAAACCCAGATCCCATCCATCCCAGAGGCAATAACAAAAGAATCAAGGCAACATGGACGAGCATTAGAAACCACAATAACTACATGATCTTCAACATTGGCAAAGGCGAGCTGAAGCTCCACAAGCATGCAAGAATAAAAATGTTCTAGATGTGGCACGGCTTGCCGACTAATGCCCATGCAATCCAGACCCCAGGCCGCACACACAGTAAGGTACGGCCCGCATCTCAGGAACCACCCAGAAGCTGCAACATGTCCATGCAGGAAAACTGTAAATAGTGTACAAAGTGAAGTGCAAATAGTTCAGTGTGCAAGCTGGGATGCATATTTTTGGTGTGCCCAGTGAAAGGGTGTGTGTGTGTGTGTGTGTGTGTGTGTGTGTGTGTGTGTGTGCGCGCGTATGTGATGGAATATACAGTTCTGGTATGCCCAGGAGTGACTGCGTGTGTGTATATAAATGTGTATGTATATGCATATAAAAAAAACGAAACAAAAACTTAAGACAGATATACTATATCTACAACAAAAAAACTGTTCTCAGTGACCTAAAGTTAGTCACCATATGGCTGCTTTTTAAACAAGAAAACTGTAAATAATGCTAAATATAAGTCCATCCTAAATTGTAGCCTCTAAGCTGGGGCTAATGTACCGGCACCAGGCGCGGCTCCTCAGGGTAGGCAGGGTAGGCATTGCCTACCCTATCGTAATACATCAACAAATAATGTTTAACTATGATTCTGCATTTTATCATTTGAACCGTCATTTGCCCTAAACTGCAGTTCAAGAAAAGTTTTCTCGGTTATAATGACCAGCGCATGGTCAAATCCTTTAATCTCAATTCCAATTCATCAAAACGGTGCTGCGTGTTTGAAACGCGCGGCAGAAATGATACGCATGGAACCTGGGTAGTGGAGAGCAGGCTAGCTTAACCTCTGCCTGCCCGGCCCCATTTCCTCAGTACGAGGCCCTTGAATAGGGATAAGGAAACATTCGGTCTGTATATGCACTCCGAGCATGCGTAGACGCGTCTGCCAGCAGTCCGAACACTTGCCGGCCCAAATCCGAATTTATGCGACATTTTCCGAACAGCCATACTCCACGAACGAAGATCTCAGAGATCTGAATCGTGTCATTATCACTCTGTCTAATACCAGTATGACCGACTTAATTAGTGAACTATTACAAATTTCGCTTTCGCGGCGCACTGACAATGAAAAGAGGAGTGTTTTAGCTATTTAACACAAAGCTGCAGTCAGACAATTTTTCAATTTCTTAATCTATTTTAGTCATGGGCGTCACGAAACGGGGGCAAGGGGGGCCACGGACCCCCTTGGAAGTTGGTGAACTTAATGTGCAGTCAGTGACTGACTTTTAAATTATTATTTTAATTTTGATGTAAAGAACAATTTTTGTTTAGCACAAATTAATACGGTTATCTGCAACAAATACTATAAATTTTGACAGTAAAATAATGATTTAATATTATATGACTGCAAATTTCCAACATGTGCCCCCCCCCCCTGGAAAAAAGTCTGCCGACACTCGTGATTTTAGTTTTGGCGGTAATTCGTCCGTAGGTCACGCTCATTCACTCTGCTCTTATTAAACAACCAAACAATATATTGTTTGCGTTATCCGCAATGACTTCACCCCCTATATTTCGGATAAACGGGGTTTATTATTATTATTACTATTATTATTATTATTATTATTATTATTATTATTATTATTATTATTATTATTATTATTATTATTATTATTATTATTATTATTGTTGTTGTTGTTGTTGTTGTTGTTGTTGTTGTTACACTTTGCCTACCCTAAAATTTTGACTGTGAGCCGCCACTGACCGGCACCAGTCAAAATTTTGTTAATAAAGAAAACTGGAAACTGGAACCCTCCCCACCCACCTCATCAGAAAGTCTGATTCCAACAATGCTTCTTACAAATGTTAAATTGAAGCAAATAGTTAATCAGCTATGGCTTACCATTTTTGGAATTCACTCCACAGTATAAATTTGTTTAAAACCACCAGGAAGCAAAACAGTTTGGATTTTCAGAGAAAACTGAATTTACAAAGATCTGGATATTAATTCCCACAAATATGAACTTCTACAAGGGAATAATTTGACAACAGCTGACAATGTAAGCAACACCTTACGAAAATACATTCTTCCAGCTAATGTGATGAATGTTACTTCTACTCAACTTTCAATTTATACGTATGTTGGTTTACCTGTGCAAACACTTGCTTAAAAACAATGAATAGACTTCATGAACACTTTAGGAATAGGAATAGGAGGGAGTTCGGCACTGAGACCAGGCTTATTGCACCTCTCCCCCAAGGGGTCACCTCGGGAGGAAGGATGAGATGAGAGGAGACACCGAGTGAACAGATCCGGACTAACAGCACAGCCATTGAAAGAGGTCCCTAACGTTTTCCAAGATTGACAACACCTGAAAGTTTTTAAGTCTTCTGATGCCAACTCAGGGGGATCCTGGCATGGTGTCCAATGCCCCCAGATGCCACCCCCTTACCCAGATCCTACGAATGAGTGATGGATAGAGTTCCTGTGTGCATATCATCCCTGCCAAGCTGCACCTTCACTGACACTTGCAATCCTGAAAGAACCAATGGATGAAGGATGAATAAAATGACTAATGAAATGAAATGGGAAATTCAGAGGATGTAACTATGCTTCCCAGTATTCACCTAGCGACCCAAGGAAACTCCCAAAAACACCCATAGGTCAAGAAGGTCGGCCACGGGGATCAGACCCATACCACCCGAATGCGAGCCTCACATGTTACCACAGTACCATCTCGTTTGAGTATGAACAGTTGGTAGATTGTAATATCAGAATTTCAGCAAAACAGACACACTAACAATTATTGTTAAATATACATTGAAATATAATAAATATGGCACAGTTGTATAAAAAGACAAGGCAATTTAAAATACAAAATCTTTTTTTTTTTTTGGAATGTTTAAGAGTTTTTGATGTTTCTATTTGTACTTTGAAACATCAGCAAAGCTATTAGTTTGAACCTTTCAGCTCTTAACATTGTTGAGAACCGATGTTTCTTCCACAGCATCTTCAGTGCTGTTAACAATATGGATTGCTGTGGTTTCATTCACTTCAACTTTTTCTTTCTCTTTGGTGGCAATGTTGTTCCAGCTCTGTACCTCGGCTGTGGCACACAGTATGTATGGCAGGCTGCATAATGTGTACATGGCTGCTGCAATCAGGAAGATGATACGCCAGCCAGCTGTCGTATTCTGGAACAAAATAAAATTGTAATCACAAATTTAATGTTGCCATTTTTACTTTCTCTATTAAGTACTTGCATAAAGTGACCAGACATGCTGCTTTGAAGGGAACATTACGATTTTTACTTTCTCTACTGGTAAGTATTCCACCCAAAAATTATATTTTGAGATTTCACCGGAAATATGTTTTGAGACCCCCTGAATCCAAAAAAAAAAGCTTTTTTAGAAAAATGTCTGTGTGTCCATCTGTCCGTGGACAGCATAACTCAAAAACGAAAAGTCAGTTAAAAACCAAAGTTGGTATTTAAGTTTAATGTTTTTCAAGGATGTGACACGAAGATTTTGAAGAAAATTTCTCCACCCTAAACTACCCTTTACATGAAACATTTTTCAAAAATTTTGATTTTCTTGAAAATGGCTCTAATGATTTTTATTAAAATGCCATATGCTTGAGATGTTTGTACTACAAATGAAATGTGTATTTTGAATTTTCTGGCTATAGCCTATGTAGTCCTGTTTATTCTGGATGACCTTTGAATAACTCAGGAACAGTAAGAGACAGACATCTTACTATACAAAAAATGTTGTTGTTAGCTAATGCTGGATTTCTGACAATGAAGTCATTAATCCTCTTGCTCTCCAATATTTAATATATTGATATTGTTCTATCAATACAAAAAATGTAGATTTCGCTAAAACACACAATTTATGTCCAAATAAATTTGTTTGTAGAGTGAACCATTTCGGAGATATTTCTTGCTATTTAGGTCAGTTTCAGAAAACTTAAAACTTTTGTGAAATGGAACATCGTTGTTCATTTTTTCATATGTTAAGCATGCAAAGAGAACAGGATCTCAAAGCTTTAAAACATTTGACTATCGGTCAAAGCCTACTGTATTTTAATATTCCCCTTGGACCTACAAGGAAATAAGCAATAAGATAATTTGTACAAATGTTTATCTCAACTAAGACAAAGAAGATATAGGAATAAGTATTTGTAAGAATGGTTAGTACAAGAGCAGAGAAAGTCATGTGAGTGCAACACATCAGATTTTTCAACCTGCGGTCCCATTGTCCTACTAAATTTTGTCAGGATGCCTGTTTGTCCTGTTTTGTTACAAATAGCATTTCATTTTTACTCTCAACATTATGCCACATAATGTTTAAATCCTTACGTTCATACATTAAAACCTATGTAACCTGGTTACCTGCAGATGTGTATGTTTACATCAGTGGTATATATTATGGGCTATCTAAGCTGTCACTGAAGCTTACATCTAAAGTAAACTAGAAATTAATAAGTAATATTAATAATAATTGCAATATTAGCCAGGTACCCTCACGAAGAATTGGCACATAGGACAGACTATGTCTGGTTCTCTACCACTGAACACAGCGGAGAGTAGGGCTTCGGATGCTTGCTGCCGCAGCCTTCACTATGATGGGGGAAGAGAGATGAGATGCCAGAATGCAGGAATAAGCATGCCAAGGCTTTGGAATCCTGTGTCACTATACTCACACGAGTGTCTCCGAAATGTGCCATGTGAACACGACTGGCTGCATAGCAATAAGTTAAAAAAGAAAGAACATGTTTTTAATGATGCAACTGTATGGCCTTCAACAGCTGTATTAGTAGGTATTATTTATTTCATAGTTACAGTGTATCAAGACAGTTGCTAGTGATAATTCTTTGAAATGGATGAACAATGTGAAATAAAACAGTGAAACTACATAATTGTAGTTGAAATATGAGGATAAATTAGTAATAGTAAAACAGGGAAGGCCTACACTAGGCAGTGTGAGCAGAAGGAAACGAAATAAGAATACTTAAGAAAGGTATTTTAATATAAACAATTATAACAAGTATGCGGTTTGACTGGTACATTTGAATTAAATAATTTTTATTTTTGGATGTGTTGATAAGAGATCAACAACACATAAAATCTTTTACAGCATTAAAAAATTTTTATACTCAATGGACAGACCATTCATTGAACTGTCACAAAAAAGATTATTGATCATTTGCATAATGAAAAGATTAAAGAAAATATAAATGTACTGAATAGCTTGATTGATGCGGTTCTTATACTTCCCCACTGCAAATTTTATTAAGGAAACCAGACAATTCTTTGTTTCTCTTAACGGTTTACCCGGTGTTTTCTCATATTCCACTCTATGCACATTTCAAATTACAAGTTGCATACCCGAGGATGGCAATTTGTTATCTTTCCATGTAGTGTAGTGCAAATTATAATGTATACTGTATTCATACTACATTTTATCTATCTTTAACCTATCTAGTAAAATAATGCTAATAAAAGCCATGTATATTTAAGTTAAATGAAGCTAAACATGGGAATGCAGGAAAAATGAAGTTTAAAACAATAAATACAAGCACATAAGCACAAAAACATAATGTGGGCGTACTAGACCACATGCGACGGACAGTGTTCTACCAGGATGGGTTGGGCAATAATGACCTTCGTGGTTTTGTGCCCTAATACCTCACTTCATCATTGCCACCACAACTGCCATTGTCACCACCACCAGCGTGGGTGACTAATCAACAACCCCTTATTGTCCGCATCTGGTAGGCCTAGTGATAGCCCAACTCACAATCCCAGCATACGCCACTGATTTATGTACTGTGTTATTCATTGCAAATGGTGTATCAACTATGTTAATGTTCTTAAGTATAGACATAACTGTTTCTTGAATATAAATGCAGGGAAGTGGACAGAATTTTCTAAACAGAGGTTTGTGGGATGATTTTGGGCTAATGCCTTCCACGAATCGAATAATTTTTTTTCTGTATGACAAAGTGCAATATCCTGTCTACCTACTTGTCCTAGACATAATGTTGAAACTTACATCCTTCTGTAGCACTGCTCCAGCCACTGGTGTGGAGATTATACCAGTTACAGAACCAACAGCATTCATTAGGCCTGTCAGTGATCCTGTCAACATATACAAAACATTGTCACACAAGGTAATTATTATTTATTTATGCCAACAAACTTGCTGTTGGTGTTTGTCTCTGATGTTAGACTGCCTTTGTGGTTTACCAGGAGAAGTGTGAATTGGTCGGAGAATTTAATGTTATTCTGGCAGGTAGTCACAGTAGCTTAATGGTTAGAGTACCTGCCTAGTAAGTGAAGGGTCTGTGGTTCAAATCCCGGCTGTGGCATTGAGTTTTTCAGTTCCAATTCTACCTCTCAAACGTTACAGAAAATTTGTGTATACAGAGTAACCTTTGATGTGGCATTTTTGGTTGGATTTTTCTATTGCCATGTTGGTGAGGAGGAGATAAGGGTTGGTGATTTCCTTTGGCTAGTTTTGGTACTGGAGATAATAATTACATAGGAAACTCGTCTCCCAGCATAGGATTAAAGAGGAAAATGAGAAATGTCTATTTCTCTTTCACTGCCTCTTTAATGTGAGGATCCACATTGAAATACTGCACAATCCCCCCCTGATTATCTTCTCAGGCAATTCAGCACACAGCAAGCTGGTATTTATAGCATAAAAAAGTGACATACATATTATTTGTGGTGTTGCTTCCCGTCATTCTTGTAGGCCATTATTTAAAATCCAAAAAATTCTTACTCTTGCCATAGAATGCATATATTCTCTGTTGAACTATCTTACAGATTACTATAATAACTTCACAATAAACCTTTCTGTGCATGATCACAGTACGACACAAGCAGATAATTTGCATAGGCCAATAAATAACTTGAAACTTTTTCAAAAAGAATGTTACTACTCTGCAATAAAAATATATAACAACTTTCTATGTTAACTAAAGCTATTAGATAATCATAGTCAATATAAAATCTTTAAGAAACATTTAGTCATACTTAAATACTCACTCCTCATGTACCATGGGGGAATTCTTTAATATCTCAACAGAGAAATATATATAGGGCAGATTATACATGATGGTGATTTGTAGCATGTTGAGAATTTCTTACAACGATAGAGTTGAAGAAGATCTTGTGTATTTAAAGGAATGTAAGTCAAACAATTGTTCATGACAGCTTGATTAGTAATTGGCTGCTCTGACTGTTTGATTATCTAGTCTGTTATCAGTTTGTAGAAATTATCATTATTATTAACCTTGCTTTAATATTTCAATCATGTTTACAAAATTGATAATTGTTTTGCATCATTCCATGCTCAGAGGGAGATTTGAAATATTAATTAATGTTACTTGTGGCATGACCAAAATAACCATTAAATCGTATTATATACGCAGTGCATGATGTCATCAGGATAATACTGATGAAATAAGAAAAGGTAGACAAAAGTCAAGCAATATTGCTAAACTTGTTGTTGTTGTTTTCTAGTGCCTTGCATCTGGCAATGAAGCCATTAGCATTCGTGCTTTCCAATACTTTTGAACTGTAGTTTCTTCTGATCTTAATGCTTCAAGTGGTCTTCGATTAGGCTGGGACATGCCTCCTGCATTCCATTGTAGAATTCTTAAAGTATTGGAATTGTGATGAAATTTGCCTAAAGATGTCCCCACCCGGAGATCCAATTGGGGGACAGTTTTAACTCCGGAATGTTTATCTTTTGGACTCATATTCATGTATGTGGCTTTCATGTAACTGTTTTCTTAACGGGCACCAGTTTTACAATTACAGTTACATCACCCGACTTAAACCCCCATTTTGCAAGGGGGACCACACCTATCGTTGGTCAACGGGTCCATCGGACCTAGCCGGGAGGACTAAATAGGTGGTATTTAGATCCACCGACCTTCCCCTCATGTGCCTCTGAAGGACGCTGTTGTGCTGTGATAGGCCAGCACATATGTAAATGGCATTTCCTCCATTTTAGATGAAACAGTTGTACCGCTGTGATTCGGTCCCCAGATATTGCTAAAGTTACATATAAAATTATTATTTATTTATGCCAACCTCTATAAATGGGCCAACCCTATTGGTGTGAAATTATGACTTCACATAACCAAGTGACCATGCGAAGTAACAATGTTAACCATGTTTGAAGGCAAGATCCTGACCTAGACAAATTTCTATTTTATGTCCCTTTTCTATTTTTATTGTATGCCTTTTCTAGTTGCATGTTTTTTTATTTATGGTACTGGTACCTTGATAAATTTTGTTACAGGTTTATTGGTTGATATATTTTTGAAGGAAGGTATGTGTTTGTAGCGTCTTCCATTACCACATTATTTTTGCCTGACAGCTCTCTGCAAGGCTGGCTTTTTCCTGCTTTTGTCCTTTTGTTTTCATTACCTGCTATTATCCTTCACTGGACATCTCAATTAACCTCTTGCTCCTAGTTTTACCTTCATTCCTTTAGTACAGCCTCGTCTTAATATTCCTTCTCAGTTCTGTATACCTACTTACAAATTTATTTATATCCATTTTTTACTTTCTCTACTACACATAGTAAGTAGAGGAAGTATTGTATTCCACCCAAAAATTTGATGTCCAGATTTCAATGGAAACATGTTTTGAGCCTCTGTGAATAAAAAAAAAAAGCATTTTTAGAAAAAGGTGTGTGTGTGTGTGTGTGTTTCAGTGCATATATGTCAGTGTGTGGACACCATAACTCTGAGACAGAATATTAGAAGACCCCAATAGAAAATCGTTCATGCAAATGTTTGTTAAAAGTGTATAAATATTAGAATTGTTTGTGTTCCATAATAAAAATAGGAAACGATAATTGGGATCACTTCCCTAACGAGAAAGAACTATTTGCGCGGATGAAGATGAAAATGGCGGTGTGTCGTGTCAAAGCGACGCCAAGAAACGATTCAGTAGAGTCTATATGTTCAAGGTGATAAGACGTGTTTTGGTAGCATGTGAACATGGAACTTTCACCAAACTTTCTTCCAGCATAAATTCTACTAAATTAAAAAAGTGTAAAGGTTTTTAAGTATTTAATATGGTGCCGAGAGTGTAAAATATCGAAGTGTTAATAAATAAATACATTGTGATAAAGAAACATTGATATATGCATTCCATCTGTTACCACGACCTTGTAGATAGAAAACGAGTCTAATAGCACTGTACATTTCTGTTAAACTCATACAAAAACCGCATCAACTCAAAAAAGAAAAGTCGGTTAAAAACCAAAGTTTTACATGTTTAATGTCTTTCAAGGATGCAACATGAAGATTTTGAAGACAATTCCTCCATTTTGAACTACTTTGACCGCCTCTGTAGCACAGTTGGTAGCACACTTGCCTCTGGCATGAAGGACCCGGATTCGATCCCCAGTACCAGCATGGGGATTTTTCCCCTGCTGGGAGGTCTGGCACAGGATGCACTCAGCCTTGTTAGGTCCCGTGGGGATCAATTGAGGAGCTACTTGATGGAGAAGTAGCGGCTCCAGGTTGAGGAGACCGCATAACAGGACAGGAGGGCTCGGGGCGCCAACCACATCCCACCCTACAGTACTGCACCCCTCCAATGATGCCTATAGTGGGCAGAGGTGGGGGACGCAGCAGCTGGGTGGTAGACCTTGGCCCTTCATGGGCTTTTGCACCGGGTTTTAGTAGTAAACTACCCTTTACATGGAAACTTTTTCGAAAATTTTGATTTTCTCAAAAATGTCTCAAATGATTTTGATTAAAATGCCATATGTGTGAGATATTTTTATGGCAAATGAAATGTATTTTTTGGATTTTCTCGCTTCATATAGTCCTAATTACTCTCGATGACTTTGCATAGCTGGTAAACCGTAAGAGATAGACCAAATCTTACTATACAAAAACTGTAGATCTCATTAAAACAAATGCCTTTTTATGTGGAGTAAACCTTATTGGAGACATTCCTTGTTATTTGTGAGTTTCATAATACTTGCACATTTCTGAAATGGAAGGTCGTTATTCACTTGTTCTCTTGGCCATGTAAAGAGTACAGAATTCCAAAACCTTCATTTAGCAATCAGCTTTAAAATGTTTGGCTATTACTTAAAGTCTACTGTATTCCCATGTTTCCCTTGCACCTACAAGAATATTTCCAATAAGATCATTTCTGCAAATATTTATCTTTACTAACATGAAGACGATAGAGGAATAAGAGTTTGTAAGAATAGTTAGTACAAGAGTAGAGTAAGTCATGTGAGTGCAGCACATCACATTTTTAAATTATGTTGTTCACACATGCATACATGCATGCACAAACACACACACACATCTTCTAAAATTTCCTTTTTGTGTTTAGAGGCCTCAAATCAACATCCTGATATAAAATTTTTGGGTGGAATAAAGTATTTTTCCTACTTACTATACATGTTGGAGAAAGTAAAAACCCACATATAGTTAATTTTTAATAATTCAATAAATTAAAGTGGAGCTGTAAGACTCACCTGCAAAGTTAGGAGCAATATCGAGGGGGTTCTGAAAGAATCCACTGGAGTATGCACCAAGCATGGTGATTGCTAAGGTGAGGACAGCAATGGCCAGGGTCACTTGACATCCAGTCAGTGATAGTGCTACCAGCATGACTGCTGGCATTATGTGAGCTGTAGCAAACAAACATCACGCTAAATTATCAACATTGAACTGAAGAAACAGCTCATCATAGCCAAAGAGTAAATTTTGCACTTTAGAGTCTTTCAGTTCAAACTTTAAGATATTGTTAATATTATCATATCACTAGATAACCTTTGCTAATGTGTACCTAAATGGCATGTTATTTTATTACAGTGTTTATTATTGTTTGTTATGTTTGTGTTTCTGGCAGCAAATTGCATGCAGTTGTCTGCTCATAGTGGGAAATTTGAATCTATGAAAGTGTGGAAATGAATAACATGGCAAAACTGAAGGAGATAAATCCTTAGAAGAGAAGCTGTTTTTCATACTTATTGTTTGTGACTGAGAGAAACAGTATTTGGACAAATAATGGTTGTTGTGGTATTGGTCATTTACAACAAAAAATAGCAAGACATGAAAGCTCAGTTGCCCATATGAGTTGCAAATTAGAATTGTGTGGCATGTGTCAGAGAGACAAAGAGAGTAAAGGTAGAGAGGATGTAATATATGGCACACCCACTGGGACAAGTCATGAGCTGCCATTGTGTCATTAGATATTTGTCTTCTGCGCAACTGCCTTAATTTGTGACGGCGACTGTAGATGGATGCAAAAACCCTGTCAACAGTCATTTTGAGCTTCAGAAGAACCTTGTGCTATTGCATAAAACGTCTCACTGTGGCCTGAAAATTGGAGTGTAGCATGTGTTAAGTGCTAGGAAAATAATAAAACCAATTTTGTTTCATGAAACAATCAGATATATCTCCCTTTTTGGGAGGTAAGGATTTTAATGCACCTCTGCTGGCACCATTTTCCCGACAACTCCTGCACAATGGAGAGACCTCAGGAGTGCCCTATGATATATTTTAATGACCTATATAAATATGAAGAATACTCACAGAACACAACAGACATTTTCCGAACACTGCGCAATGACATCATTTTTTTCTCCAGTAGTTTGTCAGCAAGAACACCATATGCGTTAGCAAAGATATACTGACATAAGAATGGTAGACTGGTCAACCAACTACTCTGAAACAATACATATTAATTATATACTCACTGTTTAACTTTTCGGAAATACTGAATACAATTTCTGTATCTTTATTGGTGAAAAATACTTTGGTGACCCCTGCCAGCATCATAAAAGAAAAAATCTGATGTGTTGCACTCACATGACTTTCTCTACTCTTGTACTAACTATTCTTACAACTCTTATTCCTCTATCTACTTCATCACCCCTTCAACAGCGAAAGCTGAACACCACAACAGTCCTCCAAGACAAGCTTGGATCCAAAATTCAAAATTTGATGAACCTCCATATTTGAACCTTTACACCAGCAGTGCCCAACGGAAGTTGCACACTGAATAAGCAGCCGCTGAGGAGTATAATCTTGCTACCTCCTTACTACCCACTACCTCAATTTTCACCCGCCACCCTGCAAAACCCCACATCCCGTCATAAAGTGGTTAAGCCCTAAAAGGGCAGGTACACGCATGACACACCTCGGGCTGTTCTCAGCCTGCCAGATAGTGTCGTCGTCATCTACTTCATGTTAATAGAGATAAACTCCACCAAAAATAATGGATTTGGATATGTTGTTGTTGTTAGCTAGTGCTGGATTTCTGACAATAAAGTCATTAATCCTCTTGCTCTCCAATATTTTTCACTGATGGATGGGGCATTAGAAGTGGCCGGGCATATTTGAAGGTGGTCTCGATCCATTTCCTCTTGCAGATCACATAGAGGACAGAGTGGTGAAGAATATATCCCAATTCTGTTTAAATGTTTTGCCAGACAATCATGTTCTGTAATCAACCTGAAGGTTGCAACTGCTGTTTTTCGAGGATACTCAGGAATTACTGTTTGAATGTTTGGTAGTTCCCATCTTTTATTTTTTGATTTTTCATAGTAATATTTTGCAATAATTTTTTTGAATTCAGAGTTGACTAATCTTTTAGCTGCATAAAATGGTAGATTAACTATAGATTTTTGTACACCGCTGGTACCCTTTTTTGCAAGAAAATCAGCTTTCTCATTACCACTCAGTCCACAGTGAGCTGGTTTCCATTGGAAGACTAGGTGTTTTTGAAGTGCTGTTAGATGGGTAAGAATTTTCCACCATTCTATAATTGCATTTGGATATAAATAGTGTGTTTTAATGAAATCTACATATTTTGTAAAGTAATATTTCGTCTATCACTTACAATTCGCTACTTATGCAAAAATCATTGATAGTAAATGGGACTACAGGGCTAGAGCCAGAAAATTGAAAAAATACATTTCATTTGCCATAAAGATATCTGAAACATATGGAATTATAATCAAGATTGTTAACCATTTTTGAGAAAATCGAAATTTTTTAAAAATGTTTTATGTAAAGGATAGTTTAAGGTGGAGGAATTATCTTCAAACTCTTTGTGTCACATCCTTGAAAGATATAAAACTTAAGTACACTTAACCAACTTTTCGTTTTTGAGTTATGCTGCCCACAGACTGACAGACACACACACGCACAGACCTTTTTCTAAAAGAGTCCTCTTTTTTTATTCAGGGTGCCCCAAACATATTTCCCGTGAAATCTCAACATCAAAATTTTGGTTCGAACACAATACTTTCTCTACTTACTATATGTAGTAGAGAAACATGAGCGTCGGCAGACATTTTTCCAAGGGGGGGGGGGGGGTCCACATGTTTGAAAATTGCAATCAGATAATATTAATTTATTATTTTATTGTCAAAATTTATGTTTGTTGCATATAACCATATTAATTTGTGCTAAATAAAAATTGGTATTTTAAAATAGTAGTTTAATAGTCAGTAATTGATTGCACATTAGGCTGACCAACTTCCAGGGGGGGGGGGGGGTTCTCCCTTGCTCCCCCCCCTTCGCAATGCCCAAGTAGAGAAAGTAAAAATACTTCATATGAACATGGGTCTGAAAATCATTTATTCCTGAGCTACAAGACAAAATTGAAGGTTACAAAAATCCCTTGAAGTGACTTCCTCCTGCTTCGATGTATGCCCTAAAGTCTGTATTCCATGCTATTGTGCATTCTCTTACAAATTCCTGGAGTGTTTCACATTTGGTCAAGTCTAGTATGGCTACTCTATCTCAGAGTGTCAACCTCTGGTAAAGGAGTCGCACATGGACTGTATGGCCTGGAGCTTTGCATTTAATGAAGGGGGAACATTGCAGGTTGCAAGATTAGGGCTATAAGGCAGATGTACAGAGAATATTTAATTTAGCCAAAAACTGCACAAGTTGATTTATGACACGAGGTCACAATAAAATTGCCACCCAGTCTAGTCATTTTCTTCCATTGTTCTTCCTCAGTTTAACCCAGCAATGTGTAACGTTTGCAAAGGAGGGGAAATTGGATTTACCTCCTTCCACTTTATGCCAACTTTGCCATGCTTTAATACTCAGATGTACAGTTTGTTGCATACAGTTTGTTTGGTCATATGAACATTGCGTTTGATTTACAAAAGCACTTTCAAATATTATGCAATAAACATCTGTTCACTAGCGACTTATGTTTAAGAAGTCAACCAATATTTGGTGAAGTGCATAGCCTTAGAAGATACACCAAGTGTAATGTATTGCATACGCACTTTTAACCCTCTATTGCCTGAATTATTTTGCTACATATGCCGTTCTTCCTCTAATTCGAAACCGGTTTAGATTAGGCACTCTGAGAGGCCTTCAGCCTGCTGGCTCGGATAGCCATGATCGTTAAGGCAACACGTAGTGCACTGGCCATGCACTCAAAGCCTGAGGTCGTGAGTTCGAGTCTCGGCAACCGCAGTCAAATGTGCCTGTGGTAAAGGACGGGGAGGGCCCACGTAAAATAATCGGTGTGATGGCACGCGTGGATGATGACAGGGTATCATTTGACTGCGGTTGCATGGATTTTGCTTCTTTTCTTTAAAACAAAAAACACTACAATATAAATTGTAAAAAAAATACTTTTTTACAATTCAAACCATCTCAAATATGTATTTTTAATTGGTGACAGACAGTATAACAAGAATATAGCAGAAAAAAAAGTTAAAACTAGTACAAATAGGAAAAAAAGCTTATGTATCTTATAAGTCACACCAGGCAATAAAGGGTTAATATACCTAGTTCAATTTGGAGAAACACTGTTTGCAAATATATGTAGAGCTATATTCATCATATACAAATTATTCTTGTAAGTGCTTATTTCTCTGTATACTTCATTTTAATCAACATAAGCATTTTCTTATTGCTCATTTTCTTGTAGGTGCAAGGGGAATATGGGAATGCAGTAGGCTTTAAGTGACAGTGAAATGTTTTAAGAGCTGGTTGCTATATGATGCCTTCGAAATTCAGTTCTCTTTGCAAGGTCAAGAGACAAAAAACAAATAATAAATACCTAAAATTATGTTGTTAGCTAATGCTGGATTTCTGACAATGAAATCATTAATCCTCTTGCTCTCCAATATTTTTCACTGATGGATGGGGCACTAGAAGTGGCCAGGCATATTTGAAGGTGGTCTCGATCCATTTCCTCTTGCAGATCACATAGAGGACAGAGTGGTGAAGAATATATCCCAATTCTGTTTAAATGTTTTGCCAGACAATTATGTTCTGTAATCAACCTGAAGGTTGCAACTGCTGTTTTTCGAGGATACTCAGGAATATTTGGTAGTTCCCAACTTTTATTCTTTGATTTTTCATAGTAATAATTTGCAATAATTTTTTTGCATTCAGAGTTGACTAATCTTGCTAAGTCTCTTCAATACCTAAAATTATAAAAGTATCTTAGAATAAGCTTCACTTATTTTAATATTTGTTGAAAGTTCAAGTTCTTAAACTTTCAGCAAATACTAAGATAAATGAAGCTTATAGTCTCTAAAATAGCTGTTATAATTTTAGAATTGATTTGCTTCACTGTTAATAGCTTCAGTTTTTCATCACATATTTCTATTTGAGAAAAAAATAAGTATTGGCAAATTCAAACAAATAATAAACAATATCTTGGAGGCTACAAAAACCAATAGGGGCTACAACCTAACCTCTTTCAGTCAGCTAGTGCCTAAGACGTGTTGAATCACAACCACACAGGTAGTATCCTATGATGGACACAAAAAGGCAATTCCATGGCCCCTAATTACGTAAGCATCTCCGAAGAGACAGGATTGCACATCGCTTGGTTAGCCAATACTGACTTGTAGTAGACTGTATAAAGATCTTTGTGCTGGTAAATCATTCCATTATAGCAGGCATGGGCACGAGAAGAGAGGTAGGGATTCAACTTGCCTTACTCACCCCACGTTCTCTTGCTGAGTGACAAAGGTTGTTTGCATACAACACGTGCAGTATTGGGTTCATTCCACCTCCGCGGTAGTAATAATTTCTACATTGTTATCAACTATTTTGTTTATATTAAACATATGTTGCATACAATAATTATTACTTGAGGTTTATAACTTTCCTTTATCTTATGCACGTAATATCCTTACGCTGCCTTATGATTAACATAGTAAATTGTTTCTCTTTCACAATAACTAAAACAGTAAAGTTCCATTGTTATTTAGCCATAAAATATTTTAAAACTGTTTGATCAACATAGTAAATTCTTTGGTTTTAAACTTAATATTATGTTCAAACTTTTTATTGCACTGTATTCTATTAGCTCACTTGGTGCGCTTTTGACAAAATGATCAGTTGGTAGAGCTATGTAAATTCTTCTATTATCTTGGGTCACAGTAGATAACAAGACATTCACTGAACTCCATTTAAATGTACTGGGATTTACTTTATTTGAATTATTACCATTGGCATAGCATAAAATAAAAAAATGGGAACACTATAACTAGGGCACTCTTATTTCGCTTAATGATAAAGGTAACAGACATTATATTAAAGTGATTTCCCATTATCTTTCCAAATTATGTGATATTGATCAATAAATTAATATTATTGTTTTAACAAATTTTAGTGATGACTGCACATTGAAGCAAAATTGCCTTATTTTGGAGAAAAAAAAAACAGCGAAATTTCAGAGATTTTGATATAAAAATTAGATCTCATTTTCTTTTAAGTTCATTCCTGTGAATTGTTAAATTACAAAACAGAATAAAGTAAAAATCTCAGTTACAAAAACATTGAAGTAATTGCTGATGAGTAAGAACAGTTTAACATACTTGAAAGCTGACCATTCTATCATTAGTAAAGTGATGGTCTGGATAAATTAAAATTCTTGGCAACTGACCCTATTTTATCTGACCATAGTGAGTGTGAAGAGATTGCCCTATGTTGGGAAGTAGAAAAGGGTAGGAAATTCTTGGAAAACTAAACACCTTGGACTTCGGCTTTAGTATACAATATCTTTCATTCTGAACTGTAATATGTTAAAATGTATATTAAATACATTTAATAAAAATATACAACTATCAAAGAACATAGTGATATATATATTTCCCAAAATTAAAAAAAAATGAATGAGGGAAAAGTACCTCAACTATACTCCGGAGTCAGAACTGCGCTATAGCATACGGCTAGACGCTAGCATACACAGATGGGCATGCGAGGGGTTTGCCGAGGTGAGAGTTGCAGGCAGGAGATAGGCAGGGTTTGCAGGGAGGCTATCCTAGCCATATAACATGCAGGCAGTGAAACACTGGCTCGTGTCATCGTACGCTGCTGTTTTAGAACACAACAGATTTACTTGTAAATTTTGTGTTTGCTATTTTAGCTAAATATAGCTGCTCAACAGTATGATCTATGAAAAGAAAATTAGTGCTAAATGATTGTATAACATAATAATTAGCCTGTGTTATAAAACAATTAAACACAGAAAAATAAGGGGAACTCTCAGTGTAGTAGCGTCCCCCAAAGTGACGTGCCTGATTATTACAATCAATGTCTCTGTGTGATTTCGTCGCTTGTCTTACTGTTTCACATTCTTTTGACACGTCTGAAGTAATCTACTTTAGAATTCTTTAATTTAGACGTTACTGAAAGACGTCTGTGTACTTTAAACTCATCGATACAATATTTTAAATTAAACTAATCACACTTTCTCGTAACACTTACTAGAAAAGGCCTCCATTCTGCTTGAAAACTACATTGCAAGAGAGATTGAAAAATTTTGTCCGTTGCCAAGACAATATCATTGGGATATTGTCTCGCTCGACGATACTCCAGCATGGCATCTTTGATTAAGCCAAGTTGTGTGTATAATATTTGATCCCACAATTATCTCAGAGGTGCCAAGAAAGTAACATTGATTTACATTATAACAACTTTTAACACAAAATTATCATTACATAAACATAATTGGAATGTTGAAATTTACATTAACTACTACTCTCCATAAATTGATAATGTTCTAATTAATGAAAGAATAACAAAATACAGAAAGTCAAGTTAATGTTTATTTTAAAAATTTCTTTGGGTACATAATACTGTTTCAACCTACTGATACTAGAGCAATGCCACTTATGAAATTTCAAAATTATTTTGTTGTTTAACGACGCTGTCAATTGCCAGGATCACATCAGCGTCGCCGGTGTGCCGGAATTTCGTCCCGCAGGAGTTCTTTTACATGCCAGTAAATCTACTGACATGGAGCTGTCGTTTTTAAGCACACTTAAAAACCATCGGTCTGGGCCGGATTTGAACCCGCGACCTTGAGATCAGTAGGCCAGCTAGCCAACTGAGCTACCTAGACCGACAATACCACTTATGGAAATTACACATAAAACCCCTCTCTTTTAACCGGTCCAGGCCGATGGTTTTTAAGTGTGCTTAAAAACGACAGCTCCATATCAGTAGATTTACTGGCATGTAAAAGAACTCCTGCGGGACGAAATTCCGGCACACCGGCCACGCTTATGTGATCCTGGCAATTGACAGCGTTGTTAAACAACAAAATAATTTAATTTAATCTCCCTCTCTTTTAAAATATCCATGGTAGAGACAAGAAAACCATCCAGGAAGCTTCAGGAAAAATCACTGTGTCTTTATCAGTCCTCTAAAAAACCTTTGCTCTTCTCACGCTCTTTGCCGACAGACAGATTTTATTGCATACAAACAAGAAGAAAGTAAGTTATACTTGTTAATTTGAATGAAACTCACCTGTGTCATATCAAAACCAAGAGCACCTTTCACATATTTAGGACCAAGTGTGAGAAATGTGTGGAAGCCCCAGTCATTTCCAATAGAGGCTATGCAACCAATCAGAAACTGCCATGATGTCAGTACAGAATGCCACGGTACTGGTGGATCCTGTAAAAACATAACATCAGTTAGATATGTAAGAGAAATACTTTTAATGTGGCGGGTCTTGTGTCATCAATTTACAGCATGTAGAAGAACTCCAAGCGTGATAAAGAGGCTTCTGAACAAAGTTATGTAGTCTTTCGCATCCAGTGTAGAATGGGACGCTGAGAACCATAGTAGTTATACTGTCCATAAATAATAACTCAATTTGATTTTCATCTAATGGGAAATTGTGTTGTAAAAACAATTAAAATCTATGGAACACTTATACAGGTTGTTCGGAAAGTCACTTTGGAGTTACAACGTATGTCAAGGAGCAGATATACAAGCATTAATTTTATTATCTTTTATGTTTTTCGTTATACATTATTTATTACGTAGCCCGCCTAATTTAATTGATAAACACTCTGCAGATTTGTATGTGATAAGCTTCTCATGTAGGCAGTTTTCCTAACTGCTTTATGCACTGTTACAATTCTGATATTTTTGTTGTGCAATAATTTTGATGGGCTCCACAGCATAGTGTGCCCAACATTGGAACTGTCTATGAGCTGCTGGATGAGAAAAATAAATTGAGCACGCCAATAACAAGGTATCAGGCGTACATTTAATTGACTTTTGACTGACCAATTTTACCTGCTCTTCTAGGAATTTAGTTTTTAGATATTCTGTGGAATCTTCATTTCCTCCCAACATTCCCTTAAAATGTTGGCGGCCTGAAGTAGTTTATGCTCTGTTTGTTCACTTGCTATTGTGAACCCATTCATATGACTTAAAAGAGCATCAAATTTAGACCATTTATCCAATATCATTTGTTTACCGAGGAGCCATTTAAACTTGCTTTTGGGTATTACAATTTATCCTGTAGAACCTGAATAATAAAACAAATTAATTTTTAATGCTGCTAAAATTTTAGGAATTTCTTCAGAATCAATTTTCACCAAATATTACATCTTTTTTTTTTTAATGATGACGGTGAATCCCTCTAATTTCATGTCACTAATTCTATTTTTAAAGCTCTGAAAATCAACAATTTTGTCATCTTTGAGCTATTTACAAAATGCTGCTGCATCCCTTTCTAACATTTACCCTCTTCTTTCTTCTGGATCCCTATGTTTGGGTGCTGGTTCAGAAGTCAGGCAGGATGGCAAATTGGGAAACAGCGAGGAGCAAGCACCTTCAGTAAGTTTAGGAGTTGTTCTGGGTACTACAAGAACACTTCCATCCTTTTGCATGGCAGTAAACTCCCTCACTATGTGCTGTTCAGAAAAATGTTTAATACATACCACACCTGGTTCATAGTTATCCCTGTGAATAGCATGTACCCCCTGCTCTCTCCTGTATGGATCCTTTGGGAATGAAAACACTGTAACTTACTTTTCTACACTTGTTTTATAGTTTGAGGTAGAACTTGACACACAACACTTCTTAGGGATTTTGTATTAAAAACTACATCGCTTTGTAATTCGATTTTTCCCTCAATTGTTTACTGACATATAAGACACAAACAACTTCTTAGCATTCCAACCACGCACTGATATGTTGCATTCCCATAATAAACAAGCAGGTGATAAACATGAGCCCCCGATGATAATCTCTTTCAGCCTCCAGACCTGTATAGATAGAGATGGTCTTGGATGGAGAGTAGTTCTGTGCTACAAAAAGCGAGCGATTGTATTTAGCGATCGCCATATTGATGAATGGTAAACAGTGAGTATGTCATCATTAGATATGATTATTTCTTTCGGGCTTGTAGGCCGTGGTCTAGAAAGCATTGTAGATACCGACGTTTCGCCAAGTACTCCGCTGGCATCTTCAGGGTAAGACGATCCGTTGTCTTCACTGGTCAGAGTTCGAATGTGGAAGTAGAGAGGGGGGGGGGGGGGGAGGATGTGGAAGAAATGACCGTTAACGGCCATTGGCGCTCTATATAGTGGGGGGTAGGCGGGACATTGCTGCGCTGACTAAGGTGGTGATTGACTCGTATCGGTTGGCGGCCGGTGTAGGCGGGATTTTATTACAGCTAACCGGTCTTACTCTGAAGATGCCAAGCTAGTACTTGGCGAAACGTTGGTATCTACAATGCCTTCTAAACCACGGCCTACAAGCCCGAAAGAAATTAACACATCTAATAATCAGGACACCGGCCGTGAAAGCCTAAGTTTATACAGTGAGTATATGGTTAGTGCATTCCATGGAATGAGAAATATACTTAAATACGGGTGTTCATCATGTAACATACAGGTACACAAGTTCAATGGACTCATTAGGATCAAAATCAAGTTTTTAGGTGCAAGAACATTGAAGTTATTGCACTTTCTATTAATACCTTGGTGCTGTTTTTATAATTAAAATGTGCTTTGGATTGTGGCGGGGTTTTATTATAAATGATATACATATATCAGCGTGAATATAGCAGCAGGAGTAATGTTTTTACTAAAAGGTGGAAAGTTTGTTATAGTAGACGCTACTCTTATTTTCAGGGTCTATGGTCGAAGAATGGAATGCAAAAGCCAACGTTCTTTTATCACAAACACATTTATTCGTTCATCTACACTTTTTTCCACAATTTCAGTCAGTTAACAACTTTTAAAATCTGATAGCGTCTACGCTGGTTAAAAGTTTGGGTGTAATTCACATATTCACACGCCATCAGCAAAAATACACTTCCGTTCACTCTGAGCTCACAGACGCCAATGATAAAAGAGTCCGAGCGTGGGTATGACGCAACACCGCCATTCTTATGTATTCATCCGCGCAACAGTTCTCATTGGTTGAACTCAAAGTGACGAGAAGACATTGTCTATTTTGAGTATTAAAAGAAATAGGTCCCTGATACACCCAAATTAAAAGAATTAAAAATTTACACACACTTACAAAAATATTTACATGAACAATCTTCTATTAGTCAATATTCCGTCTCATATGCCCCTTGTTTTGTTTTTCAAGTTGTCACCTTATTCACAATCTTGAAACACAATACAATACTTCTCCCTACTTCTATGATTCAATCACTTTGTACAATATTTTTTTTTTTTTTTTTACAGTCTTCTTCACTGTTTGTCTTTGTCCTTTGTTTTGATATAATACAACATGTCTTTATAAGTTTCACATATTCGGTTACTACACAATGCATTCAGTTATTAAACAATACATATCCAGTTATTGTACAACACATTTAGTTATTACACAATATGTCCAATTATTACACAATACATATTCAGTCCTTGTACAATATACCCAGTTATCATATCACATATGTTGTTATTATACAATACACCTTCAGTCATTATACAATACATATTCAGTTATTGTACAACACATTTGATTACCACACAACATGTCCAATTATTACACAATATATATTCAGTTATTGCACAATATATCCTGCTATCACATCACATATGTTCTGTTATTATGCAATACATATTCAGTTATTACACAATACATATTCAGTTATTGTACAACACATTTGATTACCACACAACATGTCCAATTATTACACAATACATGTTCAGTTATTGCACAATATATCCTGCTATCACATCACATATGTTCTGTTATTATGTAATATATATTCAGTTATTACACAATACATATTCAGTTTTTGCATAACATATTTAGTTATTACTCAACATATTCAGTTATTATACAATATATCCAGTTATCATACCATATACATTCAGTTCTTATACAACACATACTCAGTTATTATACATTTGACATTGACACAAATATAATTTAAGTGTTTCATGTGGTTTTTTTGACTTGTATTCATTGCTATGAGGAGAGAAAAACAGGATACAAATTTTGAGCTAATGATTATGATCATATTTATGGCAATATTTTATTCAGTTCTTTGCCTTCTTTGTCTTATGAGCTTATGTATAGGCAGGTTGTTGAGTCGGTTCTTAAACTCTGATGTTACTAATAGTACTAATTTTCTTGATTGGGTTATTATTCATTGTTGTTTGGTTCAACATTTCTTCGAGCTTAGCATTGGCTATATTCATCCTAATTCATGGGCATTGTTTTTCTGATTATGGTTTTCCTCATTTCACTAATTGTCATTTCTTTGTCTCTTATTTTTATAAGAGAAAACTTCTATACTTACAATCATTCTGTAATTGTATTATTTTTCTTCTCAATTTACTCTCGACATCTTTGTGTCGAAATATTATATCTTTTTCATCATAATTGATTCATTTTTATTTTTGTCCCTGACATCCTTATGTCAAAAACATATTATCTTCCGTCGCTATGATTCATTTATTTAATGACAATCAGTGTCCTCATCTGTCTTTGTTGACAATGCTCTTTGTGGTCGATATAGCCAATGACTATGTTGATTTTCTTCCCATCCTATCTCCTACAATTTCTATCCTAGCTTCTAAGGCTTCCTTTGTTTCATTTAAGTTTTTATGTACTAATTTTAAATTAGTTTCCATTACTTTCATATTTTCTTTACACTCCTGTCTTCCTAATTCTATTTTCTGTTCTAAGTTCTGTCTACCTAATTCCATTTTCTGTTCTAAGTTCTGTCTACCTAATTCCATTTTCTGTTCTAAGTTCTGTCTACCTAATTCCATTTTCTGTTCTAAGTCTTTTCTCACTTCCTCCATTTTCTAATCCTATCTGATAACTAGGCCTATCTGCCCCTTCCCCCACTCCTGTTTCTATCTCTTTTCGCGACATTTTAATTCCTTTATCTAATTCACTTAATGTTGAAAGTCCTGTTACTTTTCCACTTCTAAGTAGCATTAATAAATGGAAATAAAATAAAGACAAATTTTGGATCCTACTTTTTTTCTGCTGGTTCTTCGTCCGGTTATTTACGTCTCCTGGGTAGTTGGCTTCGCTAGATGATCTCCGGTGTTTTTCCCACGTTGATTCTCCGTGTATCGATGTTTTGACGGATCGTTGATATCAAACGATGTTCAATGGCGTCTTTTTCCTGCACGATGAGATAGCGTCATTTTGATGATTATTGCACTCGTAATTTTGCATTCCATTCTAAATTCGCGCTCCACGTTGGGCAAGCCATTTGTGGCGGGGTTTTATTATAAATGATATACATATATCAGCGTGAATATAGCAGCAGGAGTAATGTTTTTACTAAAAGGTGGAAAGTTTGTTATAGTAGACGCTACTCTTATTTTCAGGGTCTATGGTCGAAGAATGGAATGCAAAAGCCAACGTTCTTTTATCACAAACACATTTATTCGTTCATCTACACTTTTTTCCACAATTTCAGTCAGTTAACAACTTTTAAAATCTGATAGCGTCTACGCTGGTTAAAAGTTTGGGTGTAATTCACATATTCACACGCCATCAGCAAAAATACACTTCCGTTCACTCTGAGCTCACAGACGCCAATGATAAAAGAGTCCGAGCGTGGGTATGACGCAACACCGCCATTCTTATGTATTCATCCGCGCAACAGTTCTCATTGGTTGAACTCAAAGTGACGAGAAGACATTGTCTATTTTGAGTATTAAAAGAAATAGGTCCCTGATACACCCAAATTAAAAGAATTAAAAATTTACACACACTTACAAAAATATTTACATGAACAATCTTCTATTAGTCAATATTCCGTCTCAGGATTGAGCAATGAGACTATTTCTCTCAGGGCGTGGTACTAGTTCGAATGAATAAACACTCGATGTAACTTCACTATAAATCACTTTATTAACACTTTTTTTCGTCGTTACAATTGAATTATCTTTCGTCGCACCTATTTATATTTTATTGATAGTCTTTCCACCTTTCTAAAGTCTTTTCTACTCACATCCACGCGCGTTATAGATGCACGTCTTCACATCTCAAACATACAGACGCTATTAACAATTCCAGCGCCGCTTTACATGATGCTATCTTTGTTGTATACATCCGCGTATGCGTTCATCAAATAGTTCCCGTATTGTTAGGGAAGCGATCTTTAGCTATTCTCCCTTCGCTTTTAATATTAAATATATATAATTCTTTTATTTATACATATTAAATTTAAATGTGAAACTTAACATTTATGACGTTTTTAAACAAACTTAATTTTTTGTAACAATGAACAAGAGCAACACGTTTTCGTTACTCAACTAATTCGTATCAACACCAAAAATTAATTACATTTGCAATAAATATTTACAGAAATGATTTCCTTTTGGGTTCTTAGTATATTCTGTCTCAACCTGCATTTCTGTTAGTTTTTAATGTAGCTAATGTATGAATGGAGATAAAAATAGATAATTACTGCCTATATATTATTTGAACTTGTAAATGTAATACTTCTAGGTAAATAAATACGGACACAGGATTTTCAAAGACGTGTCCCCTTAAAGTGAGTAGCAATTTCAAAAAATGCAGTAAAATCTCGATGCTTTCTATGAAAGTGTTTGAATTAGGTACATGCGACTTGCAACATAACTATCTCTCGACCCTTGTTTATCAAGATAAACATTTATAGAAATTATTTTATTGCTAATTTCCTTTTATGTGCAATGATGGGAATATGAAAATACAATAGACTTTAAGTGATAGTTAACTGTTTTAAAAATGTTCACTACATGATGCGTTTGAAATTCTGTTCTCTTTGCATGATAAGGAGATAGAACGAATAAAGACTTCCCACTTAGAAACGTACCTATAAGTATTGGAAAATTTATAGACGTGAAAGGAAATATCTCAGAAATGATTTGGCATAAAATGTGTGCTTTAACGAGATCTACATTTGTTTGTGCAGTGAGATTTTGTCTATCTCTAACAGTTTATGAGTTATACGGAATTCACTCAGAATGAAGAGGACTTCTGTGACTACTCCTAGAAAATTTAAGATATAAATTTCGGTTGTCATGAGAATATCTTGAACATATGGTATTGCAAGTTTGGTATTTAATACACTTTGTTTTTGACTTGTGTTGTTCTTACGGACACACATACACATAAACATCTTTTTCTAAAGATGCTTTCTTTTTAATTCAGGAGACGCCAAAACACGTATTGCGGGTGAAATCTCGATATCCAAGCTTTCGGGTAGAATAGGATACTTCCGTTACCTTGCGTAGTAGAGAAACTAAAAAGCTGGTATTTTTTCGAGCAACACGGTTAGATAAATACAAATAAAATCTCGTTTCATTGAATATAACACAATTTCATAAAATGCTGCATCTTTTGGGGAAAATGCATCTTCTATTTACAAAGAAAACAGTTAGTACCTGATAATAACAGTCCAATATTTATTACTACGAACAGGTGCGGGGCGTTATATGTCCAAATGTATGAGTTTGTATGTTACATGCAGGAAATGTGCTGGTTGTTCACCTTGTTTACTGAACATGAACATGTGGCGTTTGGAATGCAATGGATTACCTTTTCCAAGCAGTCGTCTCTAGGCAGCTGCTGCTCCAGGTAGAGCTTCTCCGACCTGGAGATACGGGGATGTTGGTCTGGAGTGTCGTACACAAGGTACCACCACGCCAAACACCAGGCTAACGACAGGAATCCACTCACGTAGAACACTGCGGGCCATCCCCAGGTGCTGAACACAGAACCACAGAGTGGCATGGCCACAACTGTCCCAAGTGACGCTCCTGCAACAGATGTACCACTGCGCTATAATCCATCCGGTCCGAGAATAGGTCCTATCTTGCACTTGATCCTCACAGCCTCCATGGCCGTAACGAATCACTGGCATGCAGTCAGAACTAGCTTCGTCTCGCTTAGTAATTAGTACATTAACACTCAGACATTAGTAGTTTTTTACAAGTTTAAAATTTACGTCAGATATAAGCACAATGATCGTACACGTATGTACGAAAAAAGAGCGCAATATTAGCTTTAGCTGTTCAGTATTTACAGGCAATTATATTTATGTGTATTTCGTCAGAACTGAAGCAGACCTTGAGGTGTTAACAGAAGCGTGAATAAGTGTACCGTTATGCTTCCTCCTTTCTCCTAATACACCCCTAATTACTCTGACCAGGTGCAGTTCAGTGAATTTCTAACATGTCTTTAAGTGAAACAAATGAATGTGTTAGTGATAGAACTGGAAAAAAATAGCGTTTTACTTAGGCACGACAAGTTGCTTATAGGACTTGAGTTTTTTTAGAAAGGAATTCAAGTGACGAAGAAATGCGCAGACTTAATTTTAAAAAGTGCCAAGAGTTAACTGTTGCAGCATGTGGAATATATCAATCAATTTCTGTTGTCATTTATTGAGTTTAATTGATTTGCCAAAAAGTTTTGATCTACAATTCCACTTAATAGCTCTCTGTAAAACGCAAAGCGAAACGCTATTCTTACGCTGCGCGCATGCTACTATGTCTATCTCTTTCATACACAAGCACACGATATGGGTACATTCGAGCTCCTATTGGCTACTGCCATATGCAGGAGATTTGATGTGGATAATAGTGATGCATCCTGGCTTGAAACATATACAGTTGAACCTGCTTTAAAAGCAACCCATTTATAAGTAATTCGTATTTATGCGTATGTTTTTGTAGATCCCGCAAAATGTAATTTAGAAACGTATTAATAGAATTTCATTTATACGTAATGTATTTATACGTAAGTCGCTGTTATACGCATTAAAGTTCAGTGAAATATAAATGAGTTTTACGTAATTATGAGTATATGGCATACACTACCTTAAAAGAAACCTGAGGTGTATTTTACTTATTTCTGTTGGCAAAGACAAAAGCTGAGCGGGCTGCTTTCAGCTGCAGAAACGTAAGACAAAGATGTTTGTTGGTAGAGTCTATGCATTCATTTCACTGTTCTACTGTTCGACAGCATGGATAAATTTGTGACAAGAAAGCGAAAAGTTACAGAAAGTAGTGACTGATGTATTCCGGTTCGAATCTCATGCTTCAACTTCAAGAATATTAATATTACAGCTTCTCAGGTAAATACTGCAGCATTAGAAGTGACGTGTTAACGCAAATAGTGATAGTAAGTGCAATACAGTAACTGGGGGATGTGTAGACAAAACTAAAATGGAAACTGGAAAACAAGTCATCCCTGACTTTCATCAAGCAGTTTTGGGAGAGTTATATGTCTGTACTGCTCAGAAATACAAAACCACGGCAGTAACATGCCTATCGTTGCTACAGCAACGTTTCCACTGGTATTCAATGGCGGCTCGTGACTTGCCAATTTGGGAGGGCGGCATAATATATTTTCAGAATTAGCACGCTTTACATGACAGTTCATTCCGAATTTCACCATAAAATTAGCCATATGCTTTACGAGTCATTCACGTGGTTACGGGACTTTCGAATGCTATTTAACATTTAACATCTGTTGTAATTGTTTCATAAGGTGGCTGCATTGAATTACGGTTGGTTGGCAACGCTTTTGTTGATGTAATAGAGGGGAGAATGCTATCAAATTTCAACAGACGCCCTTGTGAACCGGTGGACAGGACTGGGTGTTCTGTGGGCCGGAGCGAGCGTGGCTTTGGTTTTCAGTTAAGGATTCTTTCATTATTTACAGCACGCAGAAATGGTTGAATAAATAAAACAAAGCGCACGAGATATCTCCAAAAACGAAGGGTATGTAAACGTAGAATAAATAAAATTACAAAGGTGCTCTCGAAAGAGCACTACAAATTATCTATTACACTTTTATGAGTTCATTTAGGGTGTGTGTCTTTTTATTACACTTGAAGTGGTACTGTTCGCACTTATTCCCGCATATTTTGCACACGCATTGCTCGTTGGCGATGTGGTATTTCTCATTGGTACATATTTTATAGTGGAATCCATGAATTGCGACTGCGTTTGGTTGCTGTTTGTCCACTGCCCATTTGTAATGGCGTCCGTACCGAAAAAGTTGTCTATTTCTTTTTCTTTGCGTTTCCTTCTTGTTAGTACTTCTTTGTATGGTTCCGTGCTAGGTAGTAGCATCTTTGTTCTTATATCCTCCAGATACGTAGAATAGGAATACCGTAGAATATTTTCATAGTATACCTTTTTGTAAATCTCTTAACATTTCTAACTGAAGGTGCAGTATTTCAGATATGGACAGGTTGCATCAAGCTTTGTTGGCACTTATCGTCGTAACGATTTACGAATTGTAAGTAGCGAGCTTAGATGGGATCATATCTTACCTTTAAACTTTGAATTTTACGCTTGGCTTTGCTTTCCATGTGTTAGGAGATGTACATTGTGGGAATTGAAATTCATCGAGTCCAGTTCCTATACTTTTTATAATTTTGCATTTCATGTTAAATTCAGTATGTGTCAAGATCGACGCAAAATTCGAGAATAAATATTTCAAGCTTTCATGTTGGTCGACTTAGTTTACGTTGGTGATCCTGAAAAACTTGGCGGCATGCAATTGTTTATTTTAAGCAGGTGTAAGGTTCGCGATTCTTCTGAGAAGAGTACTTTGCGATGTTCTACAGAAGCACAAAAGTGAAGCCTGCTGCCAGTTTTGTTCGGACACTTTACCTACTGCACTTCAAACACTTACGTCACTATGTCTAAATGACATGTGTTTTGCGACATTTTTTATCTGCACCCTTGTAAGTTCTATAGCATTTACATAGAAATGATGGGAGGTAGTCTTATTACACTGCGTCCATGCATTTGCACTGTGCGGTCTATCCAATTAAATTCTGAGACTTTTTTCAGTTTTATTAGTCTGTATAGTGCAGCTTTGGTGGAATGCGGATCAGAATCAAATGTCATGGAGCCATGATTGCATTACTGATTTAAATGATATCGGAGCCTTGTTGATTAGAATGATAAGATGCGTTATCTATAACACTATTGGGGGAATGTTGGATAACAATTGATTAATAAACCAATATTTATATCACTAACCATTTCTTCGTAATAGTCTTTGCTTGATTTTGATTTGAAACAGCAGAGTGTTGGGAATGAAACCTGTTGAACTCCTTGTGTACAGGATTATAAAATACTGTCCTTTGCCAATTGGGGTGCTTAGTGGAAGTTCAAAATAGCCCTCTTCACTTTTTCACACTTTGTTTTGTGTATGATTTATATTGATCCACGTTTTATCCATGTAAATAATAGGGACACAGAAGCTCTTATCTCTTTCATTTTTCTTAGAAATTTTAATCTTTTTGCAATGTCTGGCCGTTCCATCAGAAATTTCCCTTTGCACAAGTTCTTGACAAATCTAGATTTCATTTAATGCAGTACTTTTCGCAAGCTCCATAAACTTCCGTTGAACAAACTTTTTTTCTTTTATACTAGATGCAATATTAACCGGGCTTGTGGGCCGTGGTCTATTGGGTTCCTTCTTCTTCCCAAACGTTTCGTCTGCGACTACGGCAGACATCTTCAGTGGCGGCGAGGTCGAAGTTTCCTAGTGGAGATCTCAGCACCGACTGCGCTGGTCACCACCAGAGGTGCGGTATTTATGTCGGTGGCTGGAGGGGAAGTACGTTGTGATAGGTCCGGGTGGCCAGTGGGCTGGACTTGTACCAGTGGAGTACTACAAGGAGCTGGCGTCTGATTGGCTGGAGAGGGGTTCTGGATTTTTGTTTTTGTTAACGCTGTTTGCCATATTCTGTTGAGTTTAAGTCCTTCTTCTTTGCGATTGATATTATTTTTGTGCTTGTGTATTTCAATGGCTTCACGGAATAAGCGAGAATAGTAGTGGGATGTAGATGCCAGAATATCTGTGTTACCATATTGGATGATGTGTTCCCCTTCTTCGAGTATGGCATGTTCAGCAATTGCTGATTTTTCAGTTTGACCCATGCGACAATTTCTTCTGTGTTCTTCAATGCGGGTTTTTATACTACGTTGTGTGGTTCCAATGTACACCTTGCCACACGAACAAGGTATTCTATATACTCCTGCGGTGGATAGAGGATCCCTGGGGTCTTTGGCGGAACGGAGTATGTTACAAATCTGTTTAGTGGGCTTGTAGACGGTGTCAATGTTGTGGCGTTTAAGTAGTTTGCCTATGCGGTCTGTGACTGATCTGATGTACGGTAAAAAGGCCTTGCCCTTCCTATTGTTTGCGGCTGTTTCTGTGATGTTGGGACCTTTACTAGGATGTAATGCTCTCTTAATGCTCTCTTAATTTTTTTCTTTTCTTTCCCACGCTGGGCAGAAAATAAGTCTGATGGAGTGAGTAAATAGATTGTCTTATTGCAGCAGCAAAAGAGTCTATTGCTGTTTGTGGGTTTTCTATTTGGACATTTTTTACCGGAGTCAATAAAATTACCACTTTCTTGTGCTGTACCTATTCTGTTTTTTTAAGTATTCCTTTTACAGTACAAGATGAAACACCTGTAACTGCAGCTATTCTTTGAATTGTGCTCAATACAGATACAGTTGGCTTTCCACATTTTAGGGCCTCATATTTGCCTGCAAAAAAAATTACGGACATCACGATTTCCCTGCCATCTGATCTTATAACTTTATAGGTCACACCATCGTGTCCAGGTGCTGATTGGCAAGTTTTCGTGTGTAAGATAGACTGTATCTCTTGTAAACGGATAGGCACAGTCAGCATATCTGGTTGCGAGGAGGTAGGCATCTGTTTACAGCATTTCGGCTGAACTTCACATGGAGTTGTCTGAGATAGTCATCCTGCAAATCTGTAGCTCCAAATAAATGTGGTAGAATGCTAGATGCAGGCAAAGCGTTATGCCAGACCAATTTCTGCCATACTTCCCCTATAGGGGTATCCCTAGTAATAGTATAACACTAATGGGACCATGATTGTCGATGCTGTTTTAATAGTTGACATTTCGTCCTTGCTTTTCATTTGGTTGTGTGATAAGTCTCAGGGGTCCTTGAGTAAGCCAGTTGTCATTCTACCACAGCCTTTGCACATATAGCATTCCAACATGGTGGTTTTTTAACTCCTGTAACTGAAACCTCCACCCAAGGAAGATGACTATGCGGGTAATCAACTGTCATCTGTTCCAGAGCCTTGTAATTGACACTATCATCCAAATAGTTATCTAAATGACCATTGATATATTCAGCCAGCATATCTGCTTTCAGATTGCCATGCCGTCAGCGCTGTACATAATTGCCCTCACGTAATGCAGTGATGAAAGGGAAATGATCACTGCCCATGCATGGTATCGGTATGTCAACAAAAGACTGAGTGTGAAACAAGATCAGGAGTTAAAAAGTTAAGATGCGGAGACATATGTTGTTGATGGGGAGCACCCAATTGTGTCCTGTATGGATGAGAGGCAAGATGCCGTGATTGGTGTGCTGCATATCATAAAACAGTGTGCCGGTGATGTTGCCATGGAGACAAAGGCAAAAAGTTTGGTATATTAAAATCGCCGCAACGAATGGAGTTGTCTTTCAAAAAGGCCGAGAATATTTGACCATTCTATGTCCGATATATGGTATTCTATGATATATACTGCAATCAATGTGAGGCTGCCTATACAGATTCTAATAGCTTCTAAATATGGAGAAATGCGCAAAGTCGTGTCCCAATCATATTGTTATACCATACTGTACTCCAATGAGCGCTCCCCCTCCCATATTCACATGATCATTACGGAAAATATGGTATCTTGGGATAGAAAGATAGAATGTAAACCTAACCATGTTTCAACTATAATAAATATCTGAATTTTCTCTGCAGTAAGTAAATGTTGCAACTCTGCTCTTTTAGAGACGACGCTGCATGCATTCCAATATAATTTATTAAGATGCTTTAATGTAGGTGATGCAATTGCGATTTTGGTTGCTCCACGGCTAGCTCATATAATCTGATGCCATGCATATAATTTGTGATAAAGTATCAATTAGTGCCCTGCCCTCCACCGATATACCCGGAACAGAGGGAGCAGAAGCTGTGTCCATAGTATCAAAAAACGGTCCCTAATAGTGCCTTTAGTCGAGCCTATTATTACCTCGACTTCCTTATTTGGGGGCAAGTTCAACCTTGCACTGGAGCCACCCTGAGTTACCACTTGCTGTATTCCTGGCCAGTGCCCCAAAGGAGCGATATGCATAGACGACAGCATCTGCACATTAACTATTTCCCTGGGAGATATCTCCTTCTCAAGAGGTGGGGTCTAATCCCCTTTGCATTTCCGATATCCTGAGGGGTCTCAGCCCTGTCATTGCTTCCAGCCATTCCTAGCAAACGCGGCTGCTGTATTTGACTGGCCTGTACAATATCTACAAATGACTGCCGTCTCGTCAACAATTGTCTGGCCTCATAGCAAGACACCAGTAAATCCTGTATTTTTGCATTTATCGTCACTTCTATGGCATATGCCAGACAGTCCTTAATATTGAGAGTGGACTGTGCTTGCGTATAATTTACACAGTTCCTGCTAAACAATTACTTTGGCTGGGTTCATGTGTTGGGCCACATTTCAAGCAAGTTTTAATATTTTGCCTATATTTTTCACGGTGATTTAGCTTTCCACAGTTACGGCAGATCAGTATTCTGTCTACAAATTTGGTTACCGAAAAAAGTTGGTACTATCGATAAATGTGGGCAGGCAACTGTTGTGCCCAGAACATAATTTTAAAGAACCTGGTTGGCGCATAGTCCCTGCTCTACAACTTTTCTGATAAATCTGTAAGCATAAGTAACTTTCGCTTGACCTGTTTCTAATAAATGTTATAAAAGTTCACTCGTGGTAACATCCAAACCAACTCCCCCTTATGATCCCCGACACGTGTAAATTATAGTGCGGACTGAATGAGTGAGATCCATGCAATTTATCAAAATCTGAATCTGCAAAACGATTAGCCTGATATGGCATTTGAAAATGTACTTCCATGTGATTAAAACTACTTTTGTGCATACGCTTTACTTGGTATTGATTGTTTAATAGCCATCTGCCAATCGTCATCGGATGAAATTTAGCCAAGTCCTGATTAGGAAATTTTACAGTCATGAAATACAGCCTCACATCACTCTCAATATATCTCAATGGTGCCCTTTACACTTCGCCATCTACTGAACCTGTGAGTGCCCCACATGGCCCATTCAACTGTTGTATATCACTTGACAATATGTTAGTTTCTTTGTGACTCATATGCGCTGGCAAAGTAATACCAGGATGAGACGTTTCTGTTTCCATTTCACTCAGTATGTTTAGTGAAGTACTATCTTTAGCACGTGTTCCATTGATATCCTCCACCATCGATTTAACCCTCCCCCACCCCACTAGAGGTGTCCCCGCACAAAAGAAAAATAACTAGTTTCCTACTTTGTGGACTCCAAATAAAATTAAATAGAAATCTAAACACACACACACACAAAAAGTTGAAT
The DNA here is from genome assembly GCA_030765045.1 of Tenodera sinensis. Taxonomy (NCBI): domain Eukaryota; kingdom Metazoa; phylum Arthropoda; class Insecta; order Mantodea; family Mantidae; genus Tenodera; species Tenodera sinensis. The sequence continues at coordinate 11,197,009 of CM060965.1, forward strand.
TCCGACCACTCAAGAAGACAATCTCACCTCCTGTACCATGGTTATATGTTACAAATAGTTGGTGGCACTAATGCAACCTAACAGATGGAACATCACCAAATGTAACCAGACTGCACCATTCTTCCACTACCCCATTACCTTCCCTGTAGAATCCACTCTTTCACAACCCCATCTTTTGTAATGGGTATTGAAATCCCCAATTATGATTGTTTTATTTAATTGATCAATAACTGAGAGATCTGGTTCATTCCTGGGAGGATTGTAAAGGCTGTATAAATGTAGATGTGTTTCGTTATCCCAAAAATGTAGCTTTATTAATTGAGATTTATGTGCATTATCCATTTCTTGAACAATTTGAAAGGAGGATTTATTATCCTTTTTGACTCCAACTAGTAATCCCTACTTATCTATTTTTAAAATTGAAGTATTTAACCCTTTCATGCTTGGTGTGTCTTATAAGATACATAGGCCTTTTTTTCTATTTGTACTAGTTTTAACTTTTTTTCCTCCTATTAGGGTTCCCGAGGGCTAGGGAGTCTTTATTTTTCCAACCTCTCCATTTCTCTATAAAATATTAACCCCTAACATGCTGACCTGTCATGGCATGTAATACGTCCTCTGATTGGTAATCAGGTTATGGTTGGTGAATTTATTTTGCTAATTCTCCCGGTCAGGTCGGTGAGACCCGTAAACCAACGACAGGTGTGGTCCTCCAGACATTCTGGGGGTTGTGAGAGAGCGATGTGACCGCCAAAACATAAAAATATGGTACTCTCTAAAAACCAGTTACTATACTGCTATTGCTCTATCAATATATTAAATATTGGAGAGCAAGAGGATTAATGACTTCACTGTCAGAAATCCAGCATTAGCTAACAATAACTTTTTTTCCTCCTATATTCTTGTTATACTGTCTGCCACCAATTAAAAATGCATATTTGAGACGGTTTGAATTGTGAAAAATTATTTTTTTTTACAATTTATATTGTAGTGGGTTTTTTTTTTTTGTTTTTTTTTTTTTTTTGTTTTTTTTAAAGAAAAGCAAAATCCATGCCACCGCAGTCAAATGATACCCTGTCATCATCCAGCGTGCCATCACACCGATTATTTTACGTGGGCCCTCCCCGTCCTTTACCACAGGCACATTTGACTGCGGTTGCTGAGACTCGAACTCACGACCTCAGGCTTTGAGTGCATGGCTAGTGCACTATGTGTTGCCTTAACGATCATGGCTATCCAAGCCAGCAGGCTGAAGGTGTCCCAGACTGCCTAATCTAAACTGGTTTCGAATTAGAGGAAGAACGGCATATGTAGCAAAATAATTCAGGCATGAAAGGGTTAAGTTGATCATTTGTAAATGCATCTATGTTATGTCAAATACAATTTTACTGAGCTCTGTTCTTTTTGCTTGTGTGAGACCACTTGCGTTCCATTGAAGAATTCTTATGTTAGATCTTCTATTAATGTAATGTTAGGTTCTCGGGAAGAAGACCCCTCCCGGAGATTCATATGGGGGACTATTTTAACTCTGGAATATTTTACCCTTCTGTCATATTGGAGAGCTATATAGCAGTAAAAGAAACTGCTTTTTAGAGAGCACCATATTTTTATGTTTTGGCAGTCACATTGCTCTCTCGCAACCTCCAGAATGTCTGGAGGACCACACCTGTTGGTTTTCGGGTCTCACCCACCTGATTGGGAGAGTTATCAAAATAAATTCACCAACCATATCCTCTGATTATATGCCATGACAGGTCAGCATGTTAGAGGTTAAGAGGTTATAGAAAAATTAGAGAAGTGGAAAGGTTGGAAAAACAGTCTTCCTAGCCCTCGGGTACCCTAATAGCATCGGGGTTGGAAGAGAACAAGAGATGACCGAGATAAAGTCAGATAGAAAAGTTACGGTGAGGAGCAAAACACCAGTAAGTGGAAGTAATGTTCTGCTCAGCTTGGGTATCTTGTGGTCGCTATCCGGATATCCCCTAGATGGGGACCCCCGAGGTGATATTAAAACTGTTGTATGGTTTCATCCGAGCTGTTCTATGACAGCAACCGTCAGCGATGAGTGCTGAGGACACATACAGATAAACTCAGTGTAGCCGATTCAGTCTTTTGAATCACCGGTTATAATTCTCAATGTTACAAATTTCCTCACTCTTTGCACCATGCTCGGATATAATGCAAATATCAGTGTCTATGTCACTATTTCTGATAGTATTAACAGTTTAGATTTTATATACTGTATTTTTAAATGAAATACTTTTAGCATATTAGAATTTTGTTGTACTCTAGTTCTACATGAATAACTTACCTTGACTGACCTATTTGAGCCTTTTACCATGTGCATTGACTTATGTTGTTGTAGTGTTTAACGCCCGCTTTTACTACTACGGCACCGCAGGCGGTGACACTGATGACACATGGAATGAAGATGGAGCACCGGTGGAATGAGATGGCGGGGGAAACCGGAGCACCCGGAGAAAACCCGCCCTGACGCCGCTTCGTCCACCACGAATACCACATGCTGGTCCCTGGGATCGAACCCGGGCCGCCTAGGTGGTAGGCGAGCACGCTAACCGCTTGGCCACGGCGCCGCCGTGCATTGACTTAACATTCTCACTACCTACCGTCAGTTTCCCTTACACATGACAGAGGATATAGTGTTACACAATAAATTACCAAATATGCAAACACCTCTTTTGTTCAAGTGCACCCCATCTTTAGCATAGTCACAGTCGCTTAGTCACCAGTTTCCATCTACAATTTCAGGCTTTCACTTTACGCATCCAATTTATCTCACTATTGATCCGGAATATTCTTCTATTACACCTATTCGTTGCAATAACCTACTTACAATCCATTTTGCTTCTGGAAGTTGCTACTTGGTAGTCTGGACTATGTCAATAATTTCTTTAGCAGAGACTCCATTTCTCACGCTATTTGTTCCCAAGTGTAGAGCCACAACTTTCGGTCTGATTTTTTCAAGGTTCATTTGTTCAATTTGATGTTTTAGTTCCGTAGCCCAATTCCTTATTGTGGATGTCCACTATTGTATGGAGTGACGCTATAATTTCACTATTGCCAGTATTCCATCTTACAGTTGCAGGCATAGTCACAGTTTGTTGCTTCATTTTTTCTCCACCATCATGCATCACTTTCCCTTTATTCTTGTCGTTTAAACTAAACACTCCACTCTGTATTAGAAGTACCATAACTATATTAATACAGTGTCTAAACAGAATCTTGTTTTAAAATCTATTGGTTGGCTTCTCTGAAATGGGTTAAAAAACAAGGGCTTCCATGGCAATATAACAGATGCAACAACACCAACTATGGCCATAGCTTTACCATGGTTATATTTTATGAACAGTTGGCAGTACTAATGCAACATCATAGATGGAATGTTACCAAATATAACCAGACTGTGCCATAATGGGGGGAAAACGTCAGTTGGTTTTATGTGTATTCCAATAAGCTGTTTCCTCTATACACAGGGCTCAGCTATGGTATGCAGATGGAGGATGACTTGGAAATATACTGGGCAAGAATCAGGTTTAAAGGAAGAAAAATTATAAAAGGAGAAGAGAATAAAATGATGACCAAAGAATAGTTGCTAGCAGCATAAAGTATACAATAGTACTTTTTCTCCATAAGGGAAATCCCAAATGAAATGACAGTCCAATGAGGTTATAAATTTATAATAGAACAGTATGATTGAAAAAATCTGATGTGTTGCACTCACATGACTTTCTCTACTCTTGTACTAACCATTCTTCACATAACAAGGAATAACTCCAAAATGGTTCACCTTACAAGAAAATTTATATTAGACATAAATTGTGTGCCTTAGCAAGATCTACATTTTTTGTATAGTATGATTTGGTCTACCTCTTAACGGTTTATCAGTTATGCAAAAGTCGTCCAGAGTAAATACGACTACAGGGGCTATAGCCTGAAAATTCAAGATATGCATTTCGTTTGTCATAAAAATATCTCGAACCAATGACATTTTAATCAAAATAGTTCAAGCCATTTTCAAGAAAATCAAAATTTTTGAAAAATGTTCCATATAAAGGGTAGTTTAGGGTGGGGCTATTTTCTTCAAAATCTTTGTGTCGCATCCTTGAAAGACGTTAAACTTAAATACCAACTTCGGTTTTTAACTGACTTTTCGTTTTTGAGTTATGCTTTCCACAGACACACACACGGACCTTTTTCTAAAAATGTTTTTTTTATTTTTATTCAGGGGGTCTCAAAACATATATTTCTGGTGAAATCTTGATATCGAATTTTTGGGTGGAATACAATACTTCCCCTACTTATCAGTAGAGAAAGTAAAAAGATATTTGCTATACAAATACAATGATCTGCTTGTTTATTTCAGATTTTGATCTTTTTTAAATCTCAATTATAATTGAGTGGTTACAGCATTTTGTGCCCTATTTGTAATTGACATTACAATAAATCACTATTAAATTTTCCAAATTTTCCGGTATTAAACTGCATCTTTTCTCTAATAGAACCATTTTATAAGCTGAAAAGGACCATTCCATGGAATGTGATAGGGGCATATTTAAATTTTGCTAAATTTGACATGTTAATTTGTGTTGGCAGTCTTACATCCTCACCATTCAGCACATTGCACATATTTTTCAAAATAGAAAACCCAGCATTCTTTTTCATCAATGCACTCCACTTATCTCTAACTTTGTCACCAACTCTCCCCACTACCGTATTTACTTTGGTTTCTACTTTAATGATGCCAATTTGCTCAGGAAGGGACTTTCCTGTTGCTTCAAGTTTTGTAATGCAAGGAGGCAAGAAAGAAAATTGGACTGTATATAAGCAGTGTCTTTCTTTAGTGTGCTATCTTGGCAATAGTTCTCTTACAACTCGCACACAAGCCACATTATCATCTGGCAATCCATTTACTACAGCGTCAATCCAGGTACCCCACCGAGTAATTACAGATTCAGGAGGTAGGGGGACAGTTTGAGCAACTGTCTAATGCATCAGCTAAACAGGTAATGTTAATTAAATTTGGATAAAAGGTTTTCAGGAAAGATGAAGCAGCAACCATGTAAGATGCAGTATCGGTACACAGAAGAACTTTGGAATCAGTTCCATTCGGGAAAAGTAATTGCAGATTCTTATTAACAAAATAAGCAATTGCTTCACTATTGAGCTGTTTTGAACATTGCAGATACTGGGATGAGGGTTCATGCGGATCCATTTTACCAACAATTATATTTCCCCATTACTTTCGTATGGTCTCATATGTAGAATTTAGGCAATTTTTTCGTAAAGTGGATTCAGATGGAATGGAATACTTGCAGTACTTCTGTAAGTATCCTTTGAAAATTGGATTCTATACTATTCCAAGAGATATTGGCAGCTACCAAAGCTTTGCATAGATCCATATTAAAACTAGTTCCACTTATTGATGGAGAAAGCTTGGTCAACAAAGTTTGATTCTTTAGTGCAGTCTGGGAAGCTCCAACTTTATGGCCACAACCATTAATATCCTGGTCAATATGAGATTTCTTTTCATGTGAAACCAGCACAAAATAAATGGAGGATAGTTTTGAGTTACAGTAGACGAACAGCCTTATATGGCAAAATTACTGGCTCATTCTTATGTCCAGTTATTTCTTACTTAGGGATGTACAGTGTTGTCAAACTCTGGCTGAAATCTAAATTGACAACATATCACGGTTTTATAAGTTCTGTTTGTTATAATTAGGTATTTTAGGCTTAAAAACCATGAAATAGGTACATTGGCGTAAAACACATACTTTGACGTACAATAAAAATTACACAAAGGTGTAATTTTGCACCTGGGTTTTAATTATTTCCTCAGGAAAAAATAGGCATAAAACCTAATATCTGAGACCTGATATATTCATGTTTCTACCATGTTGCTAAAATTCCTCCACTACTGCTTAATTTTAAGTTTATGCTACCATGTAACAGCTTGCTTAGTTCTCATTTGTGGTCTAATGCCTCTTCCTTTGCCTGCAAAATATGTTCTTTTGGCTTTTCTGAGGAATATTACCACACTAATTTACTCGAGGACATGTTTGAATTTATTCCTTCGAAATCCAAGACAACTTATTGGCATGTACAAGTTTGCCTGAAATGATTCCATTTCATCGCCAGTTTTGACTTATTTATGGTATACATCTGGGAATGTGAAAATCTTGTGCCTTTGTTTGGTATGCCAAGCTAGAAGGGTTGCTGCTTTGAACTGCTTACCTGTGGTACCCATCCTTTGTTACTCATTGTTAATATTTTATAACTGAGCAATGTTTTATTTGCAGGTATCTGTTTATAAATATTAGGTATTTTATTATGTATGTGTGGGTAACAAACAAGAGTTTCCACAGCCAAGGTTTATTTTATTACGATTGTTACTAATCACTGAACTGTATGAACTGGTGTGGAGGTAAGAGTTCCCACAGCCAAGGTTTATTTTATTATGATTGTTACTAATCACTGAACTGTATGAACTGGTGTGGAGGTAAGAGTTCCCACAGCCAAGGTTTATTTTATTATGATTGTTACTAATCACTGAACTGCATGAACTGGTGTGGAGGTAAGAGTTCCCACAGCCAAGGTTTATTTTATTATGATTGTTACTAATCACTGAACTGTATGAACTGGTGTGGAGGTAGGAGTTCCCACAGCCAAGGTTTATTTTATTATGATTGTTACTAATCACTGAACTGTATGAACTGGTGTGGAGGTAAGAGTTTCCACAGCCAAGGTTTATTTTATTATGATTGTTACTAATCACTGAACTGTATGAACTGGTGTGGAGGTAGGAGTTCCCACAGCCAAGGTTTATTTTATTATGATTGTTACTAATCACTGAACTGCATGAACTGGTGTGGAGGTAAGAGTTCCCACAGCCAAGGTTTATTTTATTATGATTGTTACTAATCACTGAACTGTATGAACTGGTGTGGAGGTAGGAGTTCCCACAGCCAAGGTTTATTTTATTATGATTGTTACTAATCACTGAACTGTATGAACTGGTGTGGAGGTAAGAGTTCCCACAGCCAAGGTTTATTTTATTATGATTGTTACTAATCACTGAACTGTATGAACTGGTGTGGAGGTAAGAGTTCCCACAGCCAAGGTTTATTTTATTATGATTGTTACTAATCACTGAACTGTATGAACTGGTGTGGAGGTAAGAGTTCCCACAGCCAAGGTTTATTTTATTATGATTGTTACTAATCACTGAACTGTATGAACTGGTGTGGAGGTAGGAGTTCCCACAGCCAAGGTTTATTTTATTATGATTGTTACTAATCACTGAACTGTATGAACTGGTGTGTAGGTAAGAGTTTCCACAGCCAAGGTTTATTTTATTATGATTGCCACTAATCACTGAACTGTATGAACTGGTGTGGAGGTAAGAGTTCCCACAGCCAAGGTTTATTTTATTATGATTGTTACTAATCACTGAACTGTATGACTGGTGTGGAGGTAAGAGTTTCCACAGCCAAGGTTTATTTTATTATGAACTGGTGTGTGGATGCTGTATTTTAATAAATGTTTATTTTATTCTTGATGGTTCTTAATTTAATTTTCAATGCTATCTTGGCCTGCTGTTTGTGTTGATGTGTGTCACCAATGTGGCTCTAATGATACCTGACAGTGATTGATATCCTGAGTATTTGTGGGTGGCCTCAATGGAAACAGATAAGTTGGAACTGTAAGAAGCCAGTCTACTGTTGCTGAGAAGCTGCTAACTAGAGTTTGCTGCTCCTCACATCTTTTATTATATAATTCCTTGTGTTCTTGCTTATTGAACAAACCCTCCATCATCTGTTTGTCTAGAATACTGGTGGAGGCTCATAGTTTTCTTTGCTATGTCAGACCACAGTTAGACGATTGCAAATTTCCTGTGAAACTGGTGCTTGGGATTAGAGAAACTAACAATTCCTGTATTTCCTCCTTCAGTATATCAGCCATGTGTCCACCATATAACCTGCTCCAAAGCTTGTCCCACATGTTCACATGTAGAGGAAGTGGCATCCACATTTTTATCACAGCTGAAGGCCGACTTCCTAAACGTGCACCTCTTCTTTAATTTTTCTCTTACGTGCATTATAATGCAGATTTTAAACATTTTCGCTCATTTTTTATTTACTTTGCTGTTTTGTTGGTGTAATCTCGTTTCACTATTTCCTACTGTTTGTACTGATATATTTCAGCATTTTTGTATCGCTTGCCATCAAACAATTTATAAACTTCCCATTTCCAGAATATTTCAAGCAGCACTATTATTTCTGCAGTTGTCCAAACATTTGTTGACAGCTACACCTTTTTATCGAGTTTGTACTAGTTATAGATGGAAATTTCAACTCCTAAACATGCAGCTTTTTCTATGCCTGTCCTTACCTCTGGTCACCCAAGTTTCACCAAGGAATAAAGAAGCAGTTTGATCATATTCATATCTGCATCGATATTCTTTGCCGTCAGCCGCTCTATCAGTCATTGGAGGTAGGTGCTTAGTTGAGTTTCACTGCAGTCTGGGTGGCTCAGTTGCTTAGATGCTGGTCTACTGTTCCCAAGGTTGCGAGCTCAAATCCGGCCCAGACTGATGGTTTTTAAGTGTGCTTAAAAATGACAGTTCCATGTCAGTAAATTTACTGGCATGTAAAAGAGCTGCGGGACAAAATTCCGGAACACCGGCAATGCTGATGTGATTCTAACAGTTGACAGCATCGTTAAAAACTGATAAGGTGCATTATCGATCACTGTAAATGTTGGGCATTCCAGCTGCAGTAAAATTGCTTGAATCACTCCAAGAAGTTTGTATGATTCATGTCTTCATGGTGTCTCCGGTTTTTTCTATTTGAAAACAAATCATCTTCAAGAAATCCATTGGAGGAACTGTCATGTGACAAAATTACCTGGGGTTCTTTCCCTGTCAAGTGTGACCACTGCTTGGTGCATCATTTGTCATAGTTTTGACAGTTTTGCTTGCCACACAATTTTGCGGGGCTCTTTGCCTAGGATTTTATCCAAAAACACATTTCATGCCACTGCTATGTTTTGCTTTTGCAATGGCAGTTTTCCACCATTTAGTTTTTTATGTCTCTCAGCACTACTTTCGCAATGTTTTGCCTCCAGTTTAGAAGCTTTGCATTTCTGAGTGATGTAAGCAATTTTGGTATGGTTGGTATTTCTTACTACCATAGCAGGTGTAAGTATACCTTCAAATGGCAACACAAACTAAAAACATTAACATGTGAGTAACAAGTTGAGCTAAAGAAACAAATGACAGGCATTCAGTGTATTATGAGTGCAATACACGATGGCATCTATGCTGTGTTGAAATCAATTTGAATATGGTTGGTGTTTACATGCAACAAACTTTTGATGCAATCCTACTTTCTAAGAGTATTAGAAACAAGGTTCAGTACAATCTCAATCCACATTTCCTGCAGTATTCAGCTGGAACGAGCACTCATATATTTCAATTCCCTGTGGAAATGCATCACACTGGACCATACCTGGTATACATCTCTTGTTCATTATGGTAACTGTAATATGTGTATAGTGCGTGTTTCAGGACTCACACTGGACCATACCTGGTATACATCTCTTGTTCATTATGGTAACTGTAATATGTGTATAGTCCCTGTTTCAGGACTCACACTGGACCATACCTGGTATACATCTCTTGTTCATTATGGTAACTGTAATATGTGTATAGTCCCTGTTTCAGGACTCACACTGGACCATACCTGGTATACATCTCTTGTTCATTATGGTAACTGTAATATGTGTATAGTCCCTGTTTCAGGACTCACACTGGACCATACCTGGTATACATCTCTTGTTCATTATGGTAACTGTAATATGTGTATAGTTCTTGTTTCAGGACTCACACTGGACCATACCTGGTATACATCTCTTGTTCATTATGGTAACTGTAATATGTGTATAGTTCTTGTTTCAGGGCTCACACTGGACCATACCTGGTATACATCTCTTGTTCATTATGCTAACTGTAATATGTGTATAGTCCCTGTTTCAGGACTCACACTGGACCATACTTGGTATATATCTCTTGTTCATTATGGTAACTGTAATATGTGTATAGTCCCTGTTTCAGGGCTCACACTGGACCATACCTGGTATACATCTCTTGTTCATTATGGCAACTGTAATATGTGTATAGTCCCTGTTTCAGGACTCACACTTGACCATACCTGGTATACATCTCTTGTTCATTATGGTAACTGTAATATGTGTATAGTGCGTGTTTCAGGACTCACACTGGACCATACCTGGTATACATCTCTTGTTCATTATGGTAACTGTAATATGTGTATAGTCCCTGTTTCAGGACTCACACTGGACCATACCTGGTATACATCTCTTGTTCATTATGGCAACTGTAATATGTGTATAGTTCCTGTTTCAGGACTCACACTGGACCATACCTGGTATACATCTCTTGTTCATTATGGTAACTGTAATATGTATATAGTCCATGTTTCAGGACTCACACTGGACCATACCTGGTATACATCTCTTGTTCATTATGGTAACTGTAATATGTGTATAGTCCGTGTTTCAGGACTCACACTGGACCATACTTGGTATACATCTCTTGTTCATTATGGCAACTGTAATATGTGTATAGTCCCTGTTTCAGGGCTCACACTGGACCATACCTGGTATACATCTCTTGTTCATTATGGTAACTGTAATATGTGTATAGTCCGTGTTTTAGGACTCACACTGGACCATACTTGGTATACATCTCTTGTTCATTATGGTAACTGTAATATGTGTATAGTCCGTGTTTCAGGACTCACACTGGACCATACCTGGTATACATCTCTTGTTCATTATGGTAACTGTAATATGTGTATAGTCCGTGTTTCAGGGCTCACACTGGACCATACCTGGTATACATCTCTTGTTCATTATGGCAACTGTAATATGTGTATAGTCCGTGTTTCAGGACTTACACTGGACCATACCTGGTATACATCTCTTGTTCATTATGGCAACTGTAATATGTGTATACTCCCTGTTTCAGGACTCACACTGGACCATACCTGGTATACATCTCTTATTTTTTGGTACAAACTTTATACAACACTCCATAACAGAGATTAATGCTATATGCTTGGGTACACAAGTTACATATTGTTGAAAAGTTACAACTAATATTTGCATTTACAAATTATTAAAATTTATATTATCTATCAATCTAGGGGTTTGGCTCTTCTGTCATTGCTGGTTCTTATAGTTTTGGCAGGGTGTAGGCAATGATGTTGTATATCATGGTCTACAGTGTGCACACGAAGTCGGTATACCCCTATATTAAATTCAAACTGACTTGAAATAAAAGTACAAATTTCCAATATTTATGTAATTATGGACACTTCACGTTATTACAAGTTTTATTTCATAGAAAACACATATTACGTTGATGTCTACATTCTTTCCGGATAAAGTTTTAAAATTCAGACAACACATTTAAATTAGAAGATAGAAAATACAATTCAAAAGAATGTTACATAAATATTTACAAGATAAATTGGTCCACTGAATAGCGACAGCCTTCCATTAGAGGTGTTTTTAAAGCCAGTTTGTACTTTTTTTCAGACTTAAAATTTTTTATGTTAACTGGCAGTTTGTTATACAGTCATACTGCATTATGTTCGAAGCTATGACGGAATAGGGCTGTACTGTGGTTCAACACATGTACGTCTGTTTTGTTTCTGGTATTGGGAGAATGTACTTCTGAATTAGTTTTGAATTGAGAATGCATTGATCTTTTCAAGGTACCCAAGCTGAGCAGAACATTACTTCCACTTACTGGTGTTTTGCTCCTCACTGTAACTTTTCTATATGACCTTACCTTGGTCACCTCTTGTTCTCTTCTGACCCCGATGCTATTATGATTCCCGAGGGCTAGGGAGACTTTATTTTTCCAACCTCTCCATTTCACTATAAAATCTTAACCCCTAACATGCTGACCTGTCATGGCATGTAATACGTCCTCTGATTGGTAATCGGAGGATATGGTCGGTGAATTTATTTTGATAATTCTCCCGGTCAGGTTGGTGAGAACCGTAAACCGACAGGTGTGGTCCTCCAGACATTCTGGGGGTTGTGAGAGAGTGATGTGACCGCCAAAACATAACAATATGGTGCTCTCTAAAAAGCGGTTACTATTACTGCTATTGCTCTCTTCAGTATTTATTGGAGAGCAAGAGGGTTAATGACTTCATTGTCAGAAATCCAGGATTAGCTAACAACATTCTTTCCGACGTAAGTTTATGTCAATCCTTTAAGGTTTCCTTGTAAAACAAAAGTGTGCATTATTGAATCAAATAAAGGGTACTTCATAGATTCATACAGCAAAAAATGTGCTAGCTATCAATTCAGATATTCAAAACTAGTGACAGATCAAAGAAGTCAGTCATTTCAAACAAATGTCCTCTTTTGGAAGAGTAAAGGAACCATTCCGCTATTTTGAACTAGCACTTCTTTACTGGCAGTTTGGTGTTCTGTGACTATAATGCTTCTTGTTAGAAGTTCACATAGGGAAGATATAATGTTAATCAGTCCTTCCTAATTAGGTTTCCTTTTATAGCAGAATTATGGCTTGAGGATAACAGAAAGTGATTTGTATAAGATACTGTGCATGCAGGACTGGGAGTGCCAGCCTAAGGGATGGAGCGAAATTCACTAGATAGGCCTGATTTTATGTAGTTGTAATACACATAAATTAAGATTACACATTATTTAATTTTGCAATGTAAGCAAGTCTTGCAGTGTGAGTGAGTCCATGAGTGAATGAGTTACTGAACTAACGAGTACTACAAAAAGCACTGTTCTGTCAGCTAATTTGTGATAATGAGAATTTTTTGCATTTTTCTTCTACATACCTTATGTGCAATAATGACAAATGCTTTGCCCAACGACTCACCCTGCTTTAGTCCACTGCCAGATCACCGTAGACAATCTGCAAGCACCTATGAATATCCGAGATGCCCTGGCTTTCCGCCAAAAGAAAACCATTGCCCATTGTTAGGAACCCACCTCCATTACAGACGCCATTTTTAAAGCTCCGTATAGCGCTGTCACCTATCGGAAGTCAACCTTCACCAGAGAAAGCGGGAATGTTTGAAAATGTTCCACAAAAAAGTCAGGTTTTTTCAACCAAAATTGGCTGAGAAAAAATGTGTTGCATTACCTTTTGAACTCCCCTCGTATTTATGAGCAACTTCTACATAATTTTATTTAATAAACTTATAGGCTGAAATTTGGAGGCAGTTATCTGGGGTCTTGGGTGTTATTGATTGCTCCCATATACCCATACCCTCTCCTGGGGCAATAACTCCGAAATTTACAGAAATAGACATGTCTGATTTTCTTCAAACAGACAGGTGATCTGTGACAGAAAGCTAAGATGTTTAAATATCGTCGCAAGGTGGCCAAGATCAGCTCATGACAGTAACATTTTTAGAAATTCAAGGGTACATGCACAGTTTGAAGCAGGGTAAATGCCTCAAGGAGTGCTTCTAGGAGACAGTGGCTATCGCTGCTGTCACTATTTGCTAACACCAGTGCTTCAAGAAAAAACTGATGCAGAGCAAGCTTATAACTGCACTCATCGGAGAGCCCGATCTGCAATTAAAAGGACCTTTGTGTGGGTGAAGTGGAGATTTCCTTCCACAACACTATAACCTCATTCTAAAGACATTGTTTTTCTTCAAAGAATGCAATTATTTGTTTCAATATTATGACTTACCTTGTCTTGGGCAATTGTCTTCTTCGTTCTTTTTTTTTAAGTTTTCATAACACAATTTTAAACACTTCCATGTGTGAGCTGGTCTGTTAGTAATACTAGAGTTGAAATCCACAGCAATTTCTTGCCATGCCGCTTCTTTTTGTGACACGTAAACTAAGTCTGTTTACTGTTACTCTACATTATGCTTGTAGTTTAGGATTATATCTAGAAACATATTTTTTCCCTCCCGAGTGAAATTTGCAGATCTCTCCTTAACAGCAGCAGTTGCCTATAGTGCTGCACCCTGTCTAATGCGTTGAAAGCTGAAAAATAAGGGAGTGTTACTGCCCAGTAGCAGCGATTTTCAGCTGTTTTACGACGCTGCCAAACATTACTTTCTAAGTTGAAAGTTGACTGGATACACTGTAACCTTAGATTCGCTTTATACAATGCGATTTAGACTGATCGCAGTTCACATTTTGACCATCATTAAATCTGATCGGTAGTCAACAATATTTATACAATCGGGCCTAAGAGTGCCAGATCCAAGGTTCAGTATGATCTCAATCCACATTTCCTGCAGTATTCAGCTGGGACATGAACTCACATATTTTAATTCCCCATGGAAATGCATCACACTGGAAAATACCTGGTATACATCTCTTGTTCATTATGGTAACTGTAATATCTGTATAGTCCCTGTTTCAGGGGTCGCACTGGACCATACCTGGTATACATCTCTTGTTCATTATGGTAACTGTAATATTGTCACAACCTACCCGGTGACTCTAACACTAATGTCACAACTTGGTTGTAATTGGGGTACATAGCTTTGGTAATCAGATGGTAGAGCAGAAAGAAACTGTTTGGCTTGAAACATATTATTTTGTATTAGTATTGAAACAACGGTAAAGCAGTGTTGGTTTACAATTTAGGGGGTTCTGCCAATTATCGTTTGGGCTTAAACTCTAGGGTTGGATAGGCTTACCCATTACGGACGATGTCAAGTTGCGTTGATGAAGTTGAGAAGACCAGTCAACATAGTTGACCAGTCGGATGTCGACCGCCACCTAAAGCGGTCTGGAGCGCAGCACACAGCAGTTCCTGAATATGACTCCCCCGAGTGAGCTCTCAGAGCCCGGTTATAACGCGTCCTGTCCTCTATGGGGGTCTTGCAATTGCAATGGTGGCTTTTACCATATTTGGTATGCCAACGCCCTGGTGAACGGGATGTTCTAGAAAATTCTTAAGACATGTGACATCGCATGATGCAAGCATTCCAGCAGTTACTATGTAGAAGGGTGACATCCTAGAAAAGTCCATAGAGACTACCATAGGAAGTAGTGAACCACCCATGTCCGGTCTCATATATATCTTAAGACATGTGTAGCAAGTTAAAGGAATTGTAAATTGTGATTTATCACAAATTTAGAAGCTTAATAAAATGTTATAATTTAATATAAAATAGGTACTTCTCAATCACATACGTGACAATATGTGTATAGTCCTTGTTTCAGGGCTCACACTGGACCATACCTGGTATACATCTCTTGTTCATTATGGTAACTGTAATATGTGTATAGTCCGTGTTTCAGGGCTCTCACAGGGACCATACCTGGTATACATCTCTTGTTCATTATGGTAACTGTAATATGTGTATAGTCCGTGTTTCAGGACTCACACTGGACCATACCTGGTATACATCTCTTGTTCATTATGGTAACTGTAATATGTGTATAGTCCGTGTTTCAGGGCTCTCACAGGGACCATACCTGGTATACATCTCTTGTTCATTATGGTAACTGTAATATGTGTATACTCCCTGTTTCAGGGCTCTCACAGGGACCATACCTGGTATACATCTCTTATTTTTTGGTACAAACTTTATTCAACAGCATATTCCATAACAGAGAGTAATGCTATATGCTTGGGTACACAAGTTACATATTGTTGAAAAGTTACAATTAATATTTGCATTTACAAATTATCAAAATTTATATTATTTATCTATGAATCTAGGGGTTTGGGTCTTCTCTGTCGTTGCTGGTTCTTATAGTTGTGGCGGATAGTCGTTCTCGTTTTCGTTGTGTCGCCATTGATGCTTAAATGTCGTTGGTCTCGTTGTCGCCCGTTGATTTTGTTCTTTCCCGCTAGCTCAGCTTGAGTTCTCTTTATTTATCTCGGATACGCGCAGGTGTTATAGAATAGACTACCCAAGAAAACCTTTATATATTGTTTATTGCATCTTAGATACTTTCGGGAGCTATGCCGATTGTATATGTAGAGGAATCGCACTCACGTCCGCACAGCACAACTTGCAGTACTGGTCTGGGGCGAGTGGTGACGCTTTCTCGCGTACCCACGCTAGAAAAAAACGTTCTCTCCAATTTTAAACGTCATGACGTCATCCAAGAAAGCCTCGTATCCAAAATGCTATTTCCTTTTCCCGCAATTTAGAAATGTCCCTTTCTATTATAACATGTTCTTTTATGAATTTCGAATATATAATTACCTTTTTAGGATTAAACGATGTTTACTTTATATTTTATTAAATATATCGCGCAACTTTTAAGGTTGGCAGACCTGACTTTCAAACGTGTATTTAAACTATGTAGTATGACGTCATGACTCGTTAATTTCAAACCAATAATGCGTTTATCCTACAAATTTAACGACTATTATTTACTCATATCTTGCTCATCTTACAACACTTCCTGCTCTATTATCTATTTATGTTATTACTTAACACTTATCGCAAATCTCACATCCGGCAATTAAATTAAAACGTGTCTTTATCAAGCCCATTCGATTGGAAATCTAAATTTCGGTATCAAATGCCCCCATTTATGTTATTTTATTATTTCATAATAAAATAATGTAAATGTCTTGCCCGAAAGAAAAATTAAAAATTACTCCTGTATTTTGCATAATCGGCAACACTCCCATTATATACAATTTTCAATTACACTGTTTTGAAATTGGTTATTAACATATTTTCTCATTAATCTTTTGAACATGACAAACAATTGTACACTTGACTAAACATTAATCCTTAAATACTAATTACAATATGTTATGGTTTCTTCTGTGAAGCTTTTATATAAAGGTTAAATTTCAAGAGTCTTTCTTTATACTTCCTTCTTTTAGTTCATGTTTGCTCACTTCGCTCTCACTATCACTTGCACTGTGAATTCTCACTTCTGTTATTGTAACACATATCTTTACTAGATCCTTTAAGCACTAAAATGTACATATGTTTATATAAATCCATTACACTCTTCAGACAAGTTCTTTCTTTGTCTTGCTGCGATAACTATCTATACATCTAAATATTTTAACAAATGTTTACAAAGTAAATATTCTGTTTTCTCTCTATGCGGAGATGAACATTTTAACAATCTTTCTGAAGCTGTTATTGTGAGCTCTATACAATATATTCTTAAGCTCTTTGTAGTATATAGCAATTCACATTCTGCATTTTTCATGAATATGTAAGTACCTGACCAATATATGGTTTTCAAGTAAGCTAACATTTAAATTTTATCTCAAAGCTGATTGGGCGCCAATAGACAATGACACTTCGAATTTTACATGAAATCAAGGTTCCAAGGTACCACACGGTTTCTTGTATGGTCGAAGGAGTTGTTTATGCCATCTTCCCAGACATTTTTCATTTTTAACATCTTTTAATTCATAGGTATGATAACCAAATTTGGATATAATTTCTGCAGGACCTTTATATAACAATTCCATCCTTTTGTTCCTACCTCGCAACGCACTTGATAACTTATGGTCTTTAACTAGTACCCAATCGCCTATCTTAGGTTCCCATTTATGTTTTCTACTCTTTTTCTTTAATTTTCGCTTCTCTGCCTTTTTCTTGATTCGTTCAAAAGCAATTTTCGCTCTTTCTTCTTCACTTAACTCAATGTCATTTATTCTGAGTATTCTTGGTACCCCGATCAATATTGGTTCTGGTTCAATTCCTAACATTAATTTTATTGGGGCAAACCCAGTAGTTACATTAATGGTGTGATTGATAATCTTTTCTATCAATGGACAATATTTCACCCAATCCTTGTGATTATGATGTGTAAGTACACGTAAATAAATTCCTATATCTCGGAGGACACGTTCTGTTGGATTCCCTGATGGAAAGTATGATAATTTAGTTTTCTCGCGTCTAATGTCACCCTAATCTTTCCATTGGACTTATTTACAATACATAGGGGATTCACAAATTCTGAATTTGAAATCTCAATAACCTCATCTTCTAACATTGACTTTATAACTGCATCTACCTCTTCTCTTATTGTACTAGGGATAGCTCTCGCTTTATGTGTAAAAGTTTTGATGGGTATCATCTCAAACGAATGAGTATAAATATTACATTTACCAGGTTTCTCAGAGAATACTTCTTTATTTCGGATTAATATTTCAAACAGTTTATCCCTCTGTTGTTCATTTAGTTGATCAGCCTGAGTTACCTTTTCCCTCAACAATTCTTCTAATTCTTCACTAATCTCCCTATCATAGTACCTAGTTGCATCAGAAAACCTCAAATTGTCTATGAAATCATTTTTATCCCATTCTACATTTTCTTTATTATCGACACTGTACTCTTTGACATTTACTTCAGTTAATTCCATAGCTCCTACTTTAACATATTCTACAAAGAATGTATCCCCTTGGATTTCTTCTTCCTCTTTTTCTCGTACAATAGTTTCTGAACTACTATCTTCCACAAAAGGCACTATAATGGTCTCATCTTCAACTTTCATTTCTAGAATCATGTTTTTAAAATTCACCACAGCTTCCCAGGCATAAAGACAATCACAACCTATTATAATATCTGTCACAAGTCTTCCTACAATCAGAAATAAAATTCCTAGTATTCTCCCATTTATTTCAATATTTATCATTGCTTGAAATTTTACTCTCTCTTTTCGTTTTCCCACAGCTAGCGAGCAATATATCCCATTAACTGGTAAAGACATTACTTTAAAACCACTACTTTGTAAATTATCATAAAAATTTTGTGAGCATACTGTGCTATTTGATCCCGTATCTATAATTGCATTGTATTGTTTTCCATTTACTCCAATTTTGATTTTAGGTGGATCTCCTACTTTTTCGTTTTCGTCAATTCTATTTTTCCATTCTCTTTTCTTTTGTATCATCATTTGCCTTCCAGGACTATTTATTTCCGAGTACTTATCACAATCATTACTAGGATACCCAGTTCTCACTGAAGGCGCGTTTGACCGGGTCTGGCGTTTCCCTGATTTTTAGGTATTGCTCCTGTACTATTTCCCGAATTGTTACTTCTGTTCTCCTGCATTAAATCGGGGTTACTTCCTACCATGTTTTTGACCGTGTTAATGGCCTCAACCATTTCCGCATTTTCGGGGGAATTTCGTCCATTAGAATACCTTTCTCCCTGTCTTGGTGACCTCAGTCTAAACTCATTATCTCCGTTTGTCCAATACCCATCATTTGAATTTCTACTATGTCCAAAATAACGTCCCCGTCTACCTCGATCAAATCTATTTGTATTCATATAATTCACCCTTATATTTCTTCCCCTTAGATTACCATTTCTATTTTGGTGATGCCCTTCCTGGTTATATTTACCTTGATTTTCCCACCGGAATGATTCCATCCTTGGTACTGGTCCTTTATATCTTTCCCTAATCTCACTTCTATTCTGATAATACTGTGCCCCTTGCCCGAAAGAATTTACAGTTTCTTTTCCTTCATATTTATTTCCAAATGCGTGTTTTGGCTTATTGACTTCTAAGGCTGATAATAATTCGATCATAGCTGCAATGCTATCGGGTCGGGCTATGATTTGGTAGTGTTGAAGCGTTTCCGGAAAATGTGGAGTAACTATATTTATTAGATCTTTTTCATCTAAGGGAGGATCCAACATCTTCGATTTTCTCGCTATTCTCATAAAATAGTTGACCATCGATTCCTCCGATCTAGGATTAAATTTTCCATTGCTTAATTCAACTCTAATATTAGCCTGCCTACTAGCTCCCCAATATCTGGTTAAAAAGATGTTCCTAAAGGTCCTGTAATCATTGTTACCCATAGAAAGGCCTAGCCAATTGGCAGCATTACCCTTTAGGCATTTTCTTACTATCACCATCTTGTACTCCTCTGGTATACGTTTCACCGTGAAGTACTCTTGTAACCCTTCTAAAAAGGCTTTAGGATCATCTGAATCTTCATTTTCAAAAACTGGAGGTGTCATTTCATTTAAGACATGGTTAGGCCAATGTAAATTTGAATTGTCACCTGTCCCTGAGCTATTTCTGAGATCAGAATGGGAATTACTGTTACCTCTATTTTGCATCGAAATGTCAGCTGATACACCTGGTATTGCCTCGTTTCTTGCAACTTCATTACTAAGATTGTTGTGATTACATGCATTTTCATTTAATTTCAAATTTTCTAAGGCCTCTTTTACCTGGGTAATTTCTGTTACTACCCCTTTTATTTGGTCTGTAACATCCTGCAAATTTCTAGCCTGCCTTGCACTTTCTACATCAGATCTTTCCATTCTAACTTTACACCCCTGTAACTCTTCTCTAATTTCTTCCCTGTCTTTATCTAACCTTTGTACTACCTCTTCCCTTTGTTTGTCTAATTTATATGTTACTCTTTCCCTTTCTTTCTCTAATTTTTCACTAACTTGTTGACCTAATTTCTTTTCAGAATTCTTTACTTATTGTCTCTAATTCTCCCTTAACCTGTTCTCTATTTTCTTAGACTTCACTACTAACTTTACTAATTTCCTCCCTAACTTCTTCCCTAAAGGTTTCTAAAGCTCTCTTCTGATTTTCCAATTGCATTCCCAATTCCTGTTGTCCCTTCTCTAATTTCTGTCCTAACTCAGTTCTTAATTCTTTACTAGTTTCATCTATCTTTTCCATTATCTTTTGAAACATATTCTCTATTCCTGACATAATCGCTGTCCTTTCTGAATTACTACTAAACATTTCTGAGCTACCTCTAGGTGTTTCTCTAACGTTCTGATCTTCTACTTCTTGGCATATTCTGCTACTGATTACATTTTGATTATATTCTTTCATCCTAACTACACTTTTCTCAATTTCCGGACTCTCAAAACCTAGAAAATCGCTATCACTGTCTTCCATTTCTAAACTATTTACATGTGTTTTTCTACTCACCAATATTTCATTATTTTTTTTTTTTTAACTGCACTTAAACTTGTTCACTACACGTTTCACAGATGTTGACACGCTGGGCACCTTGTTTGCTGGCTCGATGCTGGCCTGGTCGTCTTGGGGTTGGTCCATTCTCTCGACGCCACACGTTGGGTCACCTTCTTGTTTGCTGGTTCTATGCTGGCTTGGTAGTCTTGGGGTTGGTCTATTCACTCGACGCCCCACGTTGGGCGCCATTTGTGGCGGATAGTCGTTCTCGTTTTCGTTGTGTCGCCATTGATGCTTAAATGTCGTTGGTCTCGTTGTCGCCCGTTGATTTTGTTCTTTCCCGCTAGCTCAGCTTGAGATCTCTTTATTTATCTCGGGTACGCGCAGGTGTTATAGAATAGACTACCCAAGAAAACCTTTATATATTGTTTATTGCATCTTAGATACTTTCGGGAGCTATGCCGATTGTATATGTAGAGGAACCGCACTCACGTCCGCACAGCACAACTTGCAGTACTGGTCTGGGGCGAGTGGTGACGCTTTCTCGCGTACCCACGCTAGAAAAAAACGTTCTCTCCAATTTTAAACGTCATGACGTCATCCAAAAAAGCCTCGTATCCAAAATGCTATTTCCTTTTCCCGCAATTTAGAAATGTCCCTTTCTATTATAACATGTTCTTTTATGAATTTCGAATATATAATTACCTTTTTAGGATTAAACGATGTTTACTTTATATTTTATTAAATATATCGCGCAACTTTTAAGGTTGGCAGACCTGACTTTCAAACGTGTATTTAAACTATGTAGTATGACGTCATGACTCGTTAATTTCAAACCAATAATGCGTTTATCCTACAAATTTAACGACTATTATTTACTCATATCTTGCTCATCTTACAACACTTCCTGCTCTATTATCTATTTATGTTATTACTTAACACTTATCGCAAATCTCACATCCGGCAATTAAATTAAAACGTGTCTTTATCAAGCCCATTCGATTGGAAATCTAAATTTCGGTATCATAGTTTTGGCAGGGTGTAGGCAATGATGTTCTATATCATGGTCTACAGTGTGTGCACAAAGTCTGTATACCTCTATATTAAATTCAAACTGACGTGAAATAAAAGTACAAATTTCCAATATTTATGTAATTATGGACACTTCACGTTATTACAAGTTTTATTTCATAGAAAACACATATTACATTGATGTCTACACTCTTTCCGAAGTAGGTTTATGTCAATGCTTTAAGGTTTCCTTGTAAAACAAAAGTGTGCATTATTGAATCTAATAAAGGGTACTTCATAGATTCATTACAGCAAAAAATGTGCTAGCTGTCAATTCACAGATATTCAAAACTAGTGACAGATCAAAGAAGTCAGTCATTTCAAACAAATGTCCTCTTTTGGAAGAGTAAAGGAACCATTCTGCTATTCTGAACTAGCACTTCTTTACTGGCAGTTTGGTGTTCTGTGACTATAATGCTTCTTGTTTGAAGTTCACATAGGGAAGATATAATGTTAATCAGTCCTTCCTAATTAGGTTTCCTTTTATAGCAGAATTATGGCTTGAGGATAACAGAAAGTGATTTGTATAAGATACTGTGCATGCAGGACTGAGAGTGCCAACCTAAGGGATGGAATGAAATTCACTAGATAGGCCTGATTTTATGTAGTTGTAATACACATAAATTAAGATTACACATAATTTAATTTTGCAATGTAAGCAAGTGTTGCAGCGAGTGAGTGAGTCCATGAAATGCTGAACTAACGAGTACTACAAAAACCACTGTTCTGTCAGCTAATTTGTGATAATGAGTGAATTAATTTTTTGCATTTTTCTTCTATATAACTTTTACTTGCATTCTCAAATACACCGTACACAACTCGTGACCAAACATTCTGGTTCAACTCTTAACCAAACATTTTGGTTCTCAATCAGTAGCATCTGAAACGGGCAATGTTTCTAATGAACATCATGATGGCAGTGAAGAGGTTAATTTAAATCAGAATTACGTGAATGGAGGAACAAATTTTCAGAGAAGTTAAATTTATCTTTTATTAGTCCAAGGTATTTCATCCTGTCTACCTGTTTCAGAAATTTAAGTAAACATTTCTATCTCTCGATTCTCTTCTCTTCCTCCTTGATATGAACAAGATCTAGGAAATGGGATTCATTAAATTTTATTTTATTGTTAGCTGCCCATTTCTTAATGTTATTCATTTCAATGTATATAACATTTTCTATTTCTTTTGCATTTTACTCTTTTGTTACTATAGTCAGGTCATCTGCAAACACCAGTGCTCTTGTAGTTGAATAGTTAAAATTCAATACAGAGTCATACATTACATTTCAAAACCCAGGTCCTACTTTTTTCTCGTTGATTTAACCAGTTACATGCCTCTCCTAGGCGGTTGCCTTTGCTAGACGATCTCTGGTGTTTTCCCGCGTTGATTATCCATTCTTCGGCGTTTCCGAAGTCGTAGATTTCAAACAATGTTGTAATGGCATCTTCTTCCTTTTTGGCGCGAAGATTTGGCATCACTTGGTATTTTGCGTAAGTTCATTTATCTGATAAATAATATCAGAGATGTTTATGTAGAACGGTGTGCACAAAATATCCGAAAATTTAATGCTTTATATTTACCAAAATAATTAATTTACAAACAAAAAAACAGGGGTATCATTTTTTCATTCATAGAACACGTAAATTTAATATTAATGAAATCGGAGACATCAAGGTCAAATTTTGTGCGATTTGACATGGAATGACTCATATCTCTTGTTCATTATGGCAACTGTAATATATGTATAGTTCCTGTTTCAGGGCTCACACTGGACCATACCTGGTATACATCTCTTGTTCATTATGGTAACTGTAATATGTGTATAGTCCCTGTTTCAGGACTCACACTGGACCATACCTGGTATACATCTCTTGTTCATTATGGTAACTG
The DNA here is from genome assembly GCA_030765045.1 of Tenodera sinensis. NCBI lineage: Eukaryota > Metazoa > Arthropoda > Insecta > Mantodea > Mantidae > Tenodera > Tenodera sinensis. The sequence continues at coordinate 11,220,931 of CM060965.1, forward strand.
TCATATGTGTATAGTCCCTGTTTCAGGACTCACACTGGACCATACCTGGTATACATCTCTTATTCATTATGGTAACTGTAATATATGTATAGTTCTTGTTTCAGGACTCACACTGGACCATACCTGGTATACATCTCTTGTTCATTATGGTAACTGTAATATATGTATAGTTCTTGTTTCAGAACTCACACTGGACCATACCTGGTATACATCTCTTGTTCATTATGTAACTGTAATATGTGTATAGTCCGTGTTTCAGGGCTCGCACTGGACCATACCTGGTATACATCTCTTGTTCATTATGTAACTGTAATATGTGTATAGTCCGTGTTTCAGGACTCACACTGGACCATACCTGGTATACATCTCTTGTTCATTATGTAACTGTAATATGTGTATAGTCCGTGTTTCAGGGCTCGCACTGGACCATACCTGGTATACATCTCTTGTTCATTATGGTAACTGTAATATGTGTATAGTCCATGTTTCAGGGCTCACACTGGACCATACCTGGTATACATCTCTTGTTCATTATGGTAACTGTAATATGTGTATAGTCCCTGTTTCAGGACTCACACTTGACCATAGCTTCTGGATTTTCTTGCACAAATACGTATTTCTCCCTCTCTTGATTGGCTTTTAATTTCATTGGTTCTCTCTTTGTAACTGTAAATTTCAATTGTGGTTACAAATACATTGAGGGACATGCAGCTCCTTAGCAAGAAGGGTAAACTCCCTCATGATACAACGGAGTTACCAACATTTTATTGCCCCATGCTAAAAGTCTAACAAGTTACTTTGTTTTCTGAAACTGATAACTTGCAGATTTTCCTGCATAAATAAATAAATAGTGATTTTATTGTCACTGAGCTTAACAGCAATAGACAACGTCAGAGTGATATAATAAAATAGTTACAAAATATTATTACATATATAATACAAAGTATGTATGTAATTGAAAATGAACCTTCAAGGTTCCATTTTTGGACCTGTAACTAAGCAGAAATATCCCTACAACTAAGTTGTGGTATCAACACAATAAACTAAAAGCATTAACATGTGAGTAACAAGTAGAGCTAAGGAAACAAATGACAGGCATTCAGTGTATTATGAGTGCAATACTTGATGGCATCTATGCTGTATTGAGATCAATTTGAATATGGTTGGTGTTTACGTGCAACAGACTTTTGATGCAACCCTACTTTCTAAGAGTATCAGATCTAAGGTTCAGTACAATCTCAATCCACATTTCCTGCAGTATTCAGCTGGAATGAGCACTCACATATTTCAATTTCCTGTGGAAATGCATCACACTTGACCATACCTGGTATACGCCTGTTCATTGGAGTTCGCCATTTACCAATTCACCATTCGCTTGCCATCATTAATTTCATCGTTTGTGAATTCATGATTCCCCTGGCTTTTTTAATTTTACGATTTATCAATTCACCAATTGCTTGCCTTTGTTAATTTCCCAATTCTTGTTAATGATCTCACTGTTGAGACACGGTCTAAAGAGAAACATTAACTATGTTAGTAGCCATACACATTTGACAGAACTATCCCTTGGCGAGAATGTCCCTGGTGCTTGACATTACAGCTGTCTGCCACTCTGTCGCAGCATTGCTGCTTTTTCACTCGCTGTCCTTGGCCATTGGTTCCACCATAATAAGAGTTTTATTGTTTTCATTTTCTTTTTCTAAGTATTTTTACAACACTTGCCATCTCCAGGGCTTGACTTTGTAGGGTTATTCCTGTGGCCAATACACACTTTTTGGCTTTTCCAGGACTATTAGCCATTTTTAAACAAAATGCAGCGTAAGCAAGACCACTAAAATCTGTTACGAATGCAAGAAAACACTGAAATATGGGGCAGTAAACTATATAAAATATATTAAATAATGAAACGACAATCCCTCCAGATACACTGTTGTATGTAATTCGTCCATAAGTCACCTTCTTTCACTTTGCACTTATTAAACAATATATTGTTGCAAGCAGCAAAAGACAGAAGGCAGAAATACACATATTGCAGGATGGTTGAGTACATACCTCTGGTCACATGATAGTCACATGGGTATTTGTAACGTGATTGGATGTGATAAACGGAGGCCCCTTACCCACCCGTAATGAGCCATGTGAGCGACACAGCTGTCAAGTACCATGTTAACTCTGTCAGGGTATAGTATTTTGCAATACTGCGATGGTGACTCAGAAAGCCGGCCTGTCTCTTCATGAGTGGTTCTATTTTATTCTCTGATGACCATGCACTGGAGGTGTGGGGTGCACTGGGGAGGCAAGCTTTTACTTCTTGGGAATAAGTTTAAGAATCTGGACAGACTATAATATTAACTTTCTCATTATTATGGCTGTCATTTTATATTTCTAGCCGCACAGAACATATTGTGTCATTTTGAAAGTGTAGGATTCCTTTGCATGCATGCTTTTGCCCCAGCTCCCAAGAGGAAGGAAAATTATTCCATATAATTACCTGCACATTGTGTGTTGATCCTGCTTCTCACCAATAGCAAGTGTAGTTTTGTGGCTATAACCGACATGAGGGATCTTGTGTTTGGAGTACTGGGATTGTAACACGGTTCCTTTATGTGTATGTGGGCGAGTGATGAGTGCACTCATGTTCGAAACATTTTATGTTCTGCCAACATCACTTACACCAGTAGGGTTTTGTTGTAATTCCTCAAAGCTTACCTTATATTTTGCTATTTATAGGCAAAGGAAGCCCCTTTATCCTGTCACTAGGGCACCTGCGTGCTGTGAAAGGGGTCCTGAGTTCGATTCTGAGATGGTGAGGACATTTTTCTTTAATCAATGTAAGGTAACACCATTGTTTATGGGCAATATGTTCTTAGGCTAAAGAGTGTCAATATGACCATTGATATTAAGTTGAGGTTTAAATGGAACAATAAAAATTGTATATATACACAAAGAACCACATTGTTTAGTGTTGGATGCGCTTAATTTTAGCATGTGTGTATGTGATGTATCCATTCTCCCAATATCACTTAATTTTGTAGCTAATCACTTGCAATTAATGTTGTAAGTTAATCAGATATAGTTAATTTTGTAACTGCATTACAAGCCGTTAACTTTTTTAAGTTGATCACATGTAGTTAACTCTGAAACTGCATTACTAGCAGTTAATTTTGTAAGTTAATTACATTTAATTTTTGTACCTGTATTACAAGCTGTTCATTTTCTAAGTTAAGCACAAACAGTTAATTTTGTAATTCAGTTATATAGGACCTGGCAGAGGAATGGACGATTTTACAGGTTTTCGCTTATAACTCAGTAATGTTGAACTTTGCAATTTTTGTTACTATCACAATGCAATTCGATGAAAATGGATCACTGGACAGGTGCTTAATGACAGTTATAGTCCGCAGATGCCAATTTCATTCTAGGATGCCAAGATCCCATTCCACTGCATTTGGCAGCAAGTCATTCTGTTCGAATGAATTTATTGGAAAGCACTTAATAAGTAAAGATGGATCAATTCCTTTAATCGATGTGAGGTTGACTATCCATAACCATACACTGTAGCTGACTCTGAACTTTGCACCCAGTCAGAGGTCAACAAGAGCAGGTTCCAGGTGCACAAGACAGTACAGAGAACCCTCTCCCAAGGATGTAATGTTTATATAGTGGACGTTGACGTTGAACTGATATCTTGGTTACGAAGGAATTGTTGCATCTTTAGTAATAAGAGTATTGCACCTGGATCTTCATTTTCGTTCCTACAGGCTTCAGGTTGTGCACTGTGTGATTTTCCGTGACAAGATGTTAAATCAGGTGAATGAAAATTAATTTATTGAGAAATGGATGTTGGACACATTTTTGTCCATCTGATTTTATAAACAAACAATTTCAGACATTGATCTTGAAAGTATCCTTTTCAATAAGACAAGCAGCTGCTACATGGTGAGAAAGTGACAAATTGGTGTACCATGTCATCTTCTGGAATAATTGAGGACCTTAGAATAGCAAGGGAGTATGCGCCAAAAGCTAGTTTTGAGAAAAATGTGATTGAAGTTTTACTGTGCAGTACATATTAAAATCATCTATAGAGAGATTAAAAATTGCTCAGATGTGAATCTAACGCATTAATACTGCTAATTAGGAATGTAAAATGTTATTTGGCACGTATTTAAGATTACAGAAGGTTAATTTCATCAACAATATGATTCAGATAATGTATGATTGCATGCACATTATAACAAAAACGCTTACTTGTAAAGTTAGCATTTTGCAAGCAATACTTTAACTAATATTCGTAAATAATTGTTCTAATACTAACAAACAATACTTCTAAAGTGAATATAAAGAAGTTAACAAAAAGTATGGCTAGATCACCGAAGATCTAGAACACCGCTGCTGTGCCGTGAGGAACCAGAGTATGTTAGTAATGTAAAGTATCATCATCCACTGCTGCCTCTTTTTCTACCTCTGGTGTGTGCCTTTACTACACGTTTTGTTTTTTAACTTACGTGTTCTTTTTCTGCATGCTGCACTTTCTGGGAAGACTTACGTGGTCAGAAATAAAATCACTGTGTGTGTCACTCATAGTGCTTAATAAAAGTAAATCACTACACTAAATGCACTAAAGGTTTGTTCAATGGTATTGTTAGTAAACAATACAACTCTAGAAATATAATGCTAAACAGAAGTTAAACCGAGAGCTGCAAGTCCCTAAAACATGTTACAGCTTTCTTTAAAAGCAACAGATTGAACTAAAGAAATACCTCCCACAGGTAGGAAGGAGTACATCTAGACAGAAACTATTTACAAAACCAAAATGTTTGAAAGGTTAAGGAATAACTATTTATGAGGGATAAGGGCCTGAAAATAAACAGTACCCTCTCTTAAGTGATTTATTGCGACATTCTCTTCAACAGCGACTGTCATAGTGTAGCGGCCAGCAGGTTGGCTCATACGCCTTTGCTATTCTCGAGATTCGGCTGAAGCATGTAAGGTTTAACACCATGCTGTATTCAAATGGAGAATTTGTTCATTTCCAGGGCATATCAACCATTCACACCTAACAGGCATTAAAGAGTAGGCTTCATACTATATGTCGCAAGAAAAACAAAAAATTTGTATTTTGGCGCTTACACCCTTGCTATTCTAAGCACCTCAATTGGCCCTTTCTATTTGGAGGATGAGGGAAAAGCAACAACCGTGACATCAGCATTGCATGAAGTTACAGATTTCCTTAGGTTTTTTCTGGTTTTCACAAGGTGGAGGCACTAGTCGCAGCAGGGTCCTCCATGAATGCTGTTAGAATTTTCCCAAATCAAATCATCTCAATGACATGGTAAGCAAGATTTCCAAATTTGCTGTGTGCAATTTCTTATGGTGATACTCGAAGAGTATTGGGTTTAAAGACTGCCCACAAATTTTTGAAGGAATAAAGGCCAATATTTGTCATGAAATTCCAGTGCACAACTTACAGCTGAAGTTTGAAGAGTGTGAGTAAATGGTTGTCACTTACAAATTCCTGTTCTCAAGAAATAATGGCATATTAAGTTGGTCAAGAGTCCCATATTATGCTTAAGAAAATGTTTTCTTACACAGAATTAACAATTTAAAATCACCCCTTCTTCTGCTGGACCCTTAATTACTTTTATGACTGTACCATTACTGTTATAGCCCAATCACATGCAGTTGATTTTGTAACTCAGTGCAATTGTAGATTTTGTAGTGTACTGTTAATTTTGTAACATAATAGCATACTATTTCTGGTATCTGTAACTTTGGCCTAGGATTCACGTCATTTACAGTGTCGTATGGTTGTAATGATATGCTATAAGGGAAGAATAAATGTCTAGTGTAGATGAGCCTGCCTTTGGGTTCCATTCATTGTTGTCCCATAGTGTTATCTTGCCAGGGCAACCCAAGCCTGCAGTTGCCTCCCCATATTTCTACTCTAACTAGAGTACTGCTGTCGGTAATGGCCAACTTTTCAGAACAGTCTTCTGCAGGAACAAAATTATTTCGTCAATTCAATATTTAGTACAGTGAAGGGTCATCCAAGATCTGTCAGGAATGGCCAACCCTTCAGTAACAACATTTCTTCGCTTCAAGACTGAGTGCAGTTGTGACTCATCCAAGATCTGTCAGGAATGGCCAACCCTTCAGTAACAACATTTCTTCGCTTCAAGACTGAGTGCAGTGGTGACTCATCCAATATCTGTCAGGAATGGCCAACCCTTCAGAAACATTTCTTCGCTTCAAGACTGAGTGCAATGATGGGTCGTCCAATATCTGTCAGGAATGGCCAACCCTTCAGAAACATTTCTTCGCTTCAAGACTGAGTGCAGTGATGGGTCGTCCAATATCTGTCAGGAATGGCCAACCCTTCAGAAACATTTCTTCGCTTCAAGACTGAGTGCAGTGATGGGTCGTCCAATATCTGTCAGGAATGGCCAACCCTTCAGAAGCATTTCTTCGCTTCAAGACTGAGTGCAGTGATGGGTCGTCCAATATCTGTCAGGAATGGCCAACCCTTCAGAAACATTTCTTTGCTTCAAGACTGAGTGCAATGATGGGTCATCAGAGATCTGTCAGGAATGGCCAACCCTTCAGAAACATTTCTTCGCTTCAAGACTGAGTGCAATGATGGGTCATCCAATATCTGTCAGGAATGGCCAACCCTTCAGAAACATTCTTTGCTTCAAGACTGAGTGCAGTGATGGGTCATCCAATATCTGTCAGGAATGGCCAACCCTTCAGAAACATTTCTTCGCTTCAAGACTGAGTGCAATGATGGGTCATCAGAGATCTGTCAGGAATGGCCAACCCTTCAGAAACATTTCTTCGCTTCAAGACTGAGTGCAGTGATGGGTCGTCCAATATCTGTCAGGAATGGCCAACCCTTCAGAAACATTTCTTCGCTTCAAGACTGAGTGCAGTGATGGGTCGTCCAATATCTGTCAGGAATGGCCAACCCTTCAGAAGCATTTCTTCGCTTCAAGACTGAGTGCAGTGATGGGTCGTCCAATATCTGTCAGGAATGGCCAACCCTTCAGAAACATTTCTTCGCTTCAAGACTGAGTGCAATGATGGGTCATCAGAGATCTGTCAGGAATGGCCAACCCTTCAGAAACAAAAACATTTCTTCGCTTCAAGACTGAGTGCAATGATGGGTCATCAGAGATCTGTCAGGAATGGCCAACCCTTCAGAAACATTTCTTCGCTTCAAGACTGAGTGCAATGATGGGTCATCAGAGATCTGTCAGGAATGGCCAACCCTTCAGAAACAAAAACATTTCTTTGCCTCAAGACTGAGTGCACTGAATGCAATGATCTGTCAGGAATAGCCAACCCTTCAGAAACAAAAACATTTCTTTGCCTCAAGACTTAGTGCACTGAATGCAATGATCTGTCACGAATGGCCAACCCTTCAGAAACAAAAACATTTCTTTGCCTCAAGACTGAGTGCACTGAATGCAATGATCTGTCAGGAATAGCCAACCCTTCAGAAACAAAAACATTTCTTTGCCTCAAGACTGAGTGCACTGAATGCAATGATCTGTCAGGAATAGCCAACCCTTCAGAAACAAAAACATCTCTTTGCCTCAAGACTGAGTGCACTGAATGCAATGATCTGTCAGGAATAGCCAACCCTTCAGAAACAAAAACATTTATTTGCCTCTTTGACTGAGTGCAGTGATGGGTCATCAGAGATCTTTTGGGAATAGTCAACCCTTAGAAACAAAACATTTCTTCACTTCAAGACTTAGTAGTGATGGGTTGTTAGAGGTTATATGTACCTTATAGATGGCAATGCAGTGCAAGGTGTAACCCAACATGTTTTAGTGCAGGCTCATGTTACTATTTTAGTTGTGTTGCGAACTGGACAGAAATTGTTTGCATATTTTGTGTAAACTTTTTTGTATCTTGGGCCATTGTTCTTATTCTTGTAATGTATGTCATCTATACTGTTTTCTTTGGTTTTTCAATGAAGACGTTAGCTTTGGTGACCGAGGGAGATGTGTTTAAAGAATAACATTGTTGTGGTCGTTTCATGTGGTGGCAACACTTGTTTTTGTGATGTATTAGAGAAGAGATAATGCTTTAAAATGTCAATATAAAGTGTCTTTAAGAGATGCTCTCTTTTAGCATGCAAAATTGAGTGAATAAACATAGCAAAGCATGTGAAAACACATCTCTCTCCAAAAACCAAAAGTATGTAAATTGTATAAATGATATTAAATTATGTTATTTCTTTACAAAATTGTCTTTTCTTCCTGGTTGTTGAAATCCTCACATATCATCTAACCCTTAGAATACCTTGCCTCTCCTGCCTCTAGTATATGCTGCTCCAAAAGCTAATTGTTGTATTCAGGATTTGATTTTTCTACAAGGTAGATGTAAGAAATGATTAATTTCAACATTATTTACTCTATACTATGAAGTGGTAATTTTTGGTTCTTCTACAAGGTAGATGTAAGAAGTGATTAATTTTAACGTTATTCACTCTATACTATGAAGTGGTAATTTGTTCAGTAGAATCCCAATAGCTCGACATTCTGTGTAACTCAACAACCCTTTTTTATTTCAATTTTTAAATTTGTTTAACGTTAAGCGACTAGTAACTTCAATAATCTATTATACTGTGTAAACACTATAGGTAAATTTTAATTAGTGTACATATACAACCTACCTCATTCTCCCTCACAGTAACAAAAGGGTTGACCTCAATATCTAGTCAGAACACAGACTATTGTCATAAAATGATAAGCTTGCCAATAATAATGTGATAGGATACATGGCACAAACACTTCTTGGAAGGTTTGAAGGTTTATTGCTTTACCCAGTACATACGTCGCAAGTTAAACTTGCGGTTACATATTCCTGGTTACTGTACTGTTTCTCAGATTTCAGGCTTACTGTTAGTGTTGTGTTTGTGCCAGTGAAAATGCCAAACAAGAAGAAGAGACAAGTAACATAACAATGAAAGTTAAATTGGCTATGTTAGAGACCGGACAAAGGGGATCATATTAATAAGTAATAGGATATGTTATACTTTCCTGTTTCCTATATTGTGCTAGAACAGGCATTTATGTAATTTGAGTAGTATGTTATGGGTTATGAGTAACAGACTCCTTAAAATACAAAATGATTATCCAGGCTTGTGGAAGTTCTTCGAATGAAGCATTTGGAAGGAGAATTTCCACTAGATCATGGCCCACAAGCCCGGATAATCATTTTCTATTTTATGACACAGCCATGAAAGCTTACACAAATTGAACCGGCCCTTTATTTGCAAAACTTGACATTTTGATAACTCGACACCCTCTCAGGTCCACATTAGGTCGAGTTATCAGGATTCTACTGTTCTACTTAAATGTGTTCAGGATAACATGTCACTTCTGTTTAGGGGAAGGTTGGGTGGTGTCGGACAGTTACGGTTTTTATGCTACAGCTTTTACTGGAAGAAGTTCAATAAGATTTACACATTATTAAGCTTTACCCTTATAACAATATACATTTTAGGTTCTCCTTCAAATAATGAAAATTGTCACCTCAGGATTTACATATTAAAAACATGCAACATTTTCATGTATTTTAAAATTGGAGGGTTTTACCAGACAGCCTTATTTTGTAGAAGTTTATAATGTCCATATTTATAAAATAAAGTGTCTTCTCTAGGTCTGCACAGTTTTCATGAATCCAACCATGAAAATCAGTACACTGTATCCAATCTTCACTGACATTTTCCCCACAGATGATGCAGTGACTAGTTTCATCTGATGTGTTGTCACTAAACTGAAGTGCTTTCTGTATAGTTGGAACTGATTTACTCTTCGTTTTGGTCTTATTCCTCCATTCTTGTATTACTATCGCTGTTCGCTTTTCTTCCATTTGGTCTTTGTATGGAGTGGAAGTCAGAATTTGATTTAACATCAGTTGACCGTCTAGAGCCACCACGTGGTTATGTAGTTCATTTTCTTACTCATCCGGGAACGTCCCGTGAAACACTCCTTTCGTGAGGTGTACGATTTTCGTAGAATGTGACGTGGTTACTTTGCGTCGTAATTTGTTTGAGTTTAGGGCGCCTATATATTTATTGATTTTTAATGTTAAATTAATAGTCCTCTTCTTCTCGTTCTTGGTCCTCTTGTTCTTGCCTCGGCTGTTTTTGAGACTGCTTAATAGGTCGTGGGAAAAATGAGTGGTTATCTTAGAGTGGATTGAAAGAAGTATTAATAAATGAAATGAAGGGGAAAGACAATTGCACTTTTATTACAATGTTCAGCAACTAAAACTTAAATACCCTGTACATTATAAATATAGACCGACTTTCAATAAATATGCCAAATGATGCGGTATCCTGAGCTTCCCTTCACTTCACTGTCACCAAGAACGGATATAGCCGAATAAACATAAGATGGTATTGCCTAAATGAATCTTGGATGGAATTTAGCGTGACGCTTGTCTTGTAGCACGGAAAACTTTCACTCTATCAGTTAAAGATACTTCTACGTCGTGTTCTCCGTAGGATTATAGACAGACTACTCTGCTAAAACTATTTCGAACCTCCCTACTCTTGCCTGCCAAAATATTGAATTTCTATTGGTTGCCTAGAATGTGGTATATTTCAAATTTAATTGCTTCGGGATTTCTCATTGGGTAAGCGCGCGAAACTGCTGCTCCCACGCTCTTGTCATATAACGGTGAATCGAACAATGTATGATCTATGGCAGAGATTCCGTCACCCTAGGATAGGAGTAATACACCAGAGGTTCAAATCCCTGGTGAGACGACTCCTAAGAAAGCATAGGCAAGCAGCTTGGGAAAACACGTTGCGACATGTAAACCTCCAGGAGAGGAAACCATGGCGCATCGTCCGAGGCTTGAGGAAAGATAAAACTGTACACCAGCACCCTGTGCATAGCCCTCGGGGAAGACTTGTCTTTGAACCGAGGGAAAAAGCAGAGGCGCTAGCAGACTATTTGGAAACTCAATTCCAGCCTAGAGTCGACCCTCAGAACGACGATCATACTGACCTCGTGGAGCAAGCAGTAGAAGACTTCTTAGAAGTTGGACCTGCGGGCCACGAGGATTTCCACATCCCGATAGTTACCCCTCGCGAGGTAACTAACACCATCCAACACCTAAAACCTAGAAAAGCCCCTGGGCAGGACCGGGTAACAGCGGAAATGCTCCAGCACCTTCCCTTTAGAGCCGTGATGCACTTGACTCGGATCTACAACGCGTGCCTAAGCATGCGCCATTTTCCAGAAGACTGGAAGAGGGCGCGTGTGGTATGCGTGTTGAAGCCGGGCAAGAATCCGATCTTTCCTTCTAGCTACCGTTCCATCAGCCTCCTACCAGTTATCTCGAAAGTTTTCGAGAAACTGTTCCTGACCCGCCTTCGACCTCTTTTAGAGGAAAAAGGCCTCCTACCGGAACATCAGTTTGGTTTTCGTTCTGACCATTCCACAACCGAGCAACTACTGCGAGTAGCCGAAAAGGCCTCCCTGGCTTACCAGGAAAGGGCCAAAACGGTGGCAGTGTTGCTTGACGTGGAAAAGGCGTTCTCTACCACCTGGCACGAAGGTCTTATCTACAAACTCATACAGCACGAAATCCCCCCTCCATATATTTACTTGGTGGCTAGTTTCCTACAGGAACGTAGCTTCCGAGTGAAGGTGGAGGGTTCATTTTCCCGAGAAAGGCCCATTGGCGCAGGAGTTCCCGAGGGCAGTGTACTGTCACCGGCACTCTTCAATGCTTACATGGCCGATCTCCCCACGCACCCCAACACTCACATCTGTCAGTATGCGGACGATCTCATGATCTTCGCAGCAAACAAGAACCCGCGCTACAGCTACCGTCAAGTACAAGCCCACCTCTGTACCATCAGTAGATGGTGCGAGAACTGGCGCATGTCTATCAACCCGGAGAAAAGCTCTGCGATTCTCCTGGCCAACACGCTGGCAAACCGGCTCCCGCAGGACCTCGTGCTTCGGCGCCGTCGGATCCCTTGGGTCACTACGGCGAAGTATCTCGGGGTCACGTTGGACCGGCGGCTAACCTATAGGCATCACGTCAGGGGCAAAGTACTACAAGGTCATGCAGCCCTACGGCAGTTGTATCCCATCCTCAGCTCCAAAACCATGCCCATTCGCCTGAAACTCCAGCTGTACCGTGCGATCATCCCGCCTCTGGTCCTGTACGGATGCGAGATCTGGGGAGTGGTGGCAAAGTCCACCTTCATCAGACTCCAGACGTTGCAGAATCGGGCATTAAGGATGATCTACGACACTGGTTGGAGATTTCCTGCCCACATCCTTCACGAACATTCCGGCATCCCGTACATTGTCGACGTGATTAAAACCCGCGCTCGAACAATGTACAACAAACTCCAGAACCACCCTAACCCACTGGTGAATACTCTGGGACAATATGACCAGAGAGAGCCTCGCCGACTACCATCTAAAAAATTACCGAAGGACATCTTAAGTCCAACGGTCTAATTTTCGCAGATGGGAAAGGCAAAATGAATACCTGTACTTAAAACAGAGCAAATCGCCTAACTCAGATCACCTCTCAGTGTGTGACTGACGGCCAGAACCAGGAGGAGATTAGCGCGTCACCTGATTGACTAACCAGCCAATCAGCATGCATGGGCAGTGCCCGTTCATGGACCTATCCCTACCATAATTCATCTTGTCCCTAAGATACCCCTGATCCCAAACATTCCCAGAGTTTAAATCCCTGTAGACCAAAACACCATACTATCGCGCAGGTAAAGCCGTATAACGGCTAGGTACTGCGGTAAAGACACTTCGGGTGGGGGAATAAGCTTCCCCACTCGACTCGAACTGCCTCTGGAGCCTCTGGACAATGTATGATGTTTTATGACTGTTGCAAAAAAATAGGTCTACAAAGAATATACTATATAGTTTTATTACTTCCGGCGTCAGTATATCACTGCCCATTCTTGCATTCTGGTGAAATGAATTCTTGTACTATATGAAACTTATTGTAATATATGGAAATATTTATTTAAATTGTAAATATCTTATTACGCACGGGATACCGTCTCAGCTTTTCAAAACAAATTATGCATCTTAAGTTCATAGTTTGTAAACCTAAATATAATGAATTTATTAAATGAATAAAATGAAATTTTACTTGTATTTGTTGATTCTATTTCGAGTAAAACAAAGTCCGTGTCATTGGAATACGAAGGAAGGACAAGATTGCGCTGACTCAACTGATGCTTGTGACACGGTTGGTTGGCCGCTCGCTTCTGCCATCTATCCCCATGGTTAGAAACTACCCTTGTCCGACATCACCAGACCTGCCCCTACATGTTCAATTCGAAGGAAGAAAAGTTAGCTAATGCTGTATATCCATCCCATATAAAGGAGTCATTCCTATTATCCCAGTGCTCGTACACAAACTTGCATATACATCTGTTGAGAGAAGTTACTTTTTTCGCACTAGACTTTAATTCTGAATCTCTGTTTAAGCCTGCCATTCGTCCGGTAATAAACGGGAGTCCCCTTTTTACTTTCTCTTCTACGTATAGTAGGTAGAGGAAGTATTGTATTCCATCCAAAAATTCGATGTCGAGATTTCACCGAAAATATATTTTGAGGCCCCCTGAATCCAAAGGGGAAAAAATTTAAAAAAAGGTGTGTGTGTGTATGTGTGTGTGTCAGTTTGTGGGCAGCGTAACTCAAAAACGAAAAGTCGGTTAAAAACTAAAGTTGGTATTTAAGTTCAATGGCTTTCAAGAATGCAACCTGAAGATTTCGAAGAAAATTCCTCCACCCTAAACTACCCTTTATATGGAAAATGTTTCGAACAGTTTTATTTTCTCAAAAAGGCTTCAACGATTTTGATTAAAATGTCATATATTTGAGATATTTTTATGACAATGTATATCATGAATGTTCTGGCTATAGCCTATGTAGTCCTGTTTACTCTGGATGATTTGCATAACTGATAAACCGTAAGAGATAGACTAAATCTTACTATACAAAAAATATAGATCTTGCGAAAACACACTATTTATGCCCCCACTTTTTTTTTATTTTTTAGAGTAGAGTGATATTCCTTGTTATTTGTGTGAGTTATGGAAAACAAACTTTCGTCAAATGGAACATCGCTATTCATTTTTTAAATGTTTGGCGTGCAAAGAGAACGGAATTTGAAAACTAAAAGATTTTACTATCGCTCGAAGTCTACTTTAGTCCCACATTCCCCTTGTACCTCGAAGGAAATAAGCGGTAAGATAATTTCTGCAAATGTTTATCTCAACTAACATGAAGAAGATATAGGAATAAGAGTTTGTAAGAATGGTTAGTCCACGAGTAGAGAAAGTCATGTGAGCGCAATACATCAGATTTGTACTTGCGTGTCCTAGAGTGTTTGTCGGGACGCGAATATGTCCCGCGTTTCCTTGACACCGTCTTCCTAAATTAAAAACTTAACTACACATTGTTGCCATTTCCTGTTGTGAGGAATGGTTATCTCATTTATTGTCATTGTTAGCGCGTTCTATGAACAGTGAAGACAGACGGTTTGCCTAGCTAGCCTATACTGATCAGCAGCTAACTTGGCAGTTGGGGCAGGATGCGCAATAGCATTTACTGATGACGTCAGTCATGTTCACCAATGGCATTCAGTCTGTTGTTGGTTCTCGTATAGAGAAGGCTGTGTTCACATTTTAAAATATGTGAAGGTTTATATTATAGTATAGTGGTAGTACGTGTTAAAATTGATAGTTAAATACAGAGGATTTTGTGTATATAACGGAAGAAGTTTTACACAATCAGACCACGGATACAATACATAAGATGCATTCCTTCTTTAAGAGAGAGGCGTCTGCAACGGGCCATTATTCCGTGTTGCCAAATGTGGTGAACGGATTGCGGCGTAGGTCTGAGGACTGTGCACAGATTATTTCATTCTCTGGCAAAAATAGGCAAGAAACCTGTAATTGGAGTGTGCTCCGTCGTCAAATTTTAGATTGTTATAACACGGGAATTTCCTACAGCGAGAAAGAATTTTGAGGTCTCTGCGATTTAAATTTGCTGTTAACCTAGGGTAACATTACTAACAGTACGTTATTTGTCAATTCTGCGTCTTCTTACCTCAAAATTTCGCTTTCGAAAACTGACTTTAAAGCATCACTGCTAGATAATGGCATAAGCCCCTAATTTAGCGATATTGCCCACTTACATTACAAATAATGTTTTGTTATTGAATATGAAATTAAGGTAAATAAAGTGTGCGAATTGGCCATAGAGTTAGAAATTCAATGTCCACATAATAATACACAGAAACTTACAACGTAATTGCAAAAGAGATATTACATAATTTGTAGAAGACTAATATGTAACTATTTGAAATATCGTAAGTTAGAGCGCATTACGTAGCTATTTATGCTATTTTCAAGATTAATTATTGCTATCTATGAGTTACTGTTTTATAGGAATGAATCTTAAATGTTATTGTCTTCCTAATCCCGTCTCATTTATCATTGCATTTTGTTATATGATTATCATATTTCTATCTCTGTAACTGAAGTAAACTTTATTGTAAGAAATTAAAAGCAAATAAGGTTTAAGATGAGAGAAATATAATGAATTCACGTATATACAGGCATTATATATAATACCTACTTTCATTGGGGTATACACAATTACGGGTATAATACAGTTTCGCCGGTTTCCTTCAATTGTTGAAAGATAGCTGTAGCGCGAGCAACCGCCAAGCTAGGTGCCGGTCAGTATAGCAGTGGCGGCTCGCAGTCAAAATTTTAGGGTAGGCAAAGTGTAACAGCAGCAGCAACAATAATAATAGTAATGATAATACAGTAGAACCCCGTTTATCCGAAATAAAGGGGGCGAAGTCATTGCGGATAACGCAAACAATATATTGTTTGGTTGTTTAATAAGTGCAGAGTGAATGAGTGTGACTTACGGACGAATTACCGCCAAAACTAAAATGAATGAAGAAATTGAAGAATTGTCTGACTGTAGCATTGTGTTAAATAGGTAACACTCCTCTTTTCATTGTCAGTGCGCAGCGAAAGCGGACTTTGTAATAGTTCACTAATTAAGTCGGTCATACTGGTATTACAACACACTAGTATTACACAGAGTGATAACGACACGATTCGGATCTCTGAGATCTTCGTTCGTGGAGTATGCCTGTTCGGAAAAAGTCGCATAAATTCGGATTTGAGCATGCAAGTGTTCCGACTGCTGGCAGACGCGTCTACGCATGCTCGGAGTGCGTATACAGACGGAATATTTCCTTATCCCTGTTCAAGGGCCTCGTACTGAGGAAAGGGGGCCGGCCCGGCAGAGGTTCAGCTAGCTGGCTCTCCACTACCCAGGTTCCATGCGTTATCATTTCTGCCGCGCGTTTCAAACATGCAGCGCAGTTTTGATGAATCGGAATTGAGATTAAAGGATTTGACCATGCGCTGGTCATTATAACCGAGAAAACCTTTCTTGAACTGCAATTAGGGGAAAATGACGGTTCAAATGATAAAATGCAGAATCATAGTTAAACATTATTTGTTGACGTATTTCGGTAGGGCAGGCACTGCCTACCCTGCCTACCCTGAGGAGCCGTGCCTGCAGTATAGTGTTGGCGGTTGTAGTCTGTTCTCTTCCAACTTGAAGGAAAAATATCCTTTCCTCCAAGAGATAAAACTTAATTAGTTTACTGCGACATTTTCGATTGCACCTGGTGGGAACTAGGATATTGTTCAGCATGAGAAAGTAAACAAACTGGCTTCTACTGCTGTTGCAACAAGCTCTAAAATCAAATTCACTCGGGTGAAAAATACATACAAAATTCTGGTAATATGAAGGATCTGTAAGGGCATTTCATAAGGGTATCAATATTGTTCCGATGCAAAGTATATTTATTCAATATCATGTTTCCTTCATTCTAATCTTATAATACGATTTTCAGAAAGTAATGAGCTGATCACAACCTTATCAGTCGCCCCGTATTGGTAGGCTTCAGTCGACGTTAGTTGTAACATAGGACGTTTTCTTTTATAGGAAAATAATGATGTAATGCACATCATGTTTCCGCCCGACCTGCGGGATTAGCGATGTTTTCCCCTCGATCCTGGATCCAGAGGTTCAAGTTCCCAGATGTTATTCTTCCTTCACTCATGTAAAAAGGTGATGTGTTGCACTCACACGACTTTCCCTACTCTTGTAAAACGATCGCTGGAATCATTCTGCAATCTAATTGAGATAAACGTTTTTAGAAGCAAACTTATTGCATATTTCCTATAGCTACAGTGGGAATAGGAAAATAAGTAGCCTTATGCGACAGTCAAATCTTTTTAAGAGCTTGTGGTTATGTGATGACTAACATTTATTCTCTTTGCATGGCCAAAGCATTATAAAACGACTTCCTATTTGAGAAAGGTAGTATTTGAAAACTGAAAGGAATATATCGAAGATGGTTATCTCCACGAAGAAAAATGCTTTTAACATAAAACGTGTATTATTGCGAGATCTACATTTTTTTGTGCAATAAGATTTTGGGTATCTCTTACGGTCTACTAGTCATGCAAAATTAAACTGACTTCCGAAAATTCAAGATATATTTCTCATGAACATATTTTAAACAGGTCTTTTATTTATGCAACAGTGTTAAAAGATTCCTTTACGAGATAAGCAAACCTTTTAAAAGTTTTTTAATGTAAAACGTAGTTTGTGGTGGTGAAATAACCAAGCACTCTAGCGCTTAGAAGCATGGCAAAAGCATTGTTACTACAATAGCTGACAAATCTTGCATACTGTATAGTTTCCAAACCTCAGGTGTATTTATTTACCTTAAAGGGTGTTAATAGTCATCAAAAAGCAACAATTTGATGTGAAATGTTCCTCTACGACCGAAGCGCCCCCCCCCCCTCAACCCGCCGTACAGAAGTCGAGTGAAACGTTTTTAATTAATGTTAGGAGGGAGAGACCTTAATTTTTCTCCGAGGCTCCTTATCAGGTTCCAACTCGGGAACTAGAGACTGGCATGTTACCCTTAGACTACGGAGGAAAGATTATCTCTATTAACATGAAGTTAATGAATAGATGTTTTTGAGAAGTTTGTGGAAGAATGAGTAGAACTAGTCATTTGTGGCGCACAGCATCTCTAGAACGTGATCACGATATGAGAGATCGCTTTTAGCCAATGTGTTCCAGCCGAGCTGCTCGCCAGGTAAGCTAGCCTCACGGCGCGGTGAATGACTGGGGTTGCAGTGACCTACGAGCCGTGCTCCGCGCAGAACGTGATCACGATATGAGAGATCGCTTGTGTTCCAGCCGAGCTGCTCGCCAGGTAAGCTAGCCTCACGGCGCGGTGAATGACTGGGGTTGCAGTGACCTACGAGCCATGCTCCGCGCAGAACGTGATCACGATATGAGAGATCGCTTATGTTCCAGCCGAGCTGCTCGCCAGGTAAGCTAGCCTCACGGCGCGGTGAATGACTGGGGTTGCAGTGACCTACGAGCCATGCTCCGCGCAGAACGTGATCACGATATGAGAGATCGCTTGTGTTCCAGCCGAGCTGCTCGCCAGGTAAGCTAGCCTCACGGCGCGGTGAATGACTGGGGTTGCAGTGACCTACGAGCCATGCTCCGCGCAGAACGTGATCACGATATGAGAGATCGCTTGTGTTCCAGCCGAGCTGCTCGCCAGGTAAGCTAGCCTCACGGCGCGGTGAATGACTGGGGTTGCAGTGACCTACGAGCCATGCTCCGCGCAGAACGTGATCACGATATGAGAGATCGCTTGTGTTCCAGCCGAGCTGCTCGCCAGGTAAGCTAGCCTCACGGCGCGGTGAATGACTGGGGTTGCAGTGACCTACGAGCCATGCTCCGCGCAGAACGTGATCACGATATGAGAGATCGCTTGTGTTCCAGCCGAGCTGCTCGCCAGGTAAGCTAGCCTCACGGCGCGGTGAATGACTGGGGTTGCAGTGACCTACGAGCCATGCTCCGCGCAGAACGTGATCACGATATGAGAGATCGCTTGTGTTCCAGCCGAGCTGCTCGCCAGGTAAGCTAGCCTCACGGCGCGGTGAATGACTGGGGTTGCAGTGACCTACGAGCCATGCTCCGCGCAGAACGTGATCACGATATGAGAGATCGCTTGTGTTCCAGCCGAGCTGCTCGCCAGGTAAGCTAGCCTCACGGCGCGGTGAATGACTGGGGTTGCAGTGACCTACGAGCCATGCTCCGCGCAGAACGTGATCACGATATGAGAGATCGCTTGTGTTCCAGCCGAGCTGCTCGCCAGGTAAGCTAGCCTCACGGCGCGGTGAATGACTGGGGTTGCAGTGACCTACGAGCCATGCTCCGCGCAGAACGTGATCACGATATGAGAGATCGCTTGTGTTCCAGCCGAGCTGCTCGCCAGGTAAGCTAGCCTCACGGCGCGGTGAATGACTGGGGTTGCAGTGACCTACGAGCCATGCTCCGCGCAGAACGTGATCACGATATGAGAGATCGCTTGTGTTCCAGCCGAGCTGCTCGCCAGGTAAGCTAGCCTCACGGCGCGGTGAATGACTGGGGTTGCAGTGACCTATGAGCCGTGCTCCGCGCAGCGCTGCTGTGTAGTAGAGTTCAACATGGCCGACATTACACTAAACAGCACGCCAAAGTATCCCCAAAAGCAGTCCTGCCAACGTACATAATAAAGGCATTTCTAACCTCAAATATCATAGGATTAAAGAATTATGCTTCCATAATGCTTGAACATCATTACGACACAACACGTGATTCCTCGGCAAATCTTGTTCTGCAATAACACTTAACTGCATACACTGCTCTAAAGGAACCACACAAACACGAGCAGTACGTCCACAGATTACTTAATACGCCGTCTAAACAGACTCTTGTTTTAAAATTTATCGGTTGACCTCTCGGCAACGCGTTCATAAACAAGGGCTTCTGTGGCAACATTATGGACGCAATAACACCAGCTATAGTTCTGTGTACCGTGGTTATATGTTACGAACAGTTGACGGCACTAATGCAACCTAACGGATGGAATATAACCAGACTGCACCATAATGGGTGGGGGGGGGGGGATGTCAATAAGCTGTGCCTACTATACTCAGGTTCGTGGACTTGGAACAGCCTGCTTTAAACCGTGGGCACATTAATGAATCGAATATAAGGAGACTTACAAAGGAGAATATAAAGAAATATTTGAATGTTTTCTTACCTTGTACAGCGAAGGACAAAAACCGTGCCCTTTCAGGAAGCGGAACCCACCGCACCACTGCAGCACTCAGTGTGGGAAATACAACACCCTGTAAAATACATAATGGTAGAAGGAGTTAGCCAGGGATCATGTACCTGTTGCTTCACCAGGATTGGGGTTAAAATTAAATTATTTTGTTGTTTAACGACGCTGTCAATTGCCAGGATCACATCAGCGTCGCCGGTGTGCCGGAATTTGTCCCGCTGGAGTTCTTTTACATGCCAGACATTTAATATAACCTGTTGCATAAGAATATGTAAACTAGAACATGCCGGATCATCATCTAAAAATGTAGTTTTTTATGCAGAAGATCTCAAAACATGTATTTACAGTGAGATCACCCTATCGATTTTTTGGTGGAATGCAATACTTCACTACTTGGTACAGAAAGTTAGAAAGGAGAATACTTTCTATTTAAGAAAAATATACATATTTCAAAAGTTAACAAATAGCAAGGAATATCCCGAAAAGTATTATTCCCATGAAAAATCATGCAAACAGATTTTATAACAAAATTACATTTTTCGTCTAGCAAGATTTTGTTCAACTGTTACGGTTTACCAGTTGTGCAAGAATGAAGAGGTTATTCCCAAAAATTCAAGATGTACATTTCGTTTACTGCGAAAATATCTTAAACATGTGATATTTTAATAAAAATTAAAAAAAAATTATTACTCTGTATCTGTGTAAATTGTAGTGGGGGATTTTCTTGAAAATCGAGGCGTGTCTTTGAAATGTGCCGAACTTCAATACGAAGTTTACCGACTTTTGTTTTTGAGTTGTGTTCACGGATTCGCACGCACACACACACATACACGTTCAGGATCGGACCTTATGTAGGTATGGTTTATATTTGTATTGCTTATTAATGCCCATTTTCTGCAATTGCAGGCAGAATGTCTAGCATTCTCCGGTTATTGACATGCCCTTAGGTAGAGGATATGACACAATATCGACCTTATGATCCCAGAATATTGAATGAGAGTTTTCTTTGCAGATGGGCAAGATGAGCAAGGTCACTTCCTGTTTCCAACTTCACATTACTACAGTCCAGTGCATCATCGCCACCAACAGAGACAACTTCACGGTAAATATTGACACATTTTCACCTTTCACTTGATGATAGCATGTTGTTCTACTTGCGAAAGTTCCATAATAATCTGTATACAAATAGTCTCTTAAGGAAATTGTCCCTGTCCCTTCATGCGCTCGCTCTTGGAAACGAACTGATAGTTTGCTCATTGTCCAAGGTCATTTCCTTCTTCCCCCACCATCATTTCTGCTGCAGCAACAATTGTACAGTCACAACAAAAATGCACGCATTACTTTTGGACTGCACCTCGTAGTTTGTACAGTAGCGAGATTTCACCGGAAATATGTTTTGAGGTCCCCTGAATAAAAAAAAAGCACTTTTAGAAAAAGGTCCCTGTGTGTGTCAGTCTGTGGACAGCATAACTCAAAAACGAAAAGTCAGTTACAAATCAAAGTTGATACTTAAGTTTAATGTCTTTCAAGGATGCGACACACAGATTTTGAAGAAAATTGCTCCATCCTAAACTACCCTTTACATGGAAAATGTTTCTTTTCCTGAAAATGACTAACGTTTTGGTTAGGGACACTGGGAGTGAAATTTGAAAGTTCCACATTTCTTGATAGATTTTTCTGAAAGTTTTACTGTGTTTGTATTTATATGAGAATAGGAGGTACACCACATTTCATTAAAATTGAATAATTCGTTTATGATATATAAATTATTTTATGAGTTTAATAGGCACATTTTCAAAATGTAGTTCGCGTCTATTGACTTTTCAAAATTCATTTATTTTGGCAGAACTGATACTCTAAAACATGGGTAACGATTGTATGAGGAGATATTTCAAATACGTTTGCTCATTATGCTGTACATATTTTTTAATAACAAAGAAAATTTAATCTTAAAAATTATTGATTTTCTCATACAAAAATGTTTTTGGAATTCATGTTAATGCTAACATCAATATTGAATCATAGTTTTGTTTAGCTGCTATTTATGAATAATTTTGGAAATTTTCATTGAATTTGAAGCAAAACAGAGGCGCGACCTTCTTTTGGAATATGCAGAAAAGTAGTTTTGAAAAAAAAAACAGGCTTTTATATAGGAACATGCTGTGTACGTTAAGGGACACAACCTTAATCCAAGAAACAAACACAGAACACATAAACAAAACCCAAACATCTCATTGTTTACAGTTAATCACAACTTTGCTATTCAAAATTAGACCGACAAACTTTTAAACCAGACAAATGGCTGGTGTCTGCGAGAGTACGGCAGAATAGGGCACGCCGATGCACTCTGTGTTAATCGCAATGGGCGCGCGTTCCAACATTTGCTTTGAATAAATATACATATTGAAGAATAGTTAACAAGGTATTCAAAACAGGTGTAGAAGTATCGGGTGTTATTGGGAGTAGTTCTAGCATTGGGAGGTCCGGAACTACAGAATAACTGCAAGAGCATTGTCTCAGCAAAAGACGCCAGTACTGAACAAGTCTTCGTACACAGCGGTTAGGTACCAACAATAGCATTGTGAACCAGTTGCATGTACAAGAGTAACAAGTACGTGTAAAGTTTGTCGTTTATGCGTAGGTAATACAGATTTTTGTTATGATTGCCCGACTGTGTATACATTATTTCTACGGCATGCAGCTTTTAGCAGCAGAACAATTTCATAATTGCTAACTTCCTTTCCCGCCACTACCTTATGAGAATACATGGTCACGTGCTGAGCATTTTCATAGCCTAGGCAAAGCCAACCCACAACTTTACCTAACGTACTCATAATAAGCAAGGCACCATCGCTAAGTACCAACAGTACAGTGCAGTGCATAAATCAAGCCACAAACCGCCGCAAGGGGGAGGGGGAGGGGGGGATCGTCGATGGATGGAGTGAGGCAGGAACGCGTTTCAGTGGACTGACCCTTTTGAGCCGATTTTGCCCATGCCTGAGATAGAGATAGATAAGCACTGTCTGAGCAGTAGAAGGCGAGTGGGGTCTGAGATGTGAGAGGGGGGTTGAAATGTCGATTTGTTAACTAGGAAATGTGTGTAGGTATGTTAATCACCCATACTGTCAGATCTAATACTTGTATGTAACTGTTGTGACAACACTGTTATAGCTATGGTGCACTATAAGCATGATGGAGACGGTAGAAAACAACAAGTAAGCAGGTGAAACAAAAGAGCGTGAGCCCAACATGGGTCTTAAATTGCATCAACATGCATTAATTAGATTATCCATTTCTCTTGATAACTCACAAACTGGCCTTGAGGATGTTCTCCATTTCTCTTGATAACTCACAAACTGACCTTGAGGATGCTCTCCATTTCTCTTGATAACTCACAAACTGACCTTGAGGATGCTCTCCATTTCTCTTGATATGTACCTCACAAACTGACCTTGAGGATGCTCTCCATTTCTCTTGATACGTACCTCACAAACTGACCTTGAGGATGCTCTCCATTTCTCTTGATAACTCACAAACTGACCTTGAGGATGCTGCCACTCCAGAAGACCCTCAACTTGGAAGGCTGATATATGTCAATACAATTATCATTGCCAAGGATTGTACGGATGAACAGAAGGCTCACTGCATGATGAAATGCCAACAATGAAGAGGAAGGCTTCGGCAAGAATCATTCATTGTGCCCCACACAAAAGAGGAGTGTGTCCAATGAAAACATCCTTCAAGTCCAAGACTCAAAAAGGCTAAAATTCAACCAAGTGCACGAAAAATCATGCACCTTATCTTTTCCGATAAGCAAGGCACCGTGTACCATCATGTGGTGGATAAGCAACGTACTATTGCTGCTTATTACTATTGAATTGGGTCATTAAGCAGTAAAATGTACCAGAAAGGACCACAGCTTACTCAAATAGGATGGATCTTTCATCAGGATAATGTGCCCGTTCATCACGTCATGGAGATTCAACAAAGAACATTGTTACCGTGTTACGTTCACCTATTTCCTGTATTTAAAAACAGCTTTGGGGTCGTCATTTTTATAGTAACCGCGAGAAAATTAAAATTATTTTGTTGGTTACCGCTGTCAATAGCCAAGACTATACAAGCGCTGCCGGTATGCCGAAATATTGTCCCACATGAGACAATAGAAGAGAAACATAGGAAGACCAAGGTGAAGATGTGGACAAGAGAAGCGTATGGAAGAGTAAAGTGGAAGCAAATTATAGGGCAACTAACTTACGGTACAAACAGGAACATAGTGGACATGAAAAGTGACATAAGGAGAGGTGGAATTGCTGCGGACTAGCTCGCCCTTAGATTCTTTGAGCTATTCTCTACAGTGGTAGAAAACCCTTGCCCTAAAGGGATTTAAAGGGTTTATTTATAAGTTGTTTCGTCCAAGGGGGTGTCAGTCCTCCACACAAGATAAAGAAGAGAAGATGGGTTGTTTTACATGGCAATCATTCTGACGCGGGGCTGTAGCTTTTAAACAGACTTAAAACTCATCGGCCTGGAAGGATTTGAACTCGCGACCTTGGAATCACTAAGCAGCACCTAGACTGATATAGTATAGTGATCGTGACTATTCAAAAGCAGCTTCAGGGAGTGTTAAGTAACTGGACAGAACATTGCGTCCGAGCGAGAATACCTTGTGAAGGTTAGTAGAATAAAGGTTAGCACTATTTGAAACACCCTCGTAGAAGGAATGCTGAGTGATACATACCTGTGCCAGACCTTGGAGTGCCCGAATAACGAGCAGGAACATCCAGTGTGACCGCGCTGCGAACGGCGTCAGCAAGGAAAGGACGCCGTTAAGCAAAACCGAGCCACCGAACACTCGCTTGGGTCCCACCACCTCGGCTATTCGCCCACCAGGAGCTTGGAATATGAGGTAGCCCCAGAAGAAGGAACTCAGGATCATGCTCTGCTGCAATTCATCCCAGGAGAACTCCCCTTCCTCTACCTGCAACACACACAAGGTATGTTACACTCACTGATCCCTGCCTCAACGGCCCCTTCCTCTACCTGCAACACTCACAAGATATGTTACACTCACTCATCCTTGCCTCAACGGCCCCTTCCTCTACCTGCAACACACACAAGATATGTTACACTCACTGATCCCTGCCTCAACGGCCCCTTCCTCTACCTGCAACACTCACAAGATATGTTACACTCACTCATCCTTGCCTCAACGGCCCCTTCCTCTACCTGCAACACACACAAGATATGTTACACTCACTGATCCCTGCCTCAACGGCCCCTTCCTCTACCTGCAACACACACAAGATATGTTACACTCACTGATCCCTGCCTCAACGGCCCCTTCCTCTACCTGCAACACACACAAGATATGTTACACTCACTGATCCCTGCCTCAACGGCCCCTTCCTCTACCTGCAACACTCACAAGATATGTTACACTCACTCATCCTTGCCTCAACGGCCCCTTCCTCTACCTGCAACACTCACAAGATATGTTACACACACTGATCCCTGCCTCAACGGCCCCTTCCTCTACCTGCAACACACACAAGATATGTTACACTCACTGATCCCTGCCTCAACGGCCCCTTCCTCTACCTGCAACACTCACAAGATATGTTACACTCACTGATCCCTGCCTCAACGGCCCCTTCCTCTACCTGCAACACTCACAAGATATGTTACACTCACTGATCCCTGCCTCAACGGCCCCTTCCTCTACCTGCAACACTCACAAGATATGTTACACTCACTGATCCCTGCCTCAACGGCCCCTTCCTCTACCTGCAACACACACAAGATATGTTACACTCACTGATCCCTGCCTCAACGGCCCCTTCCTCTACCTGCAACACTCACAAGATATGTTACACTCACTGATCCCTGCCTCAACGGCCCCTTCCTCTACCTGCAACACACACAATATATGTTACACTCACTGATCCCTGCCTCAACGGCCCCTTCCTCTACCTGCAACACACACAAGATATGTTACACTCACTGATCCCTGCCTCAACGGCCCCTTCCTCTACCTGCAACACACACAAGATATGTTACACTCACTGATCCCTGCCTCAACGGCCCCTTCCTCTACCTGCAACACACACAAGATATGTTACACTCACTGATCCCTGCCTCAACGGCCCCTTCCTCTACCTGCAACACACACAAGATATGTTACACTCACTGATCCCTGCCTCAACGGCCCCTTCCTCTACCTGCAACACTCACAAGATATGTTACACTCACTGATCCCTGCCTCAACGGCCCCTTCCTCCACCTGCAACACACACAAGATATGTTACACTCACTGATCCCTGCCTCAACGGCCCCTTCCTCTACCTGCAACACTCACAAGATATGTTACACTCACTGATCCCTGCCTCAACGGCCCCTTCCTCTACCTGCAACACTCACAAGATATGTTACACTCACTGATCCCTGCCTCAACGGCCCCTTCCTCTACCTGCAACACACACAAGATATGTTACACTCACTGATCCCTGCCTCAACGGCCCCTTCCTCTACCTGCAACACACACAAGATATGTTACACTCACTGATCCCTGCCTCAATGGCCCCTTCCTCTACCTGCAACACACACAAGATATGTTACACTCACTGATCCCTGCCTCAACGGCCCCTTCCTCTACCTGCAACACACACAAGATATGTTACACTCACTGATCCCTGCCTCAACGGCCCCTTCCTCTACCTGCAACACACACAAGATATGCTACACTCACTGATCCCTGCCTCAACGGCCCCTTCCTCTTCCTGCAACACACACAAGATATGTTACACTCACTGATCCCTGCCTCAACGGCCCCTTCCTCTACCTGCAACACTCACAAGATATGTTACACTCACTGATCCCTGCCTCAACGGCCCCTTCCTCTACCTGCAACACACACAAGATATGTTACACTCACTGATCCCTGCCTCAACGGCCCCTTCCTCCACCTGCAACACACACAAGAGTGTGCATGTGAGTGCAACACGTCAGATGAACTCTGTTTTGTGAAAGTGTGGTGAGATGAAGTGCTTACCGGCTGCTGGGGAACCTCTTGCTCGTGCAGGGTGTGGTTGTTGAGGGAGGTAGAGTTGTCGACGGCAGCAGGTTGGAGACAGGCTCCAGTGACCCCTGGTGTTTCCGTGTCCATATCCTCAGCCACCATGGTCATGTTCACCATGCCGACGATGGCGATGTTGATGTTCACCCGGAGCAGGAACGTGACCATGAACCCCAGGAAGAACAGGAAGCACAGGATGGTGCGGGCGGCGATCTTATCTGTAACACACACATACAGTACATTAAGTCGACCTAATGTGGACTGAGTTATCCAAATGTCTAGTTTCACGGAATAAGGGGTCACTTATTCATAAATTATTATACAAAAGTATAACATATCCTAAAACGCATGAAGTATTAATATGTTCCCCTTTGTCTAGTCTCTTGCACATCTAATTTAATTTTCATTGTCATTAACTTGTCTTTTCTTCTCGTTCCACATTTTCACTGCCACAAACACAACACTAGCTGTAAGCTTGAAATTTAAAAAAGTACAGTAACCAGGAATATGTAACGTACAATGTACGTATGGTAAAGCAAGAAACCTTCCCAACAAGTGTTTGTGCTATGTATCCACATTATTGGAGGCAAGATTTTGTTTTCGTGACAATGTTCTGCCGGCTGCTAAAGCAGGCCTAGGTAACTTGCGGAATAGTTGAGCGACTTTCATTTGTTGACATTCTAACCATACCTACAGTTATCAGTGCAAGACCGTGAGCGAGAAATCACTTCCCCAGACCTGCGTTAACTTTGAAAACAAACTAATTCCTCGAGTTTCGCTAAAACACATTTTGTAGTTATGTCTAAGCCTACCCAAATTCCTCGTGTTTTTTTTATTTATTTATTTCTAAGGCTGCAAAGTCAATTTACCTAAATGGAATGGCTGATCAAAATGAATGTTCATAAAATGTAATTAAATTCTGTTTAACCAAACCTATTCTCAAAATGTACCATTTTCACGAAAAAACGATTCTAATGTAATAGACGCTGCTATCAAGGGTAGGTCCGCCACAAACGCCATACTTTGAATGTAATTAGAAGTAACAATTTTCACACAAAATTACCAATTTCAATTTTTTCGGTTTTTCGGCTGTTCCCATGAGTTTTTCCTTCTAAACCATCCCAGTATTGAGGTGAACAAAACAAGGACATTATTCAAATCGGCAGAGCTATTTTCGAGTTTTTCCGAAGCTTCCGCACAGCAATTGATTTTTATATATCGGCTGGAAGGGAAGTCATTACATTAATTTAAACCAGTGGTAGATCTCGCTATTTGGAATACATTTTGTGTCTTAACGTTTTTGTCTCTGACCATTTCCTACGGAGATATTCTAATTTTTTCGAAAACAAGCTGGCAACACTGCAGATTGTGCGGGTGTCACTTTCCCTAGCTCAGTACATAAACTCCGTAACGGTGCGTTTTGAAAACAAACTTATACCCTGCCTTGTCCTTGCGTGTTTACTGTGCGAGTGTAGGCCAATCACAAGCGTTAGCTCCCAAAACATTACCGAAAGCGAAAGCTGTTTACATCCACAAACCAGGTCAATTCCCTGACCAACCTCAACGCAACGTTGTCGATATCTCTGAAGTAGCAGCTTGGAGTATTCCTTCACGTCTTTTAAGTGATTAATTATTTGGAAACCCTGTGTGATGTCCCATGAAGCTATGTCACAAATAAGTTACTCTACGCAGCTTACAAGTAACAAACTGTTATCTTTGCACATTCTTGTGAAATTGCGCATCCAATTTGGATCAAAAACCATTTATTTTTTCGAAATCGGCTGAACAAAGAACAAAATACCAATCGACTTTTTTGTTTGTAATGTTTCTATAAAGCACATATTAGAAGGACTGTAATGACTTCCCTTCCATCCTGTATAATCGTATATAGATTTTTCGAAAATTTCTGCGAATGTCCACACAAATCCCCTTCATTTTCAATCACTTTTGTATAACTGGTAAACTGTAAGATATAGATAAAACTACTGTACACAAAATTTACATATCTTTAAAATAAAATTTATGTCAAATACATTTTTGTGGGGATAACCATTTCCGAGATATTTCTTTTTATTTGTCCGGATTTTTGAATATTTATACTTCTCTAAAATGCGAAGTAGATATTTCTTTATGTCTTGGCCATGCAAAGAGAAGGAAATTTCAAAGCCATCACATAGAGACCCCCTGTTAAAATATTTGACTATCACCTAAGCCTAATGAGTGCAACACACAAGATTTTTAAGCCTCTTGTTTACCCACATGACTGTCTCGTCATAATGTGAAGGACTAGGTCTACTTGCCAGAGACGACTATTTTCCTAGAGTGTAACCTAATATCTACCAGTGAAACCCATACAATTTCGAGTCGGTCGCCATTGATCGGGTTAAGGATCGCTTTCCGAGACATGGCCGATAAGCCTAACCGGATCAGTCCAGAACTAACTTCACAGTCACGACCAATCTCATCTTCAACAAACTAGAGCAAGTGTTGTACTCAATATCAAGATTTCTCTTTTAGTTTTGAGTGTCTGAACAGCAAACTCAAACGCGAAAAGTCTGTTAAATACCAAACTTGTAATATGGTCTCTAACCTCTAAGAATGCAACACCAAGATTTTCGAAAAAAAAATTCTAAACTACCCTTTAGATGCAAAATTTTTCGAAAATTTTGATTTTACAAAAATCCCTGGAGACCATTCTAAAAGATATTTTATGACAAATGAAATCTATATCGTAAATTTTCTCGTAAGTCTCTGAAGTCCTTTTCATTCTGAAGGACGTTTGCCTAACTATAAGAGGTAGGTCAAATATTACTACACAAAAAATGTACATTTCCTTAAAACAATTTATATTGTGACGCCGGGCGTGGAGTACAACAAGGGATAGTCGGGCTAAGCGGCGTCATACCATATACCAGGCCGCCTCGCGGCCTCGTGTATATGTTACTATACTTCGAGAGACATCCGGCGGCCGGCGTCTTTGTAGGTGTTCCAGAAGAGAGCGTGTGACGTCATTCCCGCTATATAGCGGAGACGAGACGGGTTACGGTTTCAGACACGAGTCGGTCATTGTACGAGACAGCTGTGTGTGCGTGAAAGATACGTCGTGTCGAAGTAGTTTTAATAAGCGTTGAGTATGTGTAAGAGACAGAGAAAGTGAAGAAAGAAAAAGATTGAGTCAAGGTTACGAGAAGAAAACAGTTGAATTGTAATATCAGGAAACACTGTAGATTGTGTTAATCTGAGTGGAAGAGAACTGTGTCGTGCAAAAGTTTAGAAGACTAAACTAATAGAAAAGTAACTGGACTCAACTTTTGTCGTTTTTTGTCACAATATCAAGTTAACATTTCTGGCATTCCTTCCTATCGATTTAATCTTTCAAATGCTTATACTTTTGAGAAATAAATACATGCAAAGAGAACTGAGTTTTAAAGCAATCACAAATGACCAGCTCTTAAGTGGGCAGCGTATTGTATTCAACCATACAAAGTTGCTAATGAAGTCTTAAAACGTAACACTGTTTTTTACATACAAGATGAACAACATTGCAATTTCACAATCATATGCATCATTCAGTTAAACTACTGACATTTTACCTAATATACTAATTTTAAAGATATTTCAATACTGTTTTTAAAAGTTAAGCTTTGTTTTTGAAGAATAACTATTTGCATAACAATATTATAAACTTATCTTCAAATTAACATCTACTTTTCAAGATTATTTAAATATCAACATATTACTCTATAAATTGTTATTATGACCCCGGGGCATTGTGTCAATGGACGTGAGATGCATTACATACCCTGCAATTTTCCTCAAACTGATAGCCAAGTTGATGTTTGTTATGATTCTGTGGTACATAATCGTTTTAATGTCATTAAAAATCAAGCTTTCGCAAACATTATGATTTGAATTCGCGCCACTCTGCAGCAGTATATTTGGAGACAAAACTTGGTTCAACGGCATCTGTCGTCAGTTAGAGGAAACCGTTGTTGTGCGTCTAAGCCGAGGTATGTGGTATGTAAGACCACATCTCATGTTAAGAATCGCGCTCACGTTGTTGCGTTTATAGTCAAGAATGGAGAGTAATTCGCTATTTGTTGCTTGTTGTATTGCTATTCTTCAACTGTGAACATTTGGGCATAATTTGAACAGTTGAGTACTTACTATTAAAGCAAAATGTGAGTTGAGATTCGCGCGGATTATGGGACGTAGGTATGTGACAGAGGCAATCACATCCGATAGCTCACGAAATGAATCAGAGCTAGAGCGTAAACAAAACTGTGTTTCCGTGCCGTTGTAGCGGAAAACTTGCGTGATCGACAGACTGCACGTAAGAAACAACTATTGTTGTAATCATATAATATGCGAGAAACAACTAAAAATGTTCGAGATAACTCCAAGAATAGAATTTTTACTGAATAATCAGTATAAGCTTTCATCGAACAGCATAACAATGAAGTGAAAAAGAGCAGAGCTTTACTTTCTCATTTTGTATGATTTCTAGAAAAACAGCCATCTGGTTTTTATCGTCACAATGGGAATGAAGGGTCTTCATACAGAGGATATTTAAATGAATTAACAATATATAACGCCTCTCTGAAAGTGACTTGTAAAAGAAAAACAGCTTCTCTTTTGTCTCATGCTCTCAGTATTATCGAATATTTCTTTCAGAAAATGATAAAGTTGAAGGGCAATTCTGTTTAAATTGAGTCATATTTTAACGAATTTTACAATATTCGTTGGTTTACATAGTCACGCTATGCCACAACTAGTACGTTCACCCTACGCCTGTTTAAATGTTACATGGTCTTGGAAATCTGACGTTACGTTCTTACAGTTGTGATCTTTGTTCAGAACCTTTGGAATGCAAAATCTAACCTCAAAGTGCTTCGACCTTGAACGTTTGTGTATATGGGTCACTCAATATCGGAAGACTATCACGTGATTATTAACATGCAGCCATTGTGTCCATACATGTTAATTAGCAGGACATTGAACCATTATTAGCTGCTGTAAGTTTATCCAAGGGGTTTCACAAGTATCCCGGAACACCAATGAAACCATGTATGCACTCACATGACCTTCTTCACTTACTTTCCTCAAACAGTCAAATGTTTTAAGGGAATGTGCGCACATGAACCTGAGTATTGGTTGCCTGTTAAGATCGTGGTCTCCGAGAAACATTATGGCTGATGCACCATAAGCTTTGATGCGCTGGATTGACAGACAGGCCGCGCAACCCTGCGTACCACGAGAAACATTATGGCTGATGCACCATAAGCTTTGATGCGCTGGATTGACAGACAGGCCGCGCAACCCTGCGTACCACGAGAAACATTATGGCTGATGCACCATAAGCTTTGATGCGCTGGATTGACAGACAGGCCGCGCAACCCCGCGTACCACGAGAAACATTATGGCTGATGCACCATAAGCTTTGATGCGCTGGATTGACAGACAGGCCGCGCAACCCTGCGTACCACGAGAAACATTATGGCTGATGCACCATAAGCTTTGATGCGCTGGATTGACAGACAGGCCGCGCAACCCTGCGTGCCACGAGAAACATTATGGCTGATGCACCATAAGCTTTGATGCGCTGGATTGACAGACAGGCCGCGCAACCCTGCGTACCATGAGAAACATGTGGCTGATGCACCATAAGCTTTGATGCGCTGGATTGACAGACAGGCCGCGCAACCCTGCGTGCCACGAGAAACATTATGGCTGATGCACCATAAGCTTTGATGAGTTGGATTGACAGACAGGCCGCGCAACCCTGCGTACCATGAGAAACATGTGGCTGATGCACCATAAGCTTTGATGCGCTGGATTGACAGACAGGCCGCGCAACCCTGCGTGCCACGAGAAACATTATGGCTGATGCACCATAAGCTTTGATGCGCTGGATTGACAGACAGGCCGCGCAACCCTGCGTACCACGAGAAACATTATGGCTGATGCACCATAAGCTTTGATGCGCTGGATTGACAGACAGGCCGCGCAACCCTGCGTGCCACGAGAAACGTGTGGCTGATGCACCATAAGCTTTGATGCGCTGGATTGACAGACAGGCCGCGCAACCCTGCGTGCCACGAGAAACGTGTGGCTGATGCACCATAAGCTTTGATGGGCTGGATTGACAGACAGGCCGCGCAACCCCGCGTGCCACGAGAAACATGTGGCTGATGCACCATAAGCTTTGATGGGCTGGATTGACAGACAGGCCGCGCAACCCTGCGTACCACGAGAAACATGTGGCTGATGCACCATAAGCTTTGATGCGCTGGATTGACAGACAGGCCGCGCAACCCCGCGTGCCACGAGAAACATGTGGCTGATGCACCATAAGCTTTGATGCGCTGGATTGACAGACAGGC
Organism: Tenodera sinensis; assembly: GCA_030765045.1. Taxonomy (NCBI): domain Eukaryota; kingdom Metazoa; phylum Arthropoda; class Insecta; order Mantodea; family Mantidae; genus Tenodera; species Tenodera sinensis. Next base: position 11,254,654 of record CM060965.1, read on the forward strand.
CGCGCAACCCTGCGTACCACGAGAAACATTATGGCTGATGCACCATAAGCTTTGATGCGCTGGATTGACAGACAGGCCGCGCAACCCCGCGTGCCACGAGAAACGTGTGGCTGATGCACCATAAGCTTTGATGGGCTGGATTGACAGACAGGCCGCGCAACCCCGCGTACCACGAGAAACGTGTGGCTGATGCACCATAAGCTTTGATGGGCTGGATTGACAGACAGGCCGCGCAACCCCGCGTGCCACGAGAAACGTATGGCTGATGCACCATAAGCTTTGATGGGCTGGATTGACAGACAGGCCGCGCAACCCCGCGTACCACGAGAAACGTGTGGCTGATGCACCATAAGCTTTGATGAGTTGGATTGACAGGCAGGCCGCGCAACCCCGCGTACCACGAGAAACGTGTGGCTGATGCACCATAAGCTTTGATGGGCTGGATTGACAGACAGGCCGCGCAACCCTGCGTGCCACGAGAAACGTATGGCTGATGCACCATAAGCTTTGATGGGCTGGATTGACAGACAGGCCGCGCAACCCCGCGTGCCACGAGAAACATGTGGCTGATCCACCATAAGCTTTGATGGGCTGGATTGACAGACAGGCCGCGCAACCCCGCGGTACGAGAAACGTATGGCTGATGCACCATAAGCTTTGATGGGCTGGATTGACAGACAGGCCGCGCAACCCCGCGTACCACGAGAAACGTGTGGCTGATGCACCATAAGCTTTGATGGGCTGGATTGACAGACAGGCCGCGCAACCCCGCGTGCCACGAGAAACGTATGGCTGATGCACCATAAGCTTTGATGGGCTGGATTGACAGACAGGCCGCGCAACCCCGCGTGCCACGAGAAACGTGTGGCTGATGCACCATAAGCTTTGATGGGCTGGATTGACAGACAGGCCGCGCAACCCTGCGTACCACGAGAAACATGTGGCTGATGCACCATAAGCTTTGATGGGCTGGATTGACAGACAGGCCGCGCAACCCTGCGTGCCACGAGAAACATGTGGCTGATGCACCATAAGCTTTGATGGGCTGGATTGACAGACAGGCCGCGCAACCCTGCGTGCCACGAGAAACATGTGGCTGATGCACCATAAGCTTTGATGGGCTGGATTGACAGACAGGCCGCGCAACCCCGCGTGCCACGAGAAACGTGTGGCTGATGCACCATCAGCTTTGATGGGCTGGATTGACAGACAGGCCGCGCAACCCTGCGGTACGAGAAACGTTTGTGCACATTCGGTTCCACAAGGAGAGGAGAACCGAAATCTGTTGTCAACTACTGGAAATGGAGAGCGAAGATCCGGAGTTTTTGGAGAAATTGCTGACGAATCATGGTGTCACTGACAAGAAAGCAGGCGCGGCTCCTCAGGATAGGCATTGCCTGCCCTACCGTAATACATCAACAATGTTTAGCTATGATTCTGCATTTTATCATTTGAACCGTCATTTTCCCTAAATTGCAGTTCAAGAAAAGTTTTCTCGGTTATAATGACCAGCGCATGGTCAAATCCTAGAATCTCAATTCCGATTCATCAAAACTGCGCTGGGTGTTTGAAACGCGTGGCAGAAATGATACGCATGGAACCTGAGTAGTGGAGAGCCAGCTAGCTTAACATCTGCCGGCCCGGCCCCCTTTCCTCAGTGCGAGGCCCTTGAACATGGATAAGGAAATATTCCGTCTCTAGACGCACTCCGAGCATGCGTAGACGCGTCTGCCAGCACTCGGAACACTTGCCTGCTCAAATCCGAATTTATGCAACTTTTTCCGAACAGGCATACTGCACGAACGAAGATCTCAGAGATCCGAATCGTGTCGTTATCACTCTGTGCAATACTAGTATGACCGACTTAATTAGTGAATTATTACAAAGTCCACTTTCGCTGCGAACTGACAATGAAAAGAGGAGTGTTACCTATTTAACACAATGTTACAGTCAGACAATTCTTCAATTTCTTCATTCATTTTAGTTTTGGCGGTAATTCGTCCGTAAGTCACACTCATTCACTCTGCACTTATTAAACAACCAAACAATATATTGTTTGCGTTATCCGCAATGACTTCGCCCCCTTTACTTCGGATAAACGGGGTTCTACTGTATTATTATCATCATTATTACTGTTACTATTATTGTTGTTACACTTTGCCTACCCTAACATTTTGACTGCGAGCCGCCACTGCAAGAAAGTCACTGTTCGTATCAGCAAGGAAAGTGAACATGGCGGGGTCAAATTCGGCAACAATAAGGAACTGCAGGCAGTTGTGTCCACGAGTGGATGCGCAATACCCCAAGCAATGGTTCTGTGATGTAATAATGAAGTTCCCAGGAAAGTGGCAGTGTAGTGGTGTATTGGCGTCGGTGGAGAGTAAATCGAGACATCCAATATGCAGTAAAACTTCGTTTATCCGACCCTACTTTATCCAGATCTCCGTTATCCGGATCTCCGTTATCCGGATCTCCGTTATCCGGATCTCCGTTATCCGGATCTCCGTTATCCGGATCTCCGTTATCCGGATCTCCGTTATCCGGATCTCCGTTATCCGGATCTCCGTTATCCGGATCTCCGTTATCCGGATCTCCGTTATCCGGATCTCCGTTATCCGGATCTCCGTTATCCGGATCTCCGTTGGATCAGATTTGTATATTTTTTTATTTTAATGTTCACGTTATCAAATTTAATTATGATGGCAAGAACGTAACTATATGTACGTAAAATATTCGCTTACTTTGATTCATTGTGCGGTTGCTGCATAAATTGTACAATAAAATATGGTAATACACACTGTACTGTACTGCACTGTAAATTACTACCTGTTGAGTTTAAAAAAGATGACACGGTACGTCTCACCAGCTATAAGAAGAAAGCGTTGACCTTGATCCCTACACCTACCTCAATTTCCTCAGTTTTCAAACAGCACGTGTCATTTAGTTTATCGCGTGTGTTTCAACGGGATGGCTTTTGTATTTATCAAAGTGTTTGAGAGTATAATTCAGTATACAAGTTTAAAATGACATCAATGTAACAAGGTCGTAGTTTCAATGGATAAAAAGTTGTTGAAGCATACAGCTGCTGAATTGGGAGTTGTCTTACTTGGAGCATCAGCTCGAAGTATTAATGATAGTGTTCGTACTTCGTTCAAACACCACGCGTGTTTTAAACACAAGACTGTTGATCAATTCTTTGTTAAGAAATGATGTAATTCTATGTGATTAAGACTTTTATATTTTTTAATGTGTTGTAAACAATACATACGTTATATACTGCAGATAATTTTCTTACAAGACAGTTTTTTAATCGTCATAAACGACAAGTCTGTTTAGTTAAGGATTTAAGAACTTTGTTTTGCTTATTACCCATAACGAGCTTTTACTGTATATTGAATCAGGTTTATCAATAAATAGGTAAAAACTAGTATGAATCGTTTCCGAACGGTTTTAAAAATGTTGTATGACTGAATCCGGGCCATTCTATAATAGCCGCAGACGGAACGAGCGCTGGTAATGCGAACAGGAAAAACACCGCGCAACCGATTCTTGGCTGTCAACAAACATTTCAACAATGGAGTATATCATTCAAGAAAGAAATTGTTAACTATATAAAATGGTTAATGTTAATATTTTTATTGTGGTTATTTTAGGACTTTATGAACACCCTATACATCAGAATCTTTGTTCTAAAATTCTTTAATTTTTAATGGGCAGATAATATTCTTCTATTATAATAAAAATAACTGTTAGTAGGTATGTATTTATCTTATTAATAGTTTTAATTTGTATATCTTGCCAATCACTGGTAGTGAACATTTTTGGCTGTAATGAAATAATGCATGATTATTGCATATTTACCTACCCTCAATCCAAAACTGGTAATGAAATCTCTCCATCACTCAGTTTCCAAGAGCTAGAGGCATAATTATCTCAAAAATATGCATTAAAAGCCCCAGGTTACGTATTACAACATTTTTAGATTAATTTTCTGGTATTTTGTAGGATATACGATCTTAAAATAATACTACAATGCATGTTTTTGTCTCTTAGTAAAGTTGTTTTCACATTTGAAGTCGTGCTATCATGACAATGCGGGAACACTTAGGGCTGCAGCGCGTGGCCTAATGGGAGTATGGTGAAATGAAAACTGCTTCACTGCTCTACCTTGTGTGGTTATTCACAACAGTTTGAAACAGTGTTAATTCAGAAATGCATGCAGGTGGATTATAGTGCTCCTTCTGTAAGTGCATACAAGTTCGCTGTACTGCAGTGTTTATTGTCTTTGCCAGTGAACATCAACATTGTCTATAAATACAATAGGAAATATACTTTTGACCTTTTCTTGGGATATTGATGATCCTCCGTGCTCAATTTAATTGTTGTGACAATTGTCGAAAAATCCTGAAATTTCAACCCCCTCCTATTCCCCTTAAGGGATAAATTTATGAAACTTCCTCCTTTGTGGTTGTCTACTTTGTTGAAGGAATTTACTTCTATAGTTGGAAGCTTCTGGATCACGAAAATCCAGGAAAGATAAAGTTCGAATTAATAAAATAAGGGAAATTATGCAAGTTGACAAAAACATTTTGAAAATTGTAGAGGAGAGACGCCTGAAATGGCTTCAGCACGTGCTTAAAATGTCAGAGGACCAAATACCCAATAAAATTATAAATTGGAAAGTAGAAGGGGAAAGAAGAAGAGCGAAACCTAAGGAATGCTGGATGGATGGGGCGAAAAGGAATATGCCGAGAAGAGGGTTAAAGGAGGAAGAAAATGTTATGGACAGGGACTTAAGGAGGCAGAAGATTGTTTTGGGATGGAGGAATATTCTAGAAATTAGCCTCATATTACGAGGAGTGCGTCACTTTTCGCTGGAAGATTTTCTTATTTGCACAAATGCCTACTATCTGATAGATGCAAGGAGAAGAAAAACAAAGCACGTCAGTTGTTCTTTCGTGACAAATGTCGGCTTTTGCCAGAACCTTCAGTTTGCTCTTGTATTGACGTAAAATATCAGCTGATGTTTTCACTTAACCTTGATAATTTAAGTAAATATTTAGTTCTTTTTTATCTTGAATCTTTAGGATCTCAAGTGCATTACAGCCTCTTTCCTGTTGCTAGGAGACAAATATTTGCTTTTTACTGCAATAACAGATTCCCACATTTCGTACTTTTTCCACCTTATCGGCACCTCACATGACTTTCTCTACTCATTCATGTTATTCCTCTATCTACTCCATGTTAATTGACAAATATTTGTAGAAATAAATTTTTACCCACATTTTCTGGTAGGTACAAAGGGAATAGTAAAATACAGTAGTTTTAAGCTACACTCAAATATTTTAAGAGCTGCTCGCTATGTGATAGGTTTGACATTCCGTTCTCTTTGCATGTCCACGACATAAAAAACGAATAACGGCTTTCCATTTACGAAAAGTATTAAGTATTGGTAGGTTCAAGCGAATAACAAAAAATATCTCGGAAATGTTTAATTACACAAAAAAAATGACACAAAATCTTTGCTTTAGCAATATCTCGATTTTGTGTAGTAAGATTTTTTTTGTATCTAATGGCTTATGAAATTATACAGAAGACATTTAGAATGAAGAGAACTTCATAGGCGATTCCCAGAAAATCCAGTATACGGGATGGAAGGGAAGTCACCCTTAAATGGGGGAAAAAAAAGTTTTAATATTTTATTTTTTGAAAAACAGCTCTAATGGTTCCAATTAAAATACCAGATGTTTAATATATTTTCATTACAAATGCAATGTGTATGTTCAAATTTGTGGGAATAGTCTCTGGAGTGCTCTTCTTCCTGAAGGACTTGTACATCTGGTAAACTATAATAAATACACAAAATATATTACTATACTAAAATATATATATCTGATTAAAGCACACGATTTATGTCAAGTAATTATTTTTTCTGGAAGTAGCAATTTCCGAGATAATCTTTATTGGTTTCAATTTTAGGTTCTGCGATATACATTTGGTTGTGAATCATATCAGCGTCACTGGTGTGCCGAATAATTTCATATGTAGGTGTCCTTTTACATGTCATGGGCTGTCGCTTTTAAGCACACTTAAAACCATTGGTCTGGGCAAGGTTTGAACCCACGACTTTAAGATCAATAAGCCAGCACCTAACCGAGCCACCCAGATCAATATATTATTCGTGATGGGGGAAAAAAAAGAAAAAATCGCAAACTTTCAAGCATCTCCATTGGGTGACGTTAGGAAAGGTCTAAATAGATTTGCAACACGGAATATTTCGAAAACGGTGAATGCTATGAAAAAGTTCGTTTGCTTCCTTTACAACTGGCCTGTTACGAGGATAAAAGAGTTTGTTCTATCCACATCGTTGCATGGGGTTCACATAATATTGTTTTAGTTTTCTCACTAGAAATTTGAAACCTTTTTTTGGCTATGGCAATATGTTAAAGCTATATTATATTGCTCAAAAGCCTAAGTTTGCGTGGAAGAGGAAGATTTAAGAGGATGTTGGAGATAAATCGAGTGGAATGAAGAGATGCGACACAGTAAACGATACTAAGGAAGGAAGAGCCGAGCCGAGACGAGCCGAGTCAAGTCCAGTTTGACCACAACATACCTGCATTGTAACACAATATGTGAAAACTTGGAGACGAACTGCGTAAACTTGGGCTGTCGACTCCAGTCAGCTTTCGAACAAAATTCACTAGGTACATAAACCACCAAATGTTGCTAACTCTCTCTCGGCTCTATGCACGATCAAAATACCTGTTCTTTGTATGTCATACACTTTTACTTTCTCTATTATATATAAGTAAGTATTGTCTTCTAGCCAAAAATTCGCTATCGAGATTATACCGAAAATATGTTTGAGGCCCCCTGAAAAAAAAAATTAAAAAGGTCCGTGCGTGCGTTCGTGTGTGTGTGAAGAGCATAACTCAAAAACTAAAAGTCGGTTAAAAACAAATTAACTTTAATATATTTCAAGAATGCGACACGAAGACTTTGCCACCCTAAACTACCCTTTATATGGAAAATGTTAAGAAAATTTTGATTTTCTCGAAAATGGCTCTAACGATTTTGATTAAAATGTCATATGTTTAAGATATGTTTATGACAAATGAAATGTATATTTTCAATTTTCTGGCTATAGCCTATGTAGTCCTGTTTACTCTTGATGACTTTTGTATAACTGGTAAACCGTAAGAGATAGACCAAATCTTACTATAGATAGACCATATCTTACTATACATTCATCAAATGGTAGGTCGTAATTCACTTTTTTATATCTTAGCTGTGCAAAGAGAAGGGAATCTCAAAGCCTTCATATAGCGACCAGCTTTAAAACATTTGACTATCGCACAAAGCCTACTGTATTCCCATATTCCCCTTTTACCTACAAGGAAATAAGCAATAAGATAATTTCAGTAAATGTTTATCTCAACTAACACGAAGATAGAGAATAAGAGTTTGTAAGAATGGTTAGTACAAGAGTAGAGAAAGTCATGTGAGTGCAACCATCAGTCTGTCGACAGCATAACCCAAAAACGAATAGTCGGTTGGAAACCAAAGTTGGTATTTAAGTTTAATGTCTTTCAAGGATACGACATGAAGATTTTGAACAAAATGCTCCACCCTTCACATGAAAAATTTTTCGAAATTTTGAGTTTTTTGAAAATGGCTCAAATGATTTTGATTAACATGACATGTTGAAGACATTTCATGACAAATGAAATGTATATTTTGAATTTTTCGGCTATAACCTATGTAGGCCTGTTTACTCTGGATGATGTTTCAATAACTCGTAAACCATAAGATATAGACAAAATCTTACTATAAAAAATGTAAAACGCACAATCTATGTCCATTTTTTTTAGAGTGAACCATTAACGAGATATTCCTTGTTATTTGTGTCAGTTTCAGAAAACAAACTTTCGTCAAATGCAACATGGTTCATTTTTTGTATGTTAAGCGTGCAAAGAGAACGATAGCTTGAAGCTTCAAAATATTTTGGCTATCGCTCAAAGCCTACTATATTCCCATATTCCCCTTGTACCTACAAGGAAATTACCAATAAGATAATTTCTGCAAATGTTTATCTCATCTAACATGAAGAGATAGGAATAAGAATATGTAAGAATAGTTCTGCAGGAGCAGAGAAAGTCATGTGAGTGCAACACATCAGATTTTGTTAAACATATAATGCCTATAAATGCATGTTTCAGTTTTTTCGAGCAGGAAGCGCCTATTTTATTGAAAAGTTGGATTAAAATGTCTGACGTTCGCATCTCATGGGTTCATGGCGTGCTGTACCAGATGTCACTAAATGCCTTCAAGAGAGAAACAAAACAAGCGCTGCAGGGCAACGCGTAAGAGAAAAGTCTGATGTGTTGTACTCACATGACTTTCTCTACTCTCGTACTAACCATTCTTACAAACTCCTATTCTTCTATCTTCGTGTTAGTTGAGATAAACATTTGCACAAATTATCTTATTGCTTATTTCCTTGTAGGTACAAGGGGAATATGGGAATACAGTAGGCTTTGTGCGATAGTCAAATGTTTAAAGCGTTGAGATTCCGTTCTCTGTGCACGGTTAACATACAAAATAAATAGCGATGTTGCATTTGAGAGAAGTATATTCTCCAAAACTTAGAGAAATAACGAGTCATGGACACACAGACACACATACACGGACCTTTTTCTCAAAAAATGCGTTTGGGGCGGGGCGGGGAGGGGTTTCAAGGGTCCTCAAAACATATTCCTGGTGAAATCTCGACATCGAATTTTTGGGTGGAATATAATACTTCCTCCACTTACCAGTAGAGAACACGCTGGCGAGGTCAACGAGGTCCCTCCAGGGATCGGGGTGACACGTCACTCCCGAAGTCTGCCGATGTCACGTCACTCGGCTTCATCGCTATAAACGCCGGTAACATCCGTTCTCACCTCCCAGTGTACCCCGTTGTCACTCCCCAAGTCACTCCCAAAGTCACTCCCGAAAAGTCACTCCCAAAGTCACTCCCGAAGTCACTCCCGAAGTCACTCCCGAAGTCACTCCCGAAAAGTCACTCCCGAAAAGTCACTCCCGAAAAGTCACTCCCGAAAAGTCACTCCCGAAAAGTCACTCCCGAAAAGTCACTCCCGAAAAGTCACTCCCGAAAAGTCACTCCCGAAAAGTCACTCCCGATGTCACTCCCGATGTCACTCCCGATGTCGCTCCCGATGTCGCTCCCGATGTCACTCCCGATGTCACTCCCGATGTCACTCCCGATGTCACTCCCGAAAAGTCACTCCCGATGTCACTCCCGATGTCACTCCCGATGTCACTCCCGATGTCGCTCCCGATGTCGCTCCCGATGTCACTCCCGATGTCACTCCCGAAGTCACTCCCGATGTCACTCCCGATGTCACTCCCGATGTCACTCCCGATGTCACTCCCGATGTCACTCCCGATGCCACTCGATGTCTCCTCAACCCTCTCACTTGACCTCGACCCCTCTCACTTGACCTCGACCCCTCTCACTTGACCTCGACCCCTCTCACTTGACCTCGAACCCTCTCACTTGACCTCGAACCCTCTCACTTGACCTCGAACCCTCTCACTTGCCCTCGAACCCTCTCACTTGCCCCCGAACCCTCTCACTTGCCCTCGACCCCTCTCACTTGCCCTCGACCCCTCTCACTTGCCCTGGACTACTCTCACACTTGCCCTCGGTCCCTGTCTGTCACTCGTCCTCGAGCCATCGCCGTCGACCCCTCGCCCTCTTCCCTGCCCTTGCCCCCGGCCTCGCTCCCACACTCTCAACCAGTCACCCCCACCCCTTCTCCCGCGCTCCCTCATACGCTCCATCCCTCTCTATCTTAGTATCTCTCCTCAACGGTCTCCATCTCTTGCTCCATCCCTCTCTATCTCTCTCTGCATTTCTCCCCTCTCTCATCACTTTTCCAGTGTCTCTCTCCCCAACACACTCCCCGTCTCTCTCCATATCTCCTTCCTCTATCTCTCTATGTCTTACTGTCTCTCTACAACATATATCTGTCTGTATGTCTATATCTCTATACGTATCTCTCACTCACTCTTACTCTGTGTGGCGTCCACACGCAGGCACACGCACACATACACACAAACTTAAATTATTAAATATATTATTCCAAAACTTCAAAACATGTATTTCCGAAGAAATCTGTGTCGACTTTTTGGCTGGAAAAGTAGAAAAGGTTTGAAAGGTATGGTTAAAATAAATAAATGGTATTTTCAGTATATTTAATTTTATTATAAAATTAGAAACTTAAGTGTTATCTGGTTTCTATGTGTATGTACAAAATATTTGAATACTTGAGACTTAACTGACTCAGCTGCAGGTTTTCTTTGAGTTGTATAAGTGAATTAGAGCATACAGATTGTACGTATAGGTATTTATTTGTATGGTCGCTGAGGACAGTGTAATGAACAATAGTGCGTCAATATTTGCTACATTTGTGGACCTATCATTTTACTTATTAAGAATAGTACGTTTTGAAGTTAGTACCTACAACTAAGCACAACAAGCTATAGGTGTGTATTCCCTCTCCCCCCCCCCCCCCCCCCCGAGAGAGTTTTGGAATCCCTTTCTCTTCGCACGGCACAGTTATAAAACTAAATAACGATGTTCCATTTGAGGAAAGTTTAAGTATTCCAAAACGCACACAAATATCTCCGAAATGGTTAACTCCACAAAAAATTTACTTGGAAATAAATTGTGTATTCTAATGGGATACTGCATCATTTAAATGTTTTGTTTCAATTGGTAACAAGAGAAATCCAAATAGTGGTACTTTTTCTTGTCTATTTTCTGTTTTTGTATGTAGCTGTTTTTTAGCACCTAGTTTCGAGGTTTTGGTGTCTATTTTTTGGGTTTTTAACTGCATTTTCGCGTGCCTATTTTGAGCTTTTTAAGTGCCTAAAATCTACTTCTATTCCACTCATGCCTGACTTGTGTAAAATCAACCAATCATGTGCGTAACAATTTAAAATTTCAAACAATGACAGCCTTCATTCGCGAAAAATTTATCACAGCTCCTCTGCTTTTCTTATGTTATGATCAGTTTAGATAATTTAGCTGCAATGTCCTACAACAGCTTACGCAATTTGATATAACAGAGTCGCTATTCAAATGTCAAAAATGGCTGACTATCACTTCTGTGAAGCATATAATACTGAAGTAGATGAAATAATTCGAAGAGGGGAATACAATAGTAGGAAATATCAGCGATGTCCAACCTTTGCGAAAGAGTAGAGTGTGGGTTTACCTCCTTCCAACATACGCGGACTTTGTGCCTTGTGTTGCAGTGGCGGGTTGTGACGTATACAATGGCCGCTAAAGAAAATCTTTCTGCCCACCGGCGCCTATGTCACATTATTTATCATTGTACGAAGGTGTGGCCTTTTCATTGGTTGTTTTAGGAGACGTACCCGGTCTCTTATATAAACTTACAGATTACAAAATACATCCAAGAATAACAAGATGGATTGCCAGCTTTTTGTCAGACAGAACAGCAAACATAAAGATTGAAAACAACCTATCCAGATCCATTACGCTGCAAGCAGGAACACCTCAAGGGAGCGCCATATCAGGTCTCCTGTATATCATATACACCACAGCCAATTCACCCCAGCATCCAACTTGCCCAGTACGCTGATGACACCGCGTACTGGTGCACAAGCCCCCGTACACTCCAGGCCAAACATCAACTAGAACTACAGCTTAAAAAATACCTTGATTGGACCAAAAAATGGCGCATATCGATTAATACAGAGAAGACACAAGCCATACTCATCAGAAAGAAAAGAAAATTCCTGCATAACAACCTCACACTCAACTTCAATAAATCCATAATCCCATGTGCAAAATCAATAAAATATCTCGGCATAGAAATCAACACAAAAGTTACAGTAGGACCACATTACAAAACCCTCCTCAATAAAACAAGAGCAATGCATTCCACGCTCACGTTCCTCGCCAGGCTCAACAAAACACATATACTGACGCGATTATACAAAGCGCTAATCCGTCCCTGTCTAACATATTGTAACAAATTTAGCAAATCTTTTTATTTTCTCAAGCTTCAAGTACAGCCATACTACTCGTTTCTCTCTCTTAATCTTTCCAAACTCTCACACCTAAAAACTGTCTCCATGGCAACCTCCTTGAAAATCAAAGAGTCTTAATGACATGGAGAAGCCATGTCACACTGCTCCCTTCTCAATGCTGAACGTCCCGAACAGCACCATCGTAACGGGCCAGACGATCCAGGTGTACCACTAACATCTTCCCTCGGGGCACCTTCTGGATGCGGTAGACTACGTCGTTAATCCTCTTTACCACTCGGTACGGTCCTTGCCACGGTTGTTGAAGTTTTGGGCAGCGTCCCTTGGTCCGGGTAGGGCGGTACAACCAGACCATGTCACCTTGCTGGAATCCTCGGCTGTTGACTTGCCTGTCGTACCGGGTCTTCATGCGGTCGCTCGCCATCTGGATGTTCTGACGAGCCATCTCGTGCATGTCGTGGAGATGGTCTACTAGACTCTCCACATACTCGATTGCCGGCCGTTTCGCTTCCGGGGGGCTACCAAAAGCCAGATCACAAGGGAGGCGTAGCTCTCGGCCGAACATTAGGCTTGCTGGTGTCATCCCGGTAGTGTCGTGTGTCGACGAACGGTAGGCCAGCAAGAACAGTGGTACCTTGAGGTCCCAGTCTCTCTGATGGCTGGCCACGACCTTCCTCAGGTGCTCCTCTAGGGTCTTGATGTATCTCTCGACCATGCCGTCCGACTGTGGATGTAGGGGTGTTGTGCGGGTCTTGTTCACCCCAAGTCTTTCTAATGCCTCCTTCATTAGGTGGGACTCAAAATTGGTGCCCTGATCGCTGTGGAGCTCTAACGGGACCCCAAAACGGCAAAATAGCTGTTCCACGAGGCAGTCTGTAATTGTCTTCGCCTCTTGGTTCGGAATGGCATACACCTCCGGCCACTTGGTGAAGTAGTCCACAGCTACCATCAGGTACTTGTTGCCTCGATCGGACACTGGGAATGGTCCAGCTATGTCGACGGCGATGCGTTCGAAGGGCGCTCCGACGTTGTACTGCTGCATGCGACCCCGGCTCCTAGTCTGGGGGCCGCGACTGGCCGCGCACACGTGACATTGACGGCACCAATTCTCAGCGTCTCCTCGGAGCTTCAGCCAGTAGTAGCGTTGTCGGAGTTTGTCGATCGTCCGGTTTGCTCCTAGGTGTCCGCCTGAGGTACCGGCGTGCACTTCCTCCAAGACTTCCGGGACCCTACTTCGGGGAAGTACCAACTGCTCTTTCTGGGTCTTCCCATCAGGTGATTCCCATACCCGGAACAACACGCCCTCTTTGGTCTTCAACGAGTCCCATTGGGCCCAGTACGACTTGTATGTAGCGCTTCTGGGTGCGATGTCCTCCCAAGTTGGTCTTGTCCCTGCCTGCACTTCTCTCAAGAGTGGCCCCAAGTCGGCGTCCGCCAGCTGCTCCCTCCTCAGGCCCGCGCTATCCCATCCGTCCGCAGGCACTGCCGTGACCACTCTGACAGCTGCGGTACGCTCCTTCTCTTCCACTCTTGCGCATTGGCCGCACTCTTCTAGGCAGGGTCTTCGGGACATGGCGTCTGCGTTGCCGTGGCTCTTCCCTCTGCGATGTTCGGAGGTGAAGTCGTACTCCTGCAACCTTTGGACCCAACGGGCTGTCTGGCCCTCCAGGTTTCTAAAGCTAAGTAGCCAGGTTAGGGCGGAGTGGTCTGTCCTCAGATGGAATGGCTGACCGTACAGGTACTTGTGGAAGTGCTCCAAGGTCTTCACTACCGCCAGTAGCTCTCGTCGGGTGACACAGTAGTTCTTCTCTGCCTTGGACAACGTCTTGCTGTAGTAGGCTATCACCCGCTCGTGGCCGTTCTGGACTTGGGATAGGACGCCTCCAATGCAATGGTCGCTGGCGTCGGTGTCCACAATGAAGGCGTCGCCTGGTTGCGGGAATCCCAAAATAGGAGCACTGCAGAGCGTCCTCTTGAGCTGTCGGAAAGCACCTTCGGCGTCCTCCGTCCACACATAAGGTCGATGTTCTTCCGTCAAGCGAGTGAGGGGTTTGGCGATGCTGGAGAAACCCTTTATGAAGCGGCGGTAATAACTGCACAACCCAAGGAAACTGCGCAGTTCTCGCCTATCCTTTGGGCGAGGCCAATCTCTCACGGCCTGTGTCTTCTCCGGATCCGTGGCCACTCCGGTTGGTGAGACTATGTGGCCCAAGTAGTTGACTTCCCTGCGGAAGAGCTGGCACTTCTTGGCGTTCAGCTTCAAGCCGGTCGCCTGCAGTCTCTGCAGCACCTGGCTCAGTTTGTCAAGATGGTCTTCGAATGTCTTGCCGACGATGATGATGTCGTCCAGGTATAACAGGCAGGCGTCATAAGTCAATCCTCTCATTACTGACTCCATGAGGCGTTGGAAGGTAGCTGGTGCGTTGCAGAGACCAAAGGGCATAACTGTGAACTGCCAAAGCCCTTGGCCTGTGGAGAATGCGGTCTTCTCCTTGTCTCTTGGGTCTAGAGCCACCTGCCAGTAACCCGATTTCAGGTCCAGGGTTGAGAACCACTGCGCACCAGCAAGCGTGTCCAGGGTGTCGTCAATCCGGGGTAAGGGGAAGCAGTCCTTCCTGGTGACAGCGTTCAGCTTCCTGTAATCTACGCAGAAGCGTAGCTCGCCATTCTTCTTCTTCACCAGAACTACAGGGGAACACCAAGGACTGTCAGATTCTTCGATCACTCCCTTGGTTCTCATGTCCTCCAGCATGTCTCGTACCGCCGCTTGTTTAGCCAACGGAACGCGTCTAGGTGGTTGCCGAATAGGCCGGGCGTCTCCGGTGTCGATGTGGTGAAGCACTCGGTCCGTGCGGCCGTAATCGCTGCTGCCTTGGCTGAAGACGCGCTGATATCGTCTCAGCAGTTGTTGGACCTTCTCTCTCTGTTCAGCGGTCAGGTGGTCGGCCGCCCTCTCCAGTAATTCTCCCAGTCGGAGCCCCAAGTGTTGCGTCGGCACCGGCTCCTGGGTCTTATCTATTGGAGTTACGCTGACCACGGGCTCGCACGTCCCCAACTCCGTCCCGGCCTGGACGTCGTGATCGGTGTCTGTTGGGTTGAGCAGTCTCACCGGCACCTCCTCTCGGCACGGCAACAATGTCCCGGCTACACAGAGCCCGTGCACATGCGTCTTCCGGTCCAGCAGCATGTTCTTCTTGCGCTGGCCTTCCAGTCGCGCCGTCACTACCATCTCGCTTCTCGCGGGGACAACTACGTCTTCCCTGAGAATGACCCTGCAGATTCCAAGGCGTTCTTCGGGGTGCTGGAGCATTACTTCCTCTCCCTTAAGCCGCAGAACCTTCTTGCCGATGTCGACCGTCGCCTCGTGGCTCCTGAGGGCATCCAGTCCCAGTATCACCTCCTCAGCCACCTCCGCGACGAACACCCACAAACGCAAGACACTTCGCCCCAAGGTCAACTGCAGCAGGGCCTCCCTCTCCACAGGCAAGGTGTCACCCGATGCCGTCACTAGTTGGTACGGTCGGCTCGGTTTTCTCGACGGCAAGCCCCTGGCTACGTCAGGTCTGACGACAGTCACGGCTGCTCCAGTGTCAACAAGCACGCGGCACGGCTTCCCTCTCACCCAGCCGTCCGCGATGAGGCTGTCATCCATCCGTCGGCTGACGGCGCGCAGTATCACTCGAGGGGATGATGGTGACGGCGCCGACGTGCCCCTCGCCACGCCGGTCATTACTCGTTTTTCCGGCTGCTCTTCTTGGTACCGGCAGTCTCTCATCAGGTGTCCCGGCTGGCCACACCCCCAACACACACCACCTGGTCTTCGTCGGCGTCCCTGGACTGGTCTGCGGTCTTCATCGTAGCGGACACTCCGTGTCTTCGAGGTCGGGGTAGCCGTCACTTTGGCCGCTTCCATCCTTAATGCGGCCGTAAGTGCCTCGTGGATGGTCTTGTAGTCGCCGAGCATCAGACGTTGACGTATCTCGGCATCGCGTACCCCGTCGACGAAGGTATAGGCGGCTTCTCGGGATACGAATTCGGAGGGAAGGTCGACCAAGGCTTTGCTGGCTAGCTGTTCGATTGCCAGGGCGAACTCCTGCAGCGTCTCCACTGGCAGTTGCATCCTAGATTTCAGTTGGCTGCGGTAGGCTGCGGCTAAGCGGTGGTTTCCGAATCGGTTCTCCAGGGCCTCCCAGATGTCCTTGGGCGCCGCCGCTGTCTGAACTGCGTTCAGCACCTCTGCAGCTCGTCCCTGGAGGCTGGCTATCAGCTGCGCGGCCTCTTCTTCTGGCGACCATTTGTTGTGCTTGGCCACTGTGTCGAATTGACGGCGGAAGACCTCAAACGTTGACGTGCCATCGTACTTCGGTGGTTTCACGCGCGTCGATGTTGTGTCGCGTGCTGGAGCCTCGGCCTTGTAGTTCTTGAGCTTTTCACTAAGCACCCCTTCCACCATTGCACTTAGCTCCTTGGCGCTACCGTCGACCCTGTCTTCAAGAACGCTAAGCCGTTCCCCGACATTCTCCAGGGCGTCAACGCGTTGGCCGAGGTCCTCCATCTTTCCACCGAGCTCTTTCACATCCTTCCTCACGCCAGCCAGTTGCTCGTCAATTTTCGCCGATAGCTCCGTCTTCATCTCTTTCAGCTCGGCAACGAGATTGTCGTTTGACGTTTCCATTTTGGCAAATAATTCTTTCATCATTGCCATCATCCTGGTTTCCGAATATCCCACTTCCTGACACCAAATGTAACAAATTTAGCAAATCTTTTTATTTTCTCAAGCTTCAAGTACAGCCATACTACTCGTTTCTCTCTCTTAATCTTTCCAAACTCTCACACCTAAAAACTGTCTCCATGGCAACCTCCTTGAAAATCAAAGAGTCTTAATGACATGGAGAAGCCATGTCACAATATGGAGCAGTGGCACTGATGCCGCTTATATCAAAAACAACTATGGCGAGGATCCAAGCGTTTGAGCGTAGATGCCTACGAACTGCCAACAAACTCTTCCCCAATTATAAAAACACATTAATCCACGAGTATGCAAGGACAATGCCAATAGACAAGCACATTGCAAATCTGATGCTGAATTATATACACAATGCTCATACCAGACTCTACAGACGAATATTAATAAGAACAGCACAAACCATGAGAAAATTCCCTCCTGAACAACAAGAAGAAAATCCACCACTACTAACCCTAATTGAAATTTATGACAAACACCAAGAGCAACAGAAAGAACAAGTAGAACAATATCTTCATGCATTAGTAAACATCTAATACTCATCACCCCCCGAAACAAGACAACAAAACCACAAATAATTTAAAAATGCAAGGCTGAGCTAACAAATAATAAAAAACATGCACCAAACAAAACGTCTGAAGGCAGAAGCAGATACGGCGGCATGTTGTGGGAACCGGGCCTTAACAAACACACTTAACATTGTAAATGTGTAAATGTGCAAAACACAAAAAAAAAAAAAAAAAAAAAAAGAAAACAAAAACAAAAAAAAACAAACAAAAAATAATAAATAAATAAACACAACAAAAAAATAATAAAAATATATAAACAAAAAAAAATTATATATATATATATATATATATATATATATATATATATATATATATATATATATAAGTATATATATACAAAAAATAAACAAGATGCACATTTACACATCTTAATAACTACAATAATCTGCCATACGTACACGCTGAAGGATCTCTCACGTAACAAGACAAAAAATAAAAATACTAGGCTGAAGAGGGTAAAACCCTAAACTGCCTGGGTTTTGGTTCTACCAAACCCAAATTCCAATTTTGATTGATTGATTGCACAGGGTACATATACGTGTCTGTAATAATAATGCAAAGTGTTGTGAATATCGAAATGTACCACTAACCATTCTTACAAACTCTTATTCCTGTATCTTCTTCGTGTTACTTGAGATAAACATTTACAGAAATTATCCCTTATTTTGAAAGGTAGAACTGGAACTTAAAGATTCAATGCCACAACTGGGATTTGAGCCACAGACCTTCCGCTTACCAGGCGGCTGCTCTAACCACTGAGCTATTGTGACAAACTGCCAGAATGGCATTAAATTCTCGAACCAGTTCGTATTTCTCCTGGTAAACCACATGGCTTGTGTGTTTAAAAACACCAACAGTAAATTTGTTGGCATAAATAAATAATATCCCTTATTTCCTTGAAGGTGCAAGGGCAATGAATATTAGAATACAGTAGGCCTTGAGCGATAGTCAAATCGTTTTAGCTTTGAGATCCTCTTCTCTTTGCACACTTGGCATTTTAAAAGATGAACAACGATGTTGCATTTCACGAAAGTTTCGCGGATATTTTTTTTATTTTTATTTTTTTTATTCGGCCCCTCAAAACATATTTCCAGTGAAATCTCGACATCGAATATTTGCAAAACATTACTCCCTACAATGGTTTCCACATATATTGCCTATTCTTAAACGGTAAGTCCAAGAATGCTACATTCCATTTTAGTTTCTAGAAGTGCACCGTGCGTGTGTTGGCAGCATGCGTATGTCCTTGACAACTCCAGGAAACAGCCGAATATCGTACATACGTATCTGAGCAATAGGTCCAGTTTTGGAGGGGCGGTACGAGAGATGAATAGAATAGCTTCCTAAACCAGGCACGCCTCTCTTCGCGACACCACGGTGTTATTACATCATCACTTCTAGCTACTGCTAGGTCTTCTGAGGCCACGCCAAATGGGCCGCATAACCCCACTTTGTAAACCTTCATTCAGCACTTTTACCTCGCTTTCTTATCTCTTTATTGGGTAGGTACATACAACTTTTGCCATTGGATTTAACCCTCCGGTAGGCGCGCGTCCTGATAGAACACTGTTTGTCGCTAGGGGCCTAGTAGACCCTCCCTATATTTCTCTACTACTTATAGCAACTAGAGGCAGTAGGTATTATATTCCACCCAAAAATTCGATGTCGAGATTTCTCTGAAAATATGTTTTGAGGCTCCCTGAAAAAAAAAGGCATTTTTAGAAAAATGTGTGTGTGTGTCAGTCTGGGGACAGCATAAATCAAAAACGAAAAGTCGGTTAGAAACCAAAATTGGTATTTAAGTTTAATGTCTTTCAAGGATGCGACACGAAGATTTTGAAGACAATTCCTCCACCCTAAACTACCCTGTACATGGAGAATTTTTCGAAAATTTTGATGTTATCGAAAATAGTTAACGAGTTTCATTAAAATGGCATATGTTTAAGATATTTTTATGACAAATGAAATGTATATTTTAATTTTCTGGCGATAGCCTATTCAATCCTGTTTAATCTGGATGACTTTTGCATAACTGGTAAACCGCAAGAGATAGACCAAATCTTACTATACAAAATGTAGATCTTGCTAAAACACACAATTTATATCTAAATGACTTTTTTCTGTAGAGTGAACTATTTCGGAGATATTCGTTGTTATTTGTGTGAGTTTTGAAAAACAAACTTTCGCCAAATGGAACATGGTAATTATTGTTTTATATGTTAACTTTATATGCAAGGAGAACGGAATTTTAAAAGCTTAGAACATTTGACTATCGCTCAAAGCCTACTGTATTCTAATATTCCCCTTGTACCTACAAGGAAATAAGCAATAAGATAATTTGTACAAATGTTTATGTTAACTAACACGAAGAAGATATAGGAATAAGAGTTTGTAAGAATGGTTAGTAGAAGAGCAGAGAAAGCCATGTGAGTGCAACACGTCAGTGTGACAGATGTATGTGTGTTCAGGCGGGATATAGACACTTGAAATGAGAGCAAACATACGTCTGTATCACTGTCAATACACTGCAATTACAGCTTCCCTCAAGCTCGGCTCAATTCGTTTCAATTTCCAAATACTCATTTTTTTCAAACGAGAATATGTTATTGATTTCTTCATTTCTTCACCATAGAAAAAGAATAGCGACCAATGTTAAAATATTTGACTTAAGTAATTTAAGTGTGTTTCTATATTCTCCTTGTACCTAGTGAACTTGATAGAGGAATGAATGTTAGTAAGAATACTTTGCACAAGAGTGAGTAGAGAAGGTTATGTGACCTTATTCTAATAAATCACTTAAAGCCTAAGAGATTAGAATACATGGAGGGACAACCATTAAAAAGATTTTTGATGGAACCGCAGGAGGGAGAAGAAACAGAGGAAGACCTAGATTAAGATAGAGGAGGACTTGCTAAGAGTGGGAGCAAGAAGATGGGGCATTAGCTATACCTGAAGAGCTGTACGTCACATGAACAAGAATGTTCTTTAATATGGCCTACTATTTAACAATAGGCACTTTAAACATTTTAAAAAATTGTAGGTACAAAATAAGTTTCATTTTATAAAAAAATGTACATATTTACTGCAAGATTCTTAAGACAGAAGAAGTGTTAGTGCAACAGTGGTCCAACTCAGATAATCTGTTTTCTAACTACTTAATAAACTGAGAAAGTATCATTGCGATTCAAATGAGCTTTTCCTTATCCTAAAAACAGCTATGTTTAACTTTAACTCAGTTTTTCTCCAATTTCTAAAACGATGGGTTAGACCACTGTTGCACTGACCCCTTCAATTGTTCAACAGCACTGATGTTCACTCGCTTACAGTGGTGTTGATATTTGGGTTGTTTTTCTTTTGATTGTTATATTAAATTCACACTCTCATTTACAGGTATTCCCGGACTCAGGAGGGCGGGGAATAATGCTGGCTAAAGAAAAATGTTCCTCCAGCCACGAATCGAACCAAGGACCTACGGATTTGAAGGTTACTAGGTTAGTTTATTTTGTGTTCTTCTGTTTTTAACTTCTCTACTCTCGTATTAACCATTCTTACAAACTCCTATTCTTCTATCTTCATGTTAGTTGAGATAAACATTTGTACAAATTATCTTGTTGCTTATTTCCTTGCACGTACAACAGAAACATGACAATGCAGTCGTCTTTGAGCGATAGTCAAGTCTCTTAAGGATTTCAAATTCCGTTCTCTTTGTACTGTTAACACAAAAACTGAATAACGATGTTCCATTTGACAGAAGTATAAGTTCTCCAAAACTCACTCAAATAAACTGGAATATCTCCGAAATGGTTCACTCTACAACAAAATTTATTTAGACATAAATTGTGTATTTTCGCAAAATCTACATTTTTTGTACAGTATGATTTGGTCTATCTCTTACGGCTTACCAGTTATGCAAAAGTCATCCAGAGTAAATACGATTGTAGGACCTATAGCCAGAAAATTCAAGATATGCATTTCATTTGGCGTAAAAATATCACAAACATATGGCGTTTTGGTTTTTAACCGACTTTCTTTTTGACTTAAGGTGTCCACAGACTGACACATACACACACCTTTTTCTAAAAATGCTTTTTTTTTGGATTCACGGGGCTTAAAACGTATTTCCAGTGAACTTTCGACATCGAATTTCTGGATGGAATACAATACTTCCTTCTGCTTATCAGTAGAGAAAGTAATAAAAATATGAAACTGGTTAAAACACGAAATTTATGTCAAATATATTTTTTATTGAGTGAACCATTCCCGGGATATTCTGTATTTGTGAATTTGCCAATACCTATATTTTTCTCAAATAAGAAAATTTTTTATCTCGGCCTTGCAAAGAGTACGGAATTTCAAAGCTATCCCATAGCAACCAGCAGCATATCACTAACACTTAGAGCCCACTCTATTCCCACATTCCCCTTGTATCTACAAGAAAATTAGGAATAAGATACTTTCTCAAAATGCTTGTCATATATTAAAAGTCTTATACCTGTTGACTCTATCGTCAAATATTGATAGACCTTTAAACTTAAGTCGCTAATGAACAAATGTGTGTCGCGTAAGATTTGAAAGTGCTTTCGTAAATCAAACACAATCTACATATAAAAACCGCCACTGTTACGCAATACAAGTCTTTGTGTTAAAGAGAGTCAAGGTCCGCGTATAGTGGTAGGAGGTAAACCCAACCTCCCCTCTTTCACAAATCGCTGTTGTATATAACATATGGAGTAAACAGACGGATTTTGTATTGTTGTGGAATACGACATTATGTTTTGTGTTGTCAAGGCAACAGGACGGACAATTATGTAATAACTATGCCAAAGGGTGGGCAGCCTTGGTGTTTCGGGTCAGCTTTTCTTGAGGAAGTTTAATAGACTAAGCCTGGTGCGATGGCACCCGATGGTGACCTTCATAACGAGGTGAATGCTGTTTGACCAGATGACCTCAAGACAAATATTTCACAAATATTACAACACGCCTCAGAGGTGCA
This sequence comes from Tenodera sinensis, assembly GCA_030765045.1. Classification (NCBI taxonomy): domain Eukaryota; kingdom Metazoa; phylum Arthropoda; class Insecta; order Mantodea; family Mantidae; genus Tenodera; species Tenodera sinensis. The sequence continues at coordinate 11,277,047 of CM060965.1, forward strand.
CAGATTCCATCTGCGCTCACACGACTTTCTCTACTCACAAACACTTATTGCTATATCTACTTCATGTTAGTCTCGATGGCTGAGTTACTTAAACGCTGGCCTACTGATCCCAAGGTCGCGGGTTCAAATCCAGCCCAGACCGATGGTTTTTGAGTGTGCTGAAAACGACAGCTCCATGTCAGTAGGTTTAGTGGCATGTAAAAGAACTCCTGCGGGACGAAATTCCGTCACACCAGCGACGCTGATGTGATCCTGCCAATTGACATCGTAGGTATATACGATGTCAAGATTACACAGGAAATATATGTTTGAGCACTTTTAGAAAAAGTTTCACTTGTGTGTAAACACCATAACTAAAAAACGAAAAGTCGGTTAAAAACCAAAGTTAGTATTTAAGTTTAAATATTTTTCAAGGATGCGACACGAAATTTTTTAAGAAACTTCCTCCAACCTAAACTACCATTTACATGGAAAACTTTTGAAAAGTTTTACTTTCTCAAAAATTACGATTTTCATTATAATGTCATATGTTTAAGATATTTTTGTGGCAAATGAAATTTATATTTTGAATTTTCTGGCTACAGCCAATGTAGTCCTGTTTACTCTGGATGACTTTTGCATAACTGGTAAACCGTAAGAGATAGACCAAGTCTTACTATACAAAAAATGAATATCTATCTCGTTATAACACACAATTTATGTACAAATGCATTTTTTGTAGAGTGAACAATTTCGGAGGTATTCCTTGTTATTTGGATGTGTTTTGCAATGTTTATACTTTTCTTAAATGAGAGGTCCTTATTCAATACTCTTGGCTGTGCAAAGTGAATGGAATTTCAAACCCTTCATATAGCAACTAGCTTTAAAACATTTGACTGTCGCACAAAGCCTACTGTATTCTAACATTCCCCTTGTACCTACAAGGAAATAAGCAATAAGATAATTTGTACAAACGTTTATCTCAACTAACACGAAGAAGATATAGGAATAAGAGTTTGTAAGAATGGTTAGTACAAGAGTAGAGAAAGTCATGTGAGTGTAACACATCAGTTTTTACTTTCTCTACTGGTAAGTAGGGGAAGTATTGTATTCCACCCAAAAATTCGATGTCGAGATTTCACCGGAAATATATGTTTTGAGACCCCCTGAATTAAAAAAAAAAAAAAGAATTTTAGAAAAAGGTCCGCGTGTGTCTGTGGATAGGTGTGTGTGTGTGGGTCAACAGCATAACTGAAATGCGAAAAATCGGATAAATACCAAACTTTGTATATAAATTCACAACATTCAAAAAGAACCGACAGTTATTTTCTGTTTTTCGTTGTAATTTTTCTATACATATACTGTTCTCAAATTTGAAGTCATTCGTTTTTGTTTCTCTTAGTTATGCAAATAAAACGGACCTTCAAAGCCATCACATAGCAACCAAGTTTAAAACATTTGACTATCACGTAAGTGTACTGTATGCCATTTTCCCCTTGTACCTACAAAAAAATTAGCATACGATAATTTGTACAAATACTGATTAACATGAAGTAGATAAAGGAATAGGCGTTTGTAGAATAGTTGGCACAAGAGTGAGTAGAGAAAGTCATATGACTGCAACACATCCTATTTTTGCACATCGTCATGTGGAGACGGGAGTCCATAGTGACCAGCTATTGAAAGATTTAACTACCGGTTTTTTGATATTTTGTTGAAAAATCTGATGTGTTGCACTCACATGACTTTCTCTACTCTTGTACTAACCATTTTAGTTAAGATAAACATTCGTACAAATTATCTTACTGCTTATTTCCTTGTAGGTACAAGGGGAATATTAGAATACAGAAGGCTTTGTGCGACAGTCAAATCTTTTTGACCTTTGAGATTCCGTTCTCTTTGCACGATTAACATATAAAAAAATTAACAACGTTGTTGCATTTCGCTAAAGTTCTAAGTTTTCCGAAACTCACACACATAACAAGGAATATCTCCGAAATGGTTCACCCTACAAGAAAATTTATTGAGACATAAACTGTGTATTTTAGCAAGATCTACATTTTTTGTATAGTATAATTTGGTCTATCTCTAACGGTTTACCAGTTATGCAAAAGTCGTCCAGAGTAAATACGACTACAGGAGCTATAGCCAGAAAATTCAAGATATACATTTTATTTGTCATAAAAATATCTCAAACCTATGACATTTTAATCAAAATCGTTACAGCCATTTTCAAGAAAATCAAAATTTTCGAAAAATTTTCCACGTAAAGGGTAGTGTAGGGTGGGGCTATTTTCTTCAAAATCTTCGTGTCGAATCCTTGAAAGACATTAAACTTAAATACCAACTTTAGTTTTTAACCGACTTTTCGTTTTTGAGCTGGTCTGTCCACAGACTGACACACAGACACACACACACACACGGACGTTTTTCTAAAAATGATTTTTTTTTTGGATTCAGGGGCCCTCAAAACATATATTTCCGGTGAAATCTCGACATCGAATTTTTGGGTGGAATACAATACTTCCCCTACGTACCAGTAGAGAAAGTAAAAATGAGTAGGAAAAGCATATGAATGTAACATTAGAAAATTTCTTCGCGGTTTTATACTTCCATTAGCAACTAAGCAATTATATTAATAATATGTGACGTATTTATCAAAGAATTTTGGGCCCTTACCTCTAGCATGTTGAAGACAGGCCATCTGACTCCCCAAGTTCGTTCCCTCGCTCGCTCGCTCGTTCACTGTTCTGCTACTGAAGCCAAACAAAGTGCTGTGCGCCCCGCTGCACTATCCACTGCCATCGCCGAGGCTCTATCCTTAAAACGCCATTTTCCTAGTTCCGATAACCGCCGTTGCTATAACAACAACCAGCACTCGATTGTCCTGCTGCCTCATTCTGATATCATCTTGTAGATAATCCATGCAAAGCAATATTTCATTCACACGTTTCTCCTAATTAGTAGTTCGCAAATATCTTCTGTCCACTTCTAGATAAAATATATCGACTCTTATTGTACACTTAATTGAGGCATTAGAAACACAGTAGGCTAAAACGATGGTCGTGTTTAAAAACAGAATCGCTATCTCATGACTAGAAATAAATTCTCTTCACATAACCACGTGAAAAAGAACATACGTCATACGAACATAACAAAGAATATATCGGAAACGGCCAACTCTACAAAAGAAAGAAAATAAATCTGATGTGTTGCACTCACATGACTTCCTCTACTCTTGCACTAACCATTCTAACAAACTGTTTTTCCTATATCTTCCTCGTGTTATAAACATTTGCAGAAACTTATTGCTAATTTCCTTGCAGCTACAAGGGGAATATAGGAATACAGCAGCCTTTGTGTGATAGTCAAATCTTTTAAAAGCTGTTCAGTGTGTGATGAGTTTGAAATTCCGTTCTTTCTCCATGATTAAGAGATAAAAGAATGAATAACGTATTCCTGTTTCAGAGAAGGGTGGGTAACTAGGAATTTAAACACGTAACACGAATATCTCGGAAATGGTTTCCTGCACAAGAAATGTCTCTGGCAGAAATTGTGTAGTTGTACATTTTTATGCAGTAAGACTTTGTCTATCTCTTACAGCTTACTAGTTATACAAAAGTCATTCAAACTGAAGAGGTCTTAAAGATGTGGCATTTTAATCAAAATCGTTACAGCTATTTTTTTTTTTTTTTTTTTTTTTTTTTTTTTGAAAATCGAAAATTTCGTAAAAGCTTCTGTTTAAGCGGTAGTTTTTAATTTTTAGGCCGTATTCGTGGAAGTTACCGAAGTTAAATAACAACTTTGATTTTTTTAACCAACTTTTCGTTTTTGGGTTATGCTGTTTAGAGACTGACACACACACGGGACCTTTGTGGAAATTTGTCTTTTATTCGGGAGAGTTCAAAACGTGTATTTCCAGTGAAATCTCGATACCGAATGAAGTAGCTTGTCTGTCAGCTAGATAGGTGTGTAGAAAATGGGAAGATTGTGTTGCTGTGTTTTTCTAAATGACTGTAAATTATAGTAGAAGAAATGGGCTGGGGGGGGGAGCTCGTACACATAAATTTGCAACAAGCAGTCTTCAAGGGGGAAGGGATGACATGAAGTTGTCACAGGAGGTTTACACGTCGCAGGGAACAGAAGCGCGCAAATCCTCCAGCCTGGAGCTGCCTAGAAGACGATGAACGACCCGTGAACCAAGCAGCCCTGTACGGGGTTTACCCTGGCCTATTTGACAATGTTAAAAATTCCTATATACCTAGATGTCCCTTTGTTTCTAGCACTACTGGGACTCAACGACAACTTTCGGAGGGAGGGGGGGGGACTTAGCATCCCAACCGAAAGGCGATCTTTGTGTCTATGCCCCTGACGAGATTTCCAGAGCGCATTTGTTCCCTCTGTCGTGCTGCTGCCGCGACGCTCGCCGACGGTTCCATCCCTGAAAGAAACCTAACGGAATGAAGGTTTGAAATCAAATTATTATATAACGAAATGGAGCGAGAGAAAATTCGGGGGATATAGAAATCCTTTCCAGTGTTCGCCTAGCGACCCGAGAAAACTTCCGAAAAAACCGCAGATTAGGAAGGTCGGCCACGGGGATCGAACCCTCGACCTCCCGAACGTTATCACCTGAGCCATTCTGCTCAATAAACTAGTAAGCTGAAATTTTTACCGTATATTGTTCAAAGCCTTTGTAAACTTTTAACACGGAACACAGGAACCTATGCACCAGACAGAGTGAAGTGGTCAGTATGAGAGTGAGGAAGTGATTACCCTCCCCTTATGTAGGACTTACAAGTCAGTGTCTAGAGTCAGACGTCTGTCGGGGAACACAGGAACCTATGTACCAGACAGAGTGAAGTGGTCAGTATGAGAGTGAGGAAGTGTTTACCCTCCCCTTATGTAGCACTTACAAGCCAGTGTCTAGAGTCAGACGTCTGTCAGGGAACACAGGAACCTATGTACCAGACAGAGTGAAGTGGTCAGTATGAGAGTGAGGAAGTGATTACCCTCCCCTTATGTAGCACTTACAAGCCAGTGTCTAGAGTCAGACGTCTGTCAGGGAACACAGGAACCTATGTACCAGACAGAGTGAAGTGGTCAGTATGAGAGTGAGGAAGTGATTACCCTCCCCTTATGTAGGACTTACAAGTCAGTGTCTAGAGTCAGACGTCTGTCAGGGAACACAGGAACCTATGTACCAGACAGAGTGAAGTGGTCAGTATGAGAGTGAGGAAGTGATTACCCTCCCCTTATGTAGGACTTACAAGCCAGTGTCTAGAGTCAGACGTCTGTCAGGGAACACAGGAACCTATGTACCAGACAGAGTGAAGTGGTCAGTATGAGAGTGAGGAAGTGATTACCCTCCCCTTATGTAGGACTTACAAGCCACTGTCTACAGTCAGACGTCTGTCAGGGAATACAGGAACCTATGTACCAGACAGAGTGAATTGGTCAGTATGAGAGTGAGGAAGTGATTACCCTCTCCTTATGTAGGACTTACAAGACAGTGTCTAGAGTCAGACGTCTGTCAGGGAACACAGGAACCTATGTACCAGACAGAGTGAAGTGGTCAATATGAGAGTGAGGAAGTGATTACCCTCCTCTTATGCAGGACTTACAAGCCAGTGTCTAGAGTCAGACGTCTGTCGGGGAACACAGGAACCTATGTACCAGACAGAGTGAAGTGGTCAATATGAGAGTGAGGAAGTGATTACCCTCCCCTTATGTAGGACTTACAAGCCAGTTTCTAGAGTCAGACGTCTGTCAGGGAACACAGGAACCTATGTACCAGACAGAGTGAAGTGGTCAGTATGAGAGAGAGGAGTGATTACCCTCCCCTTATGTAAGACTTACAAGTCAGTGTCTAGAGTCAGACGTCTGTCAGGGAACACAGGAACCTATGTACCAGACAGAGTGAAGTGGTCAGTATGAGAGTGAGGAAGTGATTACCCTCCCCTTATGTAGGACTTACAAGTCAGTGTCTAGAGTCAGACGTCTGTCAGGGAACACAGGAACCTATGTACCAGACAGAGTGAAGTGGTCAGTATGAGAGTGAGGAAGTGATTACCCTCCCCTTATGTAGGACTTACAAGTCAGTGTCTAGAGTCAGACGTCTGTCGGGGAACACAGGAACCTATGTACCAGACAGAGTGAAGTGGTCAGTATGAGAGTGAGGAAGTGATTACCCTCCCCTTATGTAGGACTTACAAGCCAGTGTCTAGAGTCAGACGTCTGTCGGGGAACACAGGAACCTATGTACCAGACAGAGTGAAGTGGTCAGTATGAGAGTGAGGAAGTGATTACCCTCCCCTTATGTAGGACTTACAAGCCAGTGTCTAGAGTCAGACGTTTGTCAGGGAACACAGGAACCTATGTACCAGACAGAGTGAAGTGGTCAGTATGAGAGTGAGGAAGTGATTACCCTCCCCTTATGTAGAGTCAGACGTCTGTCGGGGAACACAGGAACCTATGTACCAGACAGAGTGAAGTGGTCAGTATGAGAGTGAGGAAGTGATTACCCTCCCCTTATGTAGGACTTACAAGTCAGTGTCTAGAGTCAGACGTTTGTCAGGGAACACAGGAACCTATGTACCAGACAGAGTGAAGTGGTCAGTATGAGAGTGAGGAAGTGATTACCCTCCCCTTATGTAGGACTTACAGGTCAGTGTCTAGAGTCAGACGTTTGTCAGGGAACACAGGAACCTATGTACCAGACAGAGTGAAGTGGTCAGTATGAGAGTGAGGAAGTGATTACCCTCCCCTTATGTAGGACTTACAAGTCAGTGTCTAGAGTCAGACGTCTGTCAGGGAACACAGGAACCTATGTACCAGACAGAGTGAAGTGGTCAGTATGAGAGTGAGGAAGTGATTACCCTCCCCTTATGTAGGACCTACAAGCCAGTGTCTAGAGTCATACGTCTGTCGGGGAACACAGGAACCTATGTACCAGACAGAGTGAAGTGGTCAGTATGAGAGTGAGGAAGTGATTACCCTCCCCTTATGTAGGACTTACAACCCAGTGTCTAGAGTCAGACGTCTGTCAGGGAACACAGGAACCTATGTACCAGACAGAGTGAAGTGGTCAGTATGAGAGTGAGGAAGTGATTACCCTCCCCTTATGTAGGACTTACAAGCCAGTGTCTAGAGTCAGACGTCTGTCAGGGAACACAGGAACCTATGTACCAGACAGAGTGAAGTGGTCAGTATGAGAGTGAGGAAGTGATTACCCTCCCCTTATGTAGGACTTACAAGCCACTGTCTACAGTCAGACGTCTGTCAGGGAATACAGGAACCTATGTACCAGACAGAGTGAATTGGTCAGTATGAGAGTGAGGAAGTGATTACCCTCTCCTTATGTAGGACTTACAAGACAGTGTCTAGAGTCAGACGTCTGTCAGGGAACACAGGAACCTATGTACCAGACAGAGTGAAGTGGTCAATATGAGAGTGAGGAAGTGATTACCCTCCTCTTATGCAGGACTTACAAGCCAGTGTCTAGAGTCAGACGTCTGTCGGGGAACACAGGAACCTATGTACCAGACAGAGTGAAGTGGTCAATATGAGAGTGAGGAAGTGATTACCCTCCCCTTATGTAGGACTTAAAAGCCAGTTTCTAGAGTCAGACGTCTGTCAGGGAACACAGGAACCTATGTACCAGACAGAGTGAAGTGGTCAGTATGAGAGAGAGGAGTGATTACCCTCCCCTTATGTAAGACTTACAAGTCAGTGTCTAGAGTCAGACGTCTGTCAGGGAACACAGGAACCTATGTACCAGACAGAGTGAAGTGGTCAGTATGAGAGTGAGGAAGTGATTACCCTCCCCTTATGTAGGACTTACAAGTCAGTGTCTAGAGTCAGACGTCTGTCAGGGAACACAGGAACCTATGTACCAGACAGAGTGAAGTGGTCAGTATGAGAGTGAGGAAGTGATTACCCTCCCCTTATGTAGGACTTACAAGTCAGTGTCTAGAGTCAGACGTCTGTCGGGGAACACAGGAACCTATGTACCAGACAGAATGAAGTGGTCAGTATGAGAGTGAGGAAGTGATTACCCTCCCCTTATGTAGGACTTACAAGCCAGTGTCTAGAGTCAGACGTCTGTCGGGGAACACAGGAACCTATGTACCAGACAGAGTGAAGTGGTCAGTATGAGAGTGAGGAAGTGATTACCCTCCCCTTATGTAGGACTTACAAGCCAGTGTCTAGAGTCAGACGTTTGTCAGGGAACACAGGAACCTATGTACCAGACAGAGTGAAGTGGTCAGTATGAGAGTGAGGAAGTGATTACCCTCCCCTTATGTAGAGTCAGACGTCTGTCGGGGAACACAGGAACCTATGTACCAGACAGAGTGAAGTGGTCAGTATGAGAGTGAGGAAGTGATTACCCTCCCCTTATGTAGGACTTACAAGTCAGTGTCTAGAGTCAGACGTTTGTCAGGGAACACAGGAACCTATGTACCAGACAGAGTGAAGTGGTCAGTATGAGAGTGAGGAAGTGATTACCCTCCCCTTATGTAGGACTTACAGGTCAGTGTCTAGAGTCAGACGTTTGTCAGGGAACACAGGAACCTATGTACCAGACAGAGTGAAGTGGTCAGTATGAGAGTGAGGAAGTGATTACCCTCCCCTTATGTAGGACTTACAAGTCAGTGTCTAGAGTCAGACGTCTGTCCGGGAACACAGGAACCTATGTACCAGACAGAGTGAAGTGGTCAGTATGAGAGTGAGGAAGTGATTACCCTCCCCTTATGTAGGACCTACAAGCCAGTGTCTAGAGTCATACGTCTGTCGGGGAACACAGGAACCTATGTACCAGACAGAGTGAAGTGGTCAGTATGAGAGTGAGGAAGTGATTACCCTCCCCTTATGTAGGACTTACAACCCAGTGTCTAGAGTCAGACGTCTGTCAGGAAACACAGGAACATATGTACCAGACAGAGTGAAGTGGTCAGTATGAGAGTGAGGAAGTGATTACCCTCCCCTTATGTAGGACTTACAAGCCAGTGTCTAGAGTCAGACGTCTGTCAGGGAACACAGGAACCTATGTACCAGACAGAGTGAAGTGGTCAGTATGAGAGTGAGGAAGTGATTACCCTCCCCTTATGTAGGACTTACAAGCCAGTGTCTAGAGTCAGACGTCTGTCAGGGAACACAGGAACCTATGTACCAGACAGAGTGAAGTGGTCAGTATGAGAGTGAGGAAGTGATTACCCTCCCCTTATGTAGGACTTACAAGCCACTGTCTACAGTCAGACGTCTGTCAGGGAATACAGGAACCTATGTACCAGACAGAGTGAATTGGTCAGTATGAGAGTGAGGAAGTGATTACCCTCTCCTTATGTAGGACTTACAAGACAGTGTCTAGAGTCAGACGTCTGTCAGGGAACACAGGAACCTATGTACCAGACAGAGTGAAGTGGTCAATATGAGAGTGAGGAAGTGATTACCCTCCTCTTATGCAGGACTTACAAGCCAGTGTCTAGAGTCAGACGTCTGTCGGGGAACACAGGAACCTATGTACCAGACAGAGTGAAGTGGTCAATATGAGAGTGAGGAAGTGATTACCCTCCCCTTATGTAGGACTTACAAGCCAGTTTCTAGAGTCAGACGTCTGTCAGGGAACACAGGAACCTATGTACCAGACAGAGTGAAGTGGTCAGTATGAGAGAGAGGAGTGATTACCCTCCCCTTATGTAAGACTTACAAGTCAGTGTCTAGAGTCAGACGTCTGTCAGGGAACACAGGAACCTATGTACCAGACAGAGTGAAGTGGTCAGTATGAGAGTGAGGAAGTGATTACCCTCCCCTTATGTAGCACTTACAAGCCAGTGTCTAGAGTCAGACGTCTGTCAGGGAACACAGGAACCTATGTACCAGACAGAGTTAAGTGGTCAGTATGAGAGTGAGGAAGTGATTACCCTCCCCTTATGTAGGACTTACAAGTCAGTGTCTAGAGTCAGACGTCTGTCAGGGAACACAGGAACCTATGTACCAGACAGAGTGAAGTGGTCAGTATGAGAGTGAGGAAGTGATTACCCTCCCCTTATGTAGGACTTACAAGCCAGTGTCTAGAGTCAGACGTCTGTCAGGGAACACAGGAACCTATGTACCAGACAGAGTGAAGTGGTCAGTATGAGAGTGAGGAAGTGATTACCCTCCCCTTATGTAGGACTTACAAGCCACTGTCTACAGTCAGACGTCTGTCAGGGAATACAGGAACCTATGTACCAGACAGAGTGAATTGGTCAGTATGAGAGTGAGGAAGTGATTACCCTCTCCTTATGTAGGACTTACAAGACAGTGTCTAGAGTCAGACGTCTGTCAGGGAACACAGGAACCTATGTACCAGACAGAGTGAAGTGGTCAATATGAGAGTGAGGAAGTGATTACCCTCCTCTTATGCAGGACTTACAAGCCAGTGTCTAGAGTCAGACGTCTGTCGGGGAACACAGGAACCTATGTACCAGACAGAGTGAAGTGGTCAATATGAGAGTGAGGAAGTGATTACCCTCCCCTTATGTAGGACTTACAAGCCAGTTTCTAGAGTCAGACGTCTGTCAGGGAACACAGGAACCTATGTACCAGACAGAGTGAAGTGGTCAGTATGAGAGAGAGGAGTGATTACCCTCCCCTTATGTAAGACTTACAAGTCAGTGTCTAGAGTCAGACGTCTGTCAGGGAACACAGGAACCTATGTACCAGACAGAGTGAAGTGGTCAGTATGAGAGTGAGGAAGTGATTACCCTCCCCTTATGTAGGACTTACAAGTCAGTGTCTAGAGTCAGACGTCTGTCAGGGAACACAGGAACCTATGTACCAGACAGAGTGAAGTGGTCAGTATGAGAGTGAGGAAGTGATTACCCTCCCCTTATGTAGGACTTACAAGTCAGTGTCTAGAGTCAGACGTCTGTCGGGGAACACAGGAACCTATGTACCAGACAGAGTGAAGTGGTCAGTATGAGAGTGAGGAAGTGATTACCCTCCCCTTATGTAGGACTTACAAGCCAGTGTCTAGAGTCAGACGTCTGTCGGGGAACACAGGAACCTATGTACCAGACAGAGTGAAGTGGTCAGTATGAGAGTGAGGAAGTGATTACCCTCCCCTTATGTAGGACTTACAAGCCAGTGTCTAGAGTCAGACGTTTGTCAGGGAACACAGGAACCTATGTACCAGACAGAGTGAAGTGGTCAGTATGAGAGTGAGGAAGTGATTACCCTCCCCTTATGTAGAGTCAGACGTCTGTCGGGGAACACAGGAACCTATGTACCAGACAGAGTGAAGTGGTCAGTATGAGAGTGAGGAAGTGATTACCCTCCCCTTATGTAGGACTTACAAGTCAGTGTCTAGAGTCAGACGTTTGTCAGGGAACACAGGAACCTATGTACCAGACAGAGTGAAGTGGTCAGTATGAGAGTGAGGAAGTGATTACCCTCCCCTTATGTAGGACTTACAGGTCAGTGTCTAGAGTCAGACGTTTGTCAGGGAACACAGGAACCTATGTACCAGACAGAGTGAAGTGGTCAGTATGAGAGTGAGGAAGTGATTACCCTCCCCTTATGTAGGACTTACAAGTCAGTGTCTAGAGTCAGACGTCTGTCAGGGAACACAGGAACCTATGTACCAGACAGAGTGAAGTGGTCAGTATGAGAGTGAGGAAGTGATTACCCTCCCCTTATGTAGGACCTACAAGCCAGTGTCTAGAGTCATACGTCTGTCGGGGAACACAGGAACCTATGTACCAGACAGAGTGAAGTGGTCAGTATGAGAGTGAGGAAGTGATTACCCTCCCCTTATGTAGGACTTACAACCCAGTGTCTAGAGTCAGACGTCTGTCAGGGAACACAGGAACCTATGTACCAGACAGAGTGAAGTGGTCAGTATGAGAGTGAGGAAGTGATTACCCTCCCCTTATGTAGGACTTACAAGCCAGTGTCTAGAGTCAGACGTCTGTCAGGGAACACAGGAACCTATGTACCAGACAGAGTGAAGTGGTCAGTATGAGAGTGAGGAAGTGATTACCCTTCCCCTTATGTAGGACTTACAAGCCACTGTCTACAGTCAGACGTCTGTCAGGGAATACAGGAACCTATGTACCAGACAGAGTGAATTGGTCAGTATGAGAGTGAGGAAGTGATTACCCTCTCCTTATGTAGGACTTACAAGACAGTGTCTAGAGTCAGACGTCTGTCAGGGAACACAGGAACCTATGTACCAGACAGAGTGAAGTGGTCAATATGAGAGTGAGGAAGTGATTACCCTCCTCTTATGCAGGACTTACAAGCCAGTGTCTAGAGTCAGACGTCTGTCGGGGAACACAGGAACCTATGTACCAGACAGAGTGAAGTGGTCAATATGAGAGTGAGGAAGTGATTACCCTCCCCTTATGTAGGACTTAAAAGCCAGTTTCTAGAGTCAGACGTCTGTCAGGGAACACAGGAACCTATGTACCAGACAGAGTGAAGTGGTCAGTATGAGAGAGAGGAGTGATTACCCTCCCCTTATGTAAGACTTACAAGTCAGTGTCTAGAGTCAGACGTCTGTCAGGGAACACAGGAACCTATGTACCAGACAGAGTGAAGTGGTCAGTATGAGAGTGAGGAAGTGATTACCCTCCCCTTATGTAGGACTTACAAGTCAGTGTCTAGAGTCAGACGTCTGTCAGGGAACACAGGAACCTATGTACCAGACAGAGTGAAGTGGTCAGTATGAGAGTGAGGAAGTGATTACCCTCCCCTTATGTAGGACTTACAAGTCAGTGTCTAGAGTCAGACGTCTGTCGGGGAACACAGGAACCTATGTACCAGACAGAGTGAAGTGGTCAGTATGAGAGTGAGGAAGTGATTACCCTCCCCTTATGTAGGACTTACAAGCCAGTGTCTAGAGTCAGACGTCTGTCGGGGAACACAGGAACCTATGTACCAGACAGAGTGAAGTGGTCAGTATGAGAGTGAGGAAGTGATTACCCTCCCCTTATGTAGGACTTACAAGCCAGTGTCTAGAGTCAGACGTTTGTCAGGGAACACAGGAACCTATGTACCAGACAGAGTGAAGTGGTCAGTATGAGAGTGAGGAAGTGATTACCCTCCCCTTATGTAGAGTCAGACGTCTGTCGGGGAACACAGGAACCTATGTACCAGACAGAGTGAAGTGGTCAGTATGAGAGTGAGGAAGTGATTACCCTCCCCTTATGTAGGACTTACAAGTCAGTGTCTAGAGTCAGACGTTTGTCAGGGAACACAGGAACCTATGTACCAGACAGAGTGAAGTGGTCAGTATGAGAGTGAGGAAGTGATTACCCTCCCCTTATATAGGACTTACAGGTCAGTGTCTAGAGTCAGACGTTTGTCAGGGAACACAGGAACCTATGTACCAGACAGAGTGAAGTGGTCAGTATGAGAGTGAGGAAGTGATTACCCTCCCCTTATGTAGGACTTACAAGTCAGTGTCTAGAGTCAGACGTCTGTCAGGGAACACAGGAACCTATGTACCAGACAGAGTGAAGTGGTCAGTATGAGAGTGAGGAAGTGATTACCCTCCCCTTATGTAGGACCTACAAGCCAGTGTCTAGAGTCATACGTCTGTCGGGGAACACAGGAACCTATGTACCAGACAGAGTGAAGTGGTCAGTATGAGAGTGAGGAAGTGATTACCCTCCCCTTATGTAGGACTTACAACCCAGTGTCTAGAGTCAGACGTCTGTCAGGAAACACAGGAACATATGTACCAGACAGAGTGAAGTGGTCAGTATGAGAGTGAGGAAGTGATTACCCTCCCCTTATGTAGGACTTACAAGCCAGTGTCTAGAGTCAGACGTCTGTCAGGGAACACAGGAACCTATGTACCAGACAGAGTGAAGTGGTCAGTATGAGAGTGAGGAAGTGATTACCCTCCCCTTATGTAGGACTTACAAGCCAGTGTCTAGAGTCAGACGTCTGTCAGGGAACACAGGAACCTATGTACCAGACAGAGTGAAGTGGTCAGTATGAGAGTGAGGAAGTGATTACCCTCCCCTTATGTAGGACTTACAAGCCACTGTCTACAGTCAGACGTCTGTCAGGGAATACAGGAACCTATGTACCAGACAGAGTGAATTGGTCAGTATGAGAGTGAGGAAGTGATTACCCTCTCCTTATGTAGGACTTACAAGACAGTGTCTAGAGTCAGACGTCTGTCAGGGAACACAGGAACCTATGTACCAGACAGAGTGAAGTGGTCAATATGAGAGTGAGGAAGTGATTACCCTCCTCTTATGCAGGACTTACAAGCCAGTGTCTAGAGTCAGACGTCTGTCGGGGAACACAGGAACCTATGTACCAGACAGAGTGAAGTGGTCAATATGAGAGTGAGGAAGTGATTACCCTCCCCTTATGTAGGACTTACAAGCCAGTTTCTAGAGTCAGACGTCTGTCAGGGAACACAGGAACCTATGTACCAGACAGAGTGAAGTGGTCAGTATGAGAGAGAGGAGTGATTACCCTCCCCTTATGTAAGACTTACAAGTCAGTGTCTAGAGTCAGACGTCTGTCAGGGAACACAGGAACCTATGTACCAGACAGAGTGAAGTGGTCAGTATGAGAGTGAGGAAGTGATTACCCTCCCCTTATGTAGGACTTACAAGTCAGGGTCTAGAGTCAGACGTCTGTCAGGGAACACAGGAACCTATGTACCAGACAGAGTGAAGTGGTCAGTATGAGAGTGAGGAAGTGATTACCCTCCCCTTATGTAGGACTTACAAGTCAGTGTCTAGAGTCAGACGTCTGTCGGGGAACACAGGAACCTATGTACCAGACAGAGTGAAGTGGTCAGTATGAGAGTGAGGAAGTGATTACCCTCCCCTTATGTAGGACTTACAAGCCAGTGTCTAGAGTCAGACGTCTGTCGGGGAACACAGGAACCTATGTACCAGACAGAGTGAAGTGGTCAGTATGAGAGTGAGGAAGTGATTACCCTCCCCTTATGTAGGACTTACAAGCCAGTGTCTAGAGTCAGACGTTTGTCAGGGAACACATTAACCTATGTACCAGACAGAGTGAAGTGGTCAGTATGAGAGTGAGGAAGTGATTACCCTCCCCTTATGTAGAGTCAGACGTTTGTCAGGGAACACAGGAACCTATGTACCAGACAGAGTGAAGTGGTCAGTATGAGAGTGAGGAAGTGATTACCCTCCCCTTATGTAGGACTTACAGGTCAGTGTCTAGAGTCAGACGTTTGTCAGGGAACACAGGAACCTATGTACCAGACAGAGTGAAGTGGTCAGTATGAGAGTGAGGAAGTGATTACCCTCCCCTTATGTAGGACTTACAAGTCAGTGTCTAGAGTCAGACGTCTGTCAGGGAACACAGGAACCTATGTACCAGACAGAGTGAAGTGGTCAGTATGAGAGTGAGGAAGTGATTACCCTCCCCTTATGTAGGACCTACAAGCCAGTGTCTAGAGTCATACGTCTGTCGGGGAACACAGGAACCTATGTACCAGACAGAGTGAAGTGGTCAGTATGAGAGTGAGGAAGTGATTACCCTCCCCTTATGTAGGACTTACAACCCAGTGTCTAGAGTCAGACGTCTGTCAGGAAACACAGGAACATATGTACCAGACAGAGTGAAGTGGTCAGTATGAGAGTGAGGAAGTGATTACCCTCCCCTTATGTAGGACTTACAAGCCAGTGTCTAGAGTCAGACGTCTGTCAGGGAACACAGGAACCTATGTACCAGACAGAGTGAAGTGGTCAGTATGAGAGTGAGGAAGTGATTACCCTCCCCTTATGTAGGACTTACAAGCCAGTGCCTAGAGTCAGACGTCTGTCAGGGAACACAGGAACCTATGTACCAGACAGAGTGAAGTGGTCAGTATGAGAGTGAGGAAGTGATTACCCTCCCCTTATGTAGGACTTACAAGCCAGTGTCTAGAGTCAGACATCTGTCAGGGAACACAGGAACCTATGTACCAGAGAGAGTGAAGTGGTCAGTATGAGAGTGAGGAAGTGATTACCCTCCCCTTATGTAGGACTTACAAGTCAGTGTCTAGAGTCAGACGTCTGTCAGGGAACACAGGAACCTATGTACCAGACAGAGTGAAGTGGTCAGTATGAGAGTGAGGAAGTGATTACCCTCCCCTTATGTAGGACTTACAAGTCAGTGTCTAGAGTCAGACGTCTGTCAGGGAACACAGGAACCTATGTACCAGAGAGAGTGAAGTGGTCAGTATGAGAGTGAGGAAGTGATTACCCTCCCCTTATGTAGGACTTACAAGTCAGTGTCTAGAGTCAGACGTCTGTCAGGGAACACAGGAACCTATGTACCAGAGAGAGTGAAGTGGTCAGTATGAGAGTGAGGAAGTGATTACCCTCCCCTTATGTAGGACTTACAAGCCAGTGTCTAGAGTCAGACGTCTGTCAGGGCACACAGGAACCTATGTACCAGACAGAGTGAAGTGGTCAGTATGAGAGTGAGGAAGTGATTACCCTCCCCTTATGTAGGACTTACAAGTCAGTGTCTAGAGTCAGACGTCTGTCAGGGAACACATGAACCTATGTACCAGACAGAGTGAAGTGGTCAGTATGAGAGTGAGGAAGTGATTACTGCAGCACCTAAACTGTCTTTGTCAACGTACTGAATAGAAAGTCACGTGAATGTAAACTTGGGGTGAAGGATTTGTAAAATTGCGTAGTTCTGTAGTAAATGTGAGGAAGGTTGTATATATCAAGGAACACCTTACCTTGAAGTTTAGAATGTTCCTATCACCTTAATGTTGTAATTAGAACAAGGTCAGGATTTTAGGAATGGTTCGCTTAGTAGGAACATAAATCAACACACCCTCATACCTACGTTATCTTAATACGTATTAGAGGTCGCTTTGTGTCTTCTGCTAATTCCGTCAAACACAAGGCGAGAATTATTGTCTAGTTAGTATTCCATATTCCACTCAATGTCACACAATTAATTATTTAAATTTACATAATGTCTAAAAAAGTTTGTATATCTTTGTCAACAATCGTCATAGTCACTGGACAACGTCGGGTATTTCAGCTAGTAACAAAGAAACACAAGGCTATTGGACAAGTGCAACCTAAGTCTAAATGTTGTAGGGATAAATCATCAAACCACCGACAACGTCGGGTATTTCACCTAGTAACAAAGAAACACAAGGCTATTGGACAAGTGCAACCTAAGTCTAAATGTTGTAGGGATAAATCATCAAACCACGGACAACGCCGGGCATTTCACCTAGTAACAAAGAAACACAAGACTATTGGACAAGTGCAACCTGAGTCTAAATGTTGTAGGGATAAATCATCAAACCACGGACAACGTCGGGTATTTCAGCTAGTAACAAAGAAACACAAGGCTATTGGACAAGTGCAACCTAAGTCTAAATGTTGTAGGGATAAATCATCAAACCACCGACAACGTCGGGTATTTCACCTAGTAACAAAGAAACACAAGACTATTGGACAAGTGCAACCTGAGTCTAAATGTTGTAGGGATAAATCATCAAACCACGGACAACGTCGGGTATTTCAGCTAGTAACAAAGAAACACAAGGCTATTGGACAAGTGCAACCTAAGTCTAAATGTTGTAGGGATAAATCATCAAACCACCGACAACGTCGGGTATTTCACCTAGTAACAAAGAAACACAAGACTATTGGACAAGTGCAACCTAAGTCTAAATGTTGTAGGGATAAATCATCAAACCACGGACAAGGTCGGGTATTTCACCAAGTAACAAAGAAACACAAGACTATTGGACAAGTGCAACCTAAGTCTAAATGTTGTAGGGATAAATCATCAAACCACGGACAACGCCGGGTATTTCACCAAGTAACAAAGAAACACAAGGCTATTGGACAAGTGCAACCTAAGTCTAAATGTTGTAGGGATAAATCATCAAACCACGGACAAGGCCGGGTATTTCACCTAGTAACAAAGAAACACAAGGCTATTGGACAAGTGCAACCTAAGTCTAAATGTTGTAGGGATAAATCATCAAACCACGGACAACGCCGGGTATTTCACCAAGTAACAAAGAAACACAAGGCTATTGGACAAGTGCAACCTAAGTCTAAATGTTGTAGGGATAAATCATCAAACCACGGACAAGGCCGGGTATTTCACCTAGTAACAAAGAAACACAAGGCTATTGGACAAGTGCAACCTAAGTCTAAATGTTGTAGGGATAAATCATCAAACCACGGACAAGGCCGGGTATTTCACCAAGTAACAAAGAAACACAAGGCTATTGGACAAGTGCAACCTAAGTCTAAATGTTGTAGGGATAAATCATCAAACCACGGACAACGCCGGGTATTTCAGCTAGTAACAAAGAAACACAAGGCTATTGGACAAGTGCAACCTAAGTCTAAATGTTGTAGGGATAAATCATCAAACCACGGACAACGTCGGGTATTTCAGCTAGTAACAAAGAAACACAAGGCTATTGGACAAGTGCAACCTAAGTCTAAATGTTGTAGGGATAAATCATCAAACCACGGACAACGTCGGGTATTTCAGCTAGTAACAAAGAAACACAAGGCTATTGGACAAGTGCAACCTAAGTCTAAATGTTGTAGGGATAAATCATCAAACCACGGACAACGTCGGGTATTTCAGCTAGTAACAAAGAAACACAAGGCTATTGGACAAGTGCAACCTAAGTCTAAATGTTGTAGGGATAAATCATCAAACCACGGACAAGGCCGGGTATTTCAGCTAGTAACAAAGAAACACAAGGCTATTGGACAAGTGCAACCTAAGTCTAAATGTTGTAGGGATAAATCATCAAACCACGGACAACGCCGGGCATTTCACCTAGTAACAAAGAAACACAAGACTACTGGACAAGTACAACCTAAGTCTAAATGTTGTAGTGATAAATCATCAAACCACGGACAACGTCGGGTATTTCAGCTAGTAACAAAGAAACACAAGACTACTGGACAAGTACAACCTAAGTCTAAATGTTGTAGGGATAAATCATCAAACCACGGACAACGTCGGGTATTTCACCTAGTAACAAAGAAACACAAGACTATTGGACAAGTGCAACCTGAGTCTAAATGTTGTAGGGATAAATCATCAAACCACGGACAACGCCGGGTATTTCACCTAGTAACAAAGAAACACAAGACTACTGGACAAGTACAACCTAAGTCTAAATGTTGTAGGGATAAATCATCAAACCACGGACAACGTCGGGTATTTCAGCTAGTAACAAAGAAACACAAGACTACTGGACAAGTACAACCTAAGTCTAAATGTTGTAGGGATAAATCATCAAACCACGGACAACGTCGGGCATTTCACCTAGTAACAAAGAAACACAAGACTACTGGACAAGTACAACCTAAGTCTAAATGTTGTAGGGATAAATCATCAAACCACGGACAAGGCCGGGTATTTCAGCTAGTAACAAAGAAACACAAGGCTATTGGACAAGTGCAGCCTAAGTCTAAATGTTGTAGGGATAAATCATCAAACCACGGACAACGCCGGGTATTTCACCTAGTAACAAAGAAACACAAGACTACTGGACAGGGAAGGAGAAACAATGGTGGCGGATATTCCTAGTTCGCTAGGTAGGTAACAAATGACAGAACTCAGGACAGGGAAATGTCTTGAGGCCCGGAAGTCACGAGATTTTAGTGGCACCCGTAAGAGATGGAGTTGTGCATGTGGAGGAAGGTCATCCGCACAACTGAACTGCGATCTTGTGGACCGGTAAAAGATTGCACATTAGGTAACACTAGTGACAAAGAAACACAAGGTCAAGAGATACAAAAAAGAGAGTAAGATTTCCTGTTTCAGAAAAATATAGTTTTGGAGAATTTAAACCAGTAACAAGAAATATCTCAGAAATGGTTAAAGCAAAAAGAAAAAAAGAAAAAAAAAATCACGTAAATTGTTTGTTTTAAGATCTGCATTTTTGTGTATTTGTTACAGTTTACCAGTTATACAAAAGTCATTCAGAATAAAGAGAACTTCAGAGAATATTCACAGAAAATTTAAGATTTACATTTCATTTGTCACGAAAATATCTTAAACTTGTGATATTTTAAACTAAGTGTTGAAGTCATTTTTGAAAAAATAAAAAATAGTGAATTTTTTCCATTTAAAGATTCATTTGGGAGGTGATTTTTGGAAAATCGTGTCGCATCCTTCGAAGATGCTGAACTTACCGACCAGTTAACTATGTCGGTTCGAAGTTTTCTATGGATTACTAAGCTTCCTAACTGCAACTGAAATGTGATATTTTGGATTGGTATATTGCAGTATAGATTACTGACAGTTCAATATGAGAACTGGAACAGCAGACAAAGTCTCTCGCGATTCAATAATTGGACTCAATTACATTGATACTCGTATACCCTCATTTTTGGTCAATTAATTTTACATTCTCATTAGCATACGTCACGTAGATTTCAGAATAAATTAACATTCATCAAACACACTTAGTGGCCTTGAAGACAAGGTCCTTAAACCTTCGCTGTGATAACTTATGTTTGTATTGCTTTCTACACCTCCTGCGTTTTCAGACACCCGAAACCTCTCAAAAATAATTTTTAGGAAAAGGTCTACGCTTGCGCGCGCGCCAGTGTCTGTCTGTCTCTCTGTCTGTCTGTTTTTCTATGTGTCTGTCTCAGTCTTTCTGTCTGTATGTATGTCTGTGTATCTGTAACCCACCCACTCACTCTCACCACCCACTCACTCTCACCACCCACACACTCTCACACACCCACTCACTCTCACCCACCCACTCACTCTCACCACCCACTCACTCTCACCACCCACACACTCTCACATACACACTCACTCTCACCACCCACTCACTCTCACCCACCCACTCACTCTCACCACCCACTCACTCTCACCCACCCACTCACTCTCACCACCCACACACTCACTCTCACCACCCACACACTCTCACCACCCACTCACTCTCACCACCCACTCACTCTCACCACCCACTCACTCTCACCACCCACTCACTCTCACCCACCCACACACTCACTCTCACCACCCACTCACTCTCACCACCAACTCACTCTCACCACCAACTCACTCCCACCCACACACTCACTCTCACCACCCACACACTCTCACCACCCACACACTCTCACATACACACTCACTCTCACCCACCCACTCACTCTCACCACCGACACACTCTCACATACACACTCACTCTCACCCACCAACTCACTCTCACCCACCCACACACTCTCACCACCCACACACTCTCACATTCACACTCACTCTCACCCACCCACTCACTCACCACCCACTCACTCTCACCACCCACACACTCTCACATACACACTCACTCTCACCACCCACTCACTCTCACCACCCACACACTCTCACCACCCACACACTCTCACACACCCACTCACTCTCACCCACCCACTCACTCTCACCACCCACTCACTCTCACCACCCACACACTCTCACCACCCACACACTCTCACATACACTCTCACTCTCACCCACCCACTCACTCTCACCACCCACTCACTCTCACCACCCACACACTCTCACATACACACTCACTCTCACCACACACTCACTCTCACCACCCACACACTCTCACCACCCACACACTCTCACACACCCACTCACTCTCACCCACCCACTCACTCTCACCACCCACTCACTCTCACCACCCACACACTCTCACCACCCACACACTCTCACATACACACTCACTCTCACCCACCCACTCACTCTCACCACCGACACACTCTCACATACACACTCACTCTCACCCACCAACTCACTCTCACCCACCCACACACTCTCACCACCCACACACTCTCACATACACACTCACTCTCACCCACCCACTCACTCTCACCACCCACTCACTCTCACCACCCACACACTCTCACATACACACTCACTCTCACCACCCACTCACTCTCACCACCCACTCACTCTCACCACCCACTCACTCTCACCCTCCCACTCACTCTCACCCACTCACTCTCACCACCCACTCACTCTCACCCACCCACTCACTCTCACCCACCCACTCACTCTCACCCACCCACTTACTCTCACCCACCCACTCACTCTCACCCACCCACTGACTCTCACCACCCACTCACTCTCACCCACCCACTCACTCTCACCACCCACTCACTCTCACCCTCCCACTCACTCTCACCCACCCACTCACTCTCACCCACCCACTCACTCTCACCCACCCACTCACTCTCACCCACCCACTCACTCTCACCCACCCACTGACTCTCACCACCCACTCACTCTCACCCACCCACTCACTCTCACCCACCCACTCACTCTCACCACCCACTCACTCTCACCCACCCACTGACTCTTACCACCCACTCACTCTCACCCACCCACTCACTCTCACCACCCACTCACTCTCACCCTCCCACTCACTCTCACCCACCCACTCACTCTCACCACCCACTCACTCTCACCCACCCACTCACTCTCACCACCCACACACTCTCACATACACACTCACTCTCACCCACCCACTGACTCTCACCACCCACTCCCTCTCACCCACCCACTCTCTCACCACCCACTCACTCTCACCCACCCACCCGCTCTCTCTCACCACCCACTCACTCTCACCCACCCACTGACTCTCACCACCCACTCACTCTCACCCACTCACTCTCACCCACCCACTGACTCTCACCACCCACTCTCTCTCACCACCCACTCACTCTCACTCACCCACTCACTCTCACCCACCCACTCACTCTCACCCACCCACTCTCTCTCACCACCCACACTCTCACCCACCCACACTCTCTCACCACCCACTCACTCTCACCCACCCACTGACTCTCACCACCCACTCTCTCTCACCACCCACTCTCTCTCACCACCCACACTCTCACCCACCCACTCACTCTCACCCACCCACTGACTCTCACCACCCACTCTCTCTCACCACCCACACTCTCACCCACCCACTCACTCTCACCCACCCACTGACTCTCACCACCCACTCTCTCTCACCACCCACTCACTCTCACCCACCCACTCACTCTCACCCACCCACTGACTCTCACCACCCACTCTCTCTCACCACTCACTCTCACCCACCCACTCACTCTCACCCACCCACTCTCTCTCACCACCCACACACTCTCACATACACACTCACTCTCACCACCCACTCACTCTCACCCACCCACTCACTCTCACCACCCACACACTCTGACCCACTCACTCTCACCACCGACACACTATGACCCACCCACCCACTCTCGCCACCGACACACTCTGACCCACTCACTCTCACCACCGACACACTCTGACCCACCCACCCACTCTCACCACCGACACACTCTGACCCACTCACTCTCACCACCGACACACTCTGACCCACCCACTCACTCTCACCACCGACACACTCTGACCCACTCACTCTCACCACCGACACACTCTGACCCACCCACTCTCACCACCCACACACTCTCACCCAACCACTCTCACCATCGACACACTCTGACCCACCCACCCACTCTCACCCAACCACTCTCACCACCGACACACTCTGACCCACCCACTCTCACCACCCACACACTCTCACCCAACCACTCTCACCACCCACTCACTCTCACCCACCCACTCTCACCACCCAACCACTCTCACCACCCACCCACTCTCACCACCCACACACTCACCCAACCACTCTCACCACCGACACACTCTGACCCACCCACCCACTCTCACCACCCACTCACTCTCACCCACTCACTCTCACCCACTCACTCTCACCCACCCACTCTCACCACCCACACACTCTCACCCACCCACTCTCACCACCCACTCACTCTCACCCACTCACTCTCACCACCCACCCACCCTCACCACCCACTCACTCTCACCCACCCACTCTCACCATCCACTCACTCTCACCCACCCACTCTCACCACCCACTCAATCTCACCCACCCACTCTCACCAGCCACACACTCTCACCCACCCACTCTCACCCCCGATACACTCTGACCCACCCACTCACTCTCACCACCGACACACTCTGACCCACCCACCCACTCTCACCACCGACACACTCTCACCCACCCACTCTCACCACCGACACACTCTGACCCACCCACCCACTCTCACCACCCACTCACTCTCACCCCCCACTCACTCTCACCCACTCACTCTCACCACCGACACACTCTGACCCACCCACTCACTCTCACCACCCACTCACTCTCACCACCGACACACTCTGACCCACCCACTCTCACCACCCACTCACTCTCACCCACCCACATACTCTCACCCACTCACTCTCACCACCCACTCACTCTCACCCACTCACTCTCACTCACCCACTCACTCTCACCCACCCACTCTCACCCACCCACTCACTCTCACTCACCCACTCACTCTCACCCACTCACTCTCACCCACTCACTCTCACCCACTCACTCTCACCCACTCACTCTCACCCACTCACTCTCACCCACCCACTCTCACCACCCACACACTCTCACCCACCCACTCTCACCACCCACTCACTCTCACCCACTCACTCTCACCACCCACCCCCTCTCACCACCCACTCACTCTCACCCACCCACTCTCACCACCCACTCACTCTCACCCACCCACTCACACCACCCACTCAATCTCACCCACCCACTCTCACCAGCCACACACTCTCACCCACACACTATCACCACCCACCCACACTCACCACCCACTCACCCTCACCCACCCACTCTCACCCCCGATACACTCTGACCCACCCACTCACTCTCACCACCGACACACTCTGACTCACCCACCCACTCTCACCACCGACACACTCTCACCCACCCACTCTCACCACCGACACACTCTGACCTACCCACCCACTCTCACCACCCACTCACTCTCACCCCCCACTCACTCTCACCCACTCACTCTCACCACCGACACACTCTGACCCACCCACTCACTCTCACCACCCACTCACTCTCACCACCGACACACTCTGACCCACCCACCCACTCTCACCACCCACTCACTCTCACCCACCCACATACTCTCACCCACTCATTCTCACCACCCACTCACTCTCACCCACTCACTCTCACTCACCCACTCACTCTCACTCACCCACTCACTCTCACCCACTCACTCTCACCACCCACTCACTCTCACTCACTCACTCTCACCCACCCACTCACTCTCACTCACCCACTCACTCTCACCACCGACACACTCTGACCCACTCACTCTCACCCACTCACTCTCACTCACTAACTCTCACCCACTCACTCACTCTCACTCACCCACTCACTCTCACCACCGACACACTCTGACCCACTCACTCTCACTCACCCACTCACTCTCACCCACTCACTCTCACTCACCCACTCACTCTCACCCACCCACTCTCACCCACCCACTCACTCTCACTCACCCACTCACTCTCACCACCCACTCATTCTCACCCACTCACTCTCACTCACCCACTCACTCTCACCCACTCACTCTCACCACCAACTCACTCTCATCCACCCACATACTCTCACCCACTCACTCTCACCCTCCCACTCACTCTCACTCACCCACTCACTCTCACCACCGACACACTCTGACCCACCCACCCACTCGCACCACCCACTCACTCTCACCACCGACACACTCTGACCCACCCACCCACTCGCACCACCCACTCACTCTCACTCACCCACTCACTCTCACCACCGACACACTCTGACCCACCCACTCACTCTCACTCACCTACTCACTCTCACCACCGACACACTCTGACCCACCCACTCGCACCACCCACTCACTCTCATCCACCCACATACTCTCACCCACTCACTCTCACCACCCACTCACTCTCACCCACTCACTCTGACCCACCCACTCACTCTCACCCACCCACTCACTCTCACCCACCCACTCACTCTCACCACCGACACACTCTGACCCACCCACTCACTCTCACCACCCACACACTCTCACCCACTCACTCTCACCCACCCACACACTCTCACCCACTCACTCTCACCCGCCCACACACTCTCACCACCCACTCGCTCTCACCCACCCACTCACTCTCACCACCGACACACTCTGACCCACCCACTCACTCTCACCACCCACACACTCTCACATACACACTCACTCTCACCACCGACACACTCTCACATACACACTCACTCTCACCACCTACACACTCTGACCCACCCACTCACTCTCACCACCCACACACTCTCACATACACACTCACTCTCACCACCGACACACTCTGACCCACCCACTCACTCTCACCACCCACACACTCTCACCCACCCACTCACTCTCACCACCCACACACTCTCACCCACCCACTCACTCCCACCACCCACACACTCTCACCCACCCACTCACTCTCACCACCCACACACTCTGACATACACACTCACTCTCACCCACTCACTCTCACCACCGACACACTCTGACCCACCCACTCACTCTCACCACCGACACACTCTCACATACACACTCACTCTCACCACCGACACATTCTCACATACACACTCACTCTCACCCACTCACTCTCACCACCCACACACTCTCACATACACACTCACTCTCACCCAGTTACTCTCACCACCGACACACTCTGACCCACCCACTCACTCTCACCACCCACACACTCTCACATACACACTCACTCTCACCCACTCACTCTCACCACCGACACACTCTGACCCACCCACTCACTCTCACCACCCACTCACTCTCACCACCGACACACTCTCACATACACACTCACTCTCACCACCGACACATTCTCACATACACACTCACTCTCACCCACTCACTCTCACCACACACACACTCTCACATACACACTCACTCTCACCCAGTTACTCTCACCACCGACACACTCTGACCCACCCACTCACTCTCACCACCCACACACTCTCACATACACACTCACTCTCACCCACTCACTCTCACCACCGACACACTCTGACCCACCCACTCACTCTCACCACCCACACACTCTCACATACACACTCACTCTCACCCAGTTACTCTCACCACCGACACACTCTGACCCACCCACACACTCTCACATACACACTCACTCTCACCCACTCACTCTCACCACCCACACACTCTCACACACCCACTCACTCTCACCACCGACACACTCTGACACACTCACTCTCACCACCCACACACTCACTCTCACCCACTCTCTCTCACCACCCACACACTCTCACCCACTCACTCTCACCCACCCACTCACTCTCACCCACTCACTCTCACCTACCCACACACTCTCACCCACCCACTCACTCTCACCACCCACACACTCTCACCTAACCCACTCACTCTCACCACCGACACACTCTGACACACTCACTCTCACCACCCACACACTCTCACCCACCCACTCACTCTCACCACCCACACACTCTCACCCACCCACTCACTCTCACCACCGACACACTCTGACACACTCACTCTCACCACCCACACACTCACCCACCCACTCTCTCTCACCCACCCACTCACTCTCACCACCGACACACTCTGACACACTCACTCTCACCACCGACACACTCACCCACCCACTCTCTCTCACCCACCCACTCACTCTCACCCACCCACTCTCTCTCACCCACCCACTCTCTCTCACCCACCCACTCTCTCTCACCCACCCACTCAATCTCACCCACCCACTCTCTCTCACCAACCCACTCAATCTCACCCACCCACTCTCTCTCACCCACCCACTCACTCTCACCCACCCACTCTCTCTCACCCACCCACTCAATCTCACCCACCCACTCTCTCTCTCACCAACCCAGTCACTCTCACCCACTCACTCACTCTCACCACCCACACACTCTCACATACACACTGACTCTCACCCAGTCACTCTCACCACCGACACACTCTGACCCACCCACTCACTCTCACCACCCACACACTCTCACATACACACTCACTCTCACCCACTCACTCTCACCACCGACACACTTTGACCCACCCACACATTCTCACATACACACTCACTCTCACCCACTCACTCTCACCACCCACACACTCTCACATACACACTCACTCTCACCCAGTCACTCTCACCACCGACACACTTTGACCCACCCACTCACTCTCACCACCCACACACTCTCACATACACACTCACTCTCACCCACTCACTCTCACCCACCCACTCACTCTCACCCACTCACTCACTCTCACCACCGACACACTCTCACATACACACTCACTCTCACCCACTCACTCTCACCCACCCACTCACTCTCACCCACTCACTCTCACCCACCCGCTCACTCTCACCACCCACCCACACTCACCCACCCACTCTCTCTCACCCACCCACTCACTCTCACCCACCCACTCACTTTCACCAACCCAGTCACTCTCACCCACTCACTATCACCTACCCACTCACTCTCACCCACCCAGTCACTCTCACTCTCTCACTATCGCCTACCCACTCACTCTCTCCCACCCACTCACTTTCACCCACCCAGTCACTCTCACTCACTCACTATCACCTACCCACTCACTCTCACCCACCCACTCACTTTCACCCACCCAGTCACTCTTACCCACTCACTATCACCTACCCACTCACTCTCACCCACCCACTCACTTTCACCAACCCAGTCACTTTCACCCACTCACTATCACCTACCCACTCACTATCACCTACCCACTCACTCTCACCACCCACACACTCTCACCCACCCACTCTCTCTCACCCACCCACTCACTCTCACCCACCCACTCACTTTCACCAACCCAGTCACTCTCACCCACTCACTATCACCTACCCACTCACTCTCACCCACCCAGTCACTCTCACTCACTCATTATCACCTACCCACTCACGTTCACCAACCCAGTCACTCTCACCCACTCACTATCACCTAGCCACTCACTCTCACCCACCCATTCACTCTCACTCACTCACTATCACCTACCCACTCACTCTCACCCACCCAGTCACTCTCACCCACTCACTCACTCACTCACTCTCACCACCCACACACTCTCACCCACCCACTCTCTCTCACCCACCCACTCACTCTCACCCACCCACTCACTTTCACCAACCCAGTCACTCTCACCCACTCACTATCACCCACCCACTCACTCTCACATACACACTCTCACCCACTCACTCACTATCACCTACCCACTCACTCTCACCCACCCACTCACTTTCACCAACCCAGTCACTCTCACTCACTCACCCACTCACTATCACCTACCCACTCACTCTCACCCACCCACTCACTTTCACCAACCCAGTCACTCTCACTCACTCACCCACTCACTATCACCTACCCACTCACTCTCACCCACCCACTCACTTTCACCAACCCAGTCACTCACCCACTCACTATCACCTACCCACTCACTCTCACCCACCCACTCACTTTCACCAACCCAGTTACTCTCACTCACTCAATCACTCTCACCCACTCACCATCACCTACACACTCACTCTCACCCAGTCACTCACTCTCACCCACCCACTCACTCACATACACACTCTCACCCACCCATTCACTCTCACCCACTCACTCACTCATTCACTCTCACCCACCCACTCACTCTCACCCACCCACTCACTCTCACATACACACTCTCACCCACCCACTCACTCTCACCCACTCACTCACTCATTCACTCTCACCCACCCACTCACTCTCACCCACTCACTCACTCATTCACTTTCACCCACCCACTCACTCTCACATACACACTCACTCTCACCCATCCACTCACTCTCTCCCATTCACTCACTCTCACATACACACTCACTCTCACGCACTCATTCTCAGCCACCCACTCACTCATTCACTCTCACCCACTCACTCTCACCCACTCACTCACTCATTCACTTTCACCCACCCACTCACTCTCACATACACACTCACTCTCACCCATCCACTCACTCTCTCCCATTCACTCACTCTCACATACACACTCACTCTCACGCATCCACTCACTCTAATCCACCCACTCTCACCTACACACTCACTCTCACACCCACTCACTCTCACCCACCCACTCTCACCTACACACTGACCCTCACACACCCACTCATTCTCACCTACTCACTCAATCTCACACACCCGCTCACTCTCAAGCACCCACTCACTCAATCTCACTCTAAACTACTCACTCTAACCCACTCAATGTTACCCACTCATTCTTACCCACTCACTCTCATCCACTCACTCTCAACAACACTCTCCACTCACCCTCACTCAGTCAGTCACACAGTCACTCACTGTCGCTCACTAACCCACTCACTCACTCTCACTCACTGAGCCACTCACTCTCACGCACACTCACTCTCACCCACCCACTCACTCTCACCCACTCACTCTCACCCATCTACTCACTCTCACTCAGTCACTCGCTCTCACTCACCGAGTTACTCAGTCTCACTCACTCAGTCACATACTCCCGCTCTGTGTCACTCACTCGGTCACTCACTCTCACTCATACAGTGACTCAGTCAGTTACTCATTCTCACACTCACCCATTCACTCTCACTCACTCAGTCGCTCACCCAGTCACTCATTCAGTCATTCACTCTCGTTCACTCGGTCACTCACACTCGCTCACCTAGTCACTCACTCTAGCTCACTCAGTCACTCACTCTCACTCACCAGGTCACTCACTCTAACTCACTGAGTAACTCACTCACTCTGACTCAGCCAGTCGCTCGCTCAGTCACTCACTCTCTCACTCAATGACTCACTCAGTAACTCACTCTCACCCACTCACTCTCACTCCCTCAGTGACTCAAGCCAACTCAGTCTCTTACTCTCACTCACTCAGTCACACACTATCGCTCACTCAGTCACTCACTCAGTCACTCACTCTCACTCACCCACTCACTTTGACTTGGTCGCTCACTCTCACTTTCTCAGTGACTCAGTCTCTCACTCAGTGACTCATCTAGTCAGTCACCCACTCACTCAGTCACTCAATCTCACTCAGTCACTCCCTCAGTCACTCTCACTCAGTCAGTCACTCTAACTTGTTCAGTGAGTCACTCTCACTCATTCTCTCACTCATTCACTCACTCTTACTCAGTCACGCACTCTCACTCACTCATTCACTCACTCTTGTTCACTCAGCCACTCACTCTCACTCAGTCACTCACTCTCGTTCACTCAGTCACTCACTTTCACTCACTCATTCACTCACTCTCGCTCAGTCTCTCACTCTCGCTCACTCAGTCACTCACTTTCACTCACTCATTTACTCACTCTCGCTCACTCAGTCTCACTCTGGCTCACTCAGTCACTCACTCTCGTTCACTCAGTCACCCACTCTCGCTCACTCAGTCTCTCACTCAGTCACTCACTCTCGTTCACTCAGTCACTCACTTTCACTCACTCATTCACTCACTCTCGCTCACTCAGTCTCTCACTCTCGCTCACTCAGTCACTCACTTTCACTCACTCATTCACTCACTCTCGCTCACTCAGTCTCTCACTCTCGCTCACTTAGTCACTCACTCTCGTTCACTCAGTCACTCACTCATTCACTCACTCATTCACCCACTCTTGTTCACTCAGTCACTCACTCTCGCTCACTCAGTCTCTCACTCACTCTCACTCAGTCACTCACTCTCGTTCACTCAGTCACTCACTCAGCCACTCACTCTCGCTCACTCAGCCACTCACTTTCACTCACTCTTTGACTCACTCAGTCACTCACTCTCACTCACTCAGTGACTCACTCAGTCACTCACTCACACACTCACTCACACACTGACTCTTGCACTCACTCATTTTTTTAAAGTGCTGTCGATATTCATTTGTTTCTCGCGAGTGTATTGAAAGATATGTAAGTTTAAAGCGTCCATTTGTTTAACATTTGAGTATCACTATTCCCTCTGTATTAAAATGTATGATATAACTATTTCTGTAAAGATTTATCTCGTTTAGAATGAAGTAGATAGAAATAAACTATCGTAAAAATAAACTGTAGAAGTTACAAAGAAATAAACATATTATGTAGAGAAAATAATGTGAATGTAACACGTATAGATATTGACATAGTGCTCAGTTCTCACCACTGGTCTGAGGTGTAACGCCTGCCATCTGTATGTGAACGTGGGAGTTGGGATCTGAAATAGGGTAAGCGTTCCAGTCAATGGCAGTGAATAAGGACAGTGTTTTACCCCACTTGCATATGACAGTCTCCCTCTACGGCTATTTCAAAGAAAAAATCATTTTGTGTAGCATACCTGAAAATTGGTTGCGCGATAATATGTTAGACAATGCATCCATTGATTGCCTTCTTTCTTCATGCTTTTCTGTTATCTCCAAAAGAATGCCGGGTAAAGGTAAAGGTAAAAGTACATACCTAGTCATGTTATAGGTTCTGTCTCAATTATAAACGTAGCACAACAACCCATACATTTATTAACTATAGGTAATATTCTTACAAAAGCGTCCAGTCCAGTCATTTTCTTCTCACTTTAATTTCTTCTAAGTGAACGCACAAATACACAGCTCACTTTAATGACGGTAGCACAGTTTCCAGTCTTTCGTGATATTACTACTCACAACTGTTTTCTTCTGTAAGCTTAGCTCACTCCTTTCTGTCTTGCTTCACTTTCTCTGTCTCTCATACACTAACTCTGGCGATACAATTACTCAATACTCATAACTGGTTCGCTGCACTATAAAATCGTCCTTTAGTCACTGTTACTTTTACCTTCTCTATTACCTGCTGCAAAGGAGGGCAAGTGTTGTATTTCACCAACATTTTAATATCAAGATTTCACCATGAATACACATTTTGGAATTCTCTGAAACTAAAGAAACAATTTTTAGAAAAAGGTTCGTGCGCGCGCGTGTGTGTTTGTGTATGTAAACAGTATAAATAAAAAACGAATCTATTATGTCAAATGCACTTTGGGGGGGGGGGGGTGTGAATAATTTCCGAGATATTCTTTGTTATTTGTTTGAGTTTTGCAATAGTTATACTTTTCTCAAATAGGAAGTAATCTTTTTCTTTTGACCACGCAAGAACGGAATTCCAAAGCTATCACAGAGCAACCAGCTCTTAAAACTAGACCCCTCGTACCTACAAGAAAAATAGCAATAAGATAGTTTCTAAAAAAAATATCTCAATTAACATGAAGTAGATAGAAGAATAGGTGTTTATAAGAATAAGAGTAAGTAGAGAAAGTCATGTGAGTGTAACACCAGGTTTTTCTCGTGGGATTGTTACCTCAGCGAGCATTTCTACTCACAAATTCAAACACTGTTAAATCGACAAGCAGAAATACATCTGCAGTGAGAGATGGTGACATTTTATATCGGGGGATGCAATATTGTGTAACATTAGTAATAAATAACGTTGGGGGGGGGGGAGTATTGTGTGCATTGGTCGATAGATAAGCTATCAGCGTTTTCCCTGTAAAATGTAAAGCAGTACATTACCCATTTTATTGTTATAGGTTCATAACAAAAATCTGATCTGTTGCACTCACATAACTTTCTCTACTCTTGTACGATCTATTCTTGCGAACAGCCATTTCTCTGTTTACTTCACGTTAAGGTGGTACCTAATGCAAGTCGTTTAACAAGATGTTTCATCCATTAATAATAATAATAATAATAATAATAATAATAATAATAATAATAATAATAATAATAATAATAATAATAATAATAATAATAATAATAATAATAATAATAATAATAATAATAATAATAATAATAATAATAATAATAATAATAATAATAATAATAATAATAATAATAATAATAATAATAATAATAATAATAATAATAATAATAATAATAATAATAATAATAATAATAAGAAGAAGAAGAAGAAGAAGAAGAAGAAGAAGGTGATGAGGCACCCAGATCGACAAAACTGAACATTGGTTAAAGTGTTTTTGTGTATGAACGTCCTTCAGTCGGTTAGGTCATGTGGTTAGTGAAACGATGCTCAAATGAACCGGACGTTATGAAGGTAAAAAGATTTCAACGTGAACAATTTTGTTTCTGTTTTCCTCGTAACTTAAATTATTCTGCCCATTGGTGCACGCATTTAAAAAACTAACAGAGCTAGAGCTTTGAAATTCTCAGGGTATCTTTAGAGATACGCGTTAATTATAACATGCAATATTTTCATGGAATTATCTAAATTAAAGCTTTCACATGTTTAAACATACGAAACATTTGAAAGAAAGTTTATTTCAAGCTGAACTCCCACAAACATTCATCTTGCAGGATAAGGGAAAACACCATAACCTAAATTGGAACTCGGGATAGACACGCTGTCCCCAGACCACAGAGGTGCGTATGGTCAGAAGAGACAAAGAGCTTCTAGGAAAGAGTGCCGGAAGTGTAATGTGTATGGGTATCGACCTAAGGACGTTTGATTTATTGAGCAGGACGATGAACCTGCTGCCTAATGTGATATTAATGTACAGATGGCGAGTAGCGAGTTATCCTCTTGCACGACATGTGTCTAATGGTCAGGTGCTGCCATAAACCTTCACTTTACTTCTCTATGTGCTTCAAACAAGGCTTTTAGCTTTTACTTGATGGATCAACAATTTTACCTTCTGTTTACTTTCTCTACTAAGTAGGGGAACTATTGTATTCCAGCCAAAGATTCAATGCCGAGATATGTTTTGAGGCCCCTGAATAAAAAAAAAGCATTTATAGAAAAAGGTCCGTGTGTGTGTCTGTGTGTCAGTCTGTGGACAGCATAACTCAAAAACGAAAAGTCGGTTAAAAGCCAAACTTGGTATTTAAGTTTAATGCCTTTCAAGGATTCGACACGAAGATTTTGAAGAAAATAGCCCCACCCTACACTGCCCTTTACATGGAAACTTTTTCAATAATTTTGATTTTCTTGAAAATGGCTGTAACGATTTTGGTTAAAATGTCATATGTTTGAGATATTTTTATGACAAATGAAATGTATATCTTGAATTTTCTGGCTATAGCCCCTGTAGTATTTACTTTGGACGACTTTTGCATAACTCGTAAACCGTTAGAGATAGACCAAATCATACTATACAAAAAATGTCTATCTTGCTAAAATACACAATTTATGTCTCAATAAATTTTCTTGTAGGGTGAACCATTTCGGAGATATTCCTTGTTATGTGTGTGAGTTTCGGAAAACTTAGAACTTTAGTGAAATGCAACAACGTTGTTCATTTTTTTTTTTTGTATGTTAATCGTGCAAAGAGAACGGAATCTCAAAGGTCAAAAAGATTTGACTGTCGCAGAAAGCCTTGTGTATTCTAATATTCCCCTTGTACCTACAAGGACATAAGCAGTAAGATAATTTGTACGAATGTTTATCTCAAATAACGCGAAGGCGATATAGGAAAAAGTGTTTGTAAGAATGGTTAGTACAAGGGTAGAGAAAGTCATGTGAGTGCAACACATCAGATTTTTTACTTTTGTTATATTTATTTATGAACATTTCTTTTCATAAAAGTTTATGTTATTAAATATATTCACCAAAAACATACGCAAAAAGATTTTAACGTTTGCAAATTTCTTTTTGTCCTAAAGGATTTGCTATTATTATATATGAAAAAGCAGTTACCTGTTTCAATGAAACAAGACGTCATTGAAGTCTACGAGAAAGACAGGCTACGACGCGAATCGAAATTACGTAATATTGGTAATCTACTAATAATACTGAATTTATGTCTTTCATGTGTTGAGAACCACTCAAGAGTGTTCTGTAGTCTAAACGAATATGCAACTCTCTGAGTGCCAGACTTGCAATTTCCAACCTGAGAATATATTGTACTCGCATAAAACAAAAACGTGTCTTAATATCGGTATGCAGAGCTACATCTTACGGTAGCAAGCTGAACTAACTCTGTCCTAATGCTTATAGTAGATACAGGTAACAAAACAGATCTTTATAGTTCGAGCGAAAGTCGGCTGTCCAGTTCCTTACAAAGCGTCCGCTTTATTTAGCGCCGTTGTTATTCATTACAGGCGGACATGACATGAATAGCGACTTGGTCTAGCTGCATCGGTCACACTTTTAAAAAAGCCGCCCCATCCTCATTTTGAAGCCAGCTTTAATTTGCAAGTGTCCAGAAACTGGCCTCTGTACGTACGTCGGCAATCGATACATGCAGTGAGACCTCGCATCGTAACCTAATTAATACTGACCTCTGACTCAAGTGGGTTACACGCCATGTTTGTTGTGGACGTGAAATTGGGTTATGCCTCGTGAATGAGAAAGAAGCAACAGGGCACCCCCACCCACCCCCCCCCCCCTCCGCCAGCTGAGATTGCGGCTGGGACTTTCCCCTTAGTAGGCACCCTGCATCCCGCAACACAGGTACAAATGTAGTAGGAATATCGTGTGTTAGGTGTTGAAGCAAGTGCACAACTTCACCTATATAAATACAGGTAAGGCTAGTTTTCAAACAAACAGTAGTACAACTCGCATTCGGGAGGTCCCGACTTCAAACCCAGGAGCCGACCGCCTGGTCAAACTTCTGTTCCAATTTTCCTTGGTTATTTTCTTCCTAATCCACCAGGGCGAGAGATTTCAAGAGCAAGTCCCACAAGTCAGGTTAGGATGAGACACACACACACACACACACGCGCGCGCGCGCGCGCGCACGCACACACACACATACACACACTTGGGCAAGGTCAGGTACTGGCTGTATTCCGCACAGCCGCTCCAGGATGCATACTACAGTATAGGAAACCTCACTCTGGTTTAATTTGCAACTGAAATAAATATTTAATTGTATCTCAAGTGCAGAACTATAGTTATAAATTTATGTATACAATTGTGGAGCAGTTAAATTGTTATACATTTTCAGTATCTCAAAGCCAAAACATGTATATTTACAGTGCAACAGGTCACAAAGCACTATTATAATGTTTATATATAAATGTATGAATGACATAAATAATTCAATCTGTCACATATAATTCAAGTCTTTGCTTTCTCCACAACGTGTAGTAAATTAGAGGAAGTATGGTATTACACCCAAAAATTTGATGTCGAGATTTCAGCGGAAATATATTGAGATCCTCGGAATACACAAAAAGGAATTTTAGAAAAAGGTCCACGTGTGTGTTTGTCAGTCTGTGGACAGCATAACTCAAAAACGGAAAGTATGTTAAAAACCCACCCTAAACTACTCTTTACATAGAAAATTTTTCGAAAATTTTGATTTTCTTGAAAATGACTAACGATTTTGAGCAAAATGCCATATGTTTGAGATATTTTTTTATGGCAAATGAAATGTATATCTTAAATTTTCTGGCTATAGCCTATGTAGTTCTATTTAGTCTGGATAACTTTTGCATAACTGATAAACGTTAAGAGATAGATAAAATCTTACTGAACAAAAAATGTAGACCTGCTAAAACACAATTTATGTCCGAATAAATTTTTTTGTTGAGTGAACCATTTCGGAGATATTCCTTGTTATTGTGTGAGTTTTGTAGAACTTACACTTCTGTCAAATGGAACATAGTTATTCATTTTTTATGTTAACCGTACAAAGAGAACGTGATCTCAAAGCTTTAAAAGATTTCACTATCGCTCAAAGCCTACTGTATTCCCATATTCCCCTTGTACCTACAATAAGATAATAAGATAATTTGTATAAATGTTTATCTCTATTAACATGAAGTAGAGGAATAAGAGTTTGGAAGAATAGTTTGTACAAGAGTGAGTAGCGAAAGTCATATGAGTGCAACAACAGTTGGAATTTTGCAGTATATATAATACATGTTTTGAAATGCTAAGTTGCTATTCGTTTGTTTCTCCTGGTGAATGTGAAGTGACCCACATGTTAAAGATTTGAAGAGATATGACTAGGGAAATGTCGCAACGAGTGTGGTTGCGTACGCACGTGACACTTGTCTGGAATCGATCCGCGGTCCGTCGAGCTGCGTGCACCGGAAGTGGAAGCCTTGCGTGGCCTCAGTCCGGTTGTGCAGTTGAGGCGAAGTGTGTGGCCCCGGCTTGGAGCTGATCACACCTCGCAGGCAGGTACGTACGTACGTGAACTTGACCTTACCCCTACCTAACCTCTCGTGCAAATGCTACCATTACATTCACATGACTTCCTCTACTCACTCTTATACAACCTATTCTAACAAGCATTAACAATAACCAATAACAAGGAATATCTCGGAAATGGCTGTGATGAATCTGATTAAAATGCTGCATGTTCACCATGTGTTTATGACAAATGAAATGTATATTTTGAATTTTCTGGCTATGGTCCATGTAGCCGTGTTTACTCTTGACGACTTTTGTATAACTGGTAAACGGTAGGGGATAAACCATATCTTACTGCACAAAAATGTAGATCTTGCTAAAACATACAATTTATGTCCGAATAATTTTTTTCGTAGAGTGAACCATTTCGGAGATATTCCTTGTTATTTGAATGAATTTTGGAATACTTCAACTTTCGTCAAATGGAAGATCGTTATTAATTTTTTTTTTTTTTTTGTATCTTAGCCGTGCAAGAACAGAACCTCAAAGCTTTAAAAGATTTGACTGTCGCTCAAAGCAATATTCCCCTTGTACCTACAAGGAAATAAACAATAATATAATTTGTACAAATGTTTACCTCAACTAACACGAAGAAGATACAGAAATAAGAGTTTGTAAGGATGGTTAGTGCAAGAGTAGAGAAAGTCATGTGAGTGCAACACATCAGATTTTTAAATTAAGTTTTACACATATACATTCCAACATTCTATATCACATCTACACCTCAGTAAACTGCCAGTATTGATTTGCGTATTTTGCATTGCATTATATCACGTCGTTGGAAGATTTGTAATGTATGGAATCCAAATTAATTGTATGCGAAATTAATTAAGAACTGCATTAACAAATTAGTTGGAGCGACATTTATAATCTAAACCGGCAGCACATTTTTCAAGGGAACCTAAATCAGTTATATACAAAGAATTATTTTATTATAATAATTTCCATCGCTGTCTATTTTAAAGCAATGTTTTAAACTACGAAGTCTGTTGTGAATGTTAATAATACAATTTACGTGATGATGACGTCAAACAGTTCATGACCTTTTTTTTCCCCGTGTTGTCGCACAAACAATAATGGAGTTTCTCCGGGATACTGTACTTTGGTATGACTATTTTAGTATTATGTTTTGTTTCTTTAATACGTGCACTTTGAACTTCACGAGATTTTGTTTCGTGGGGATAACGTCACACTGACCCTTCGCGAACTCCTTCATACACGCCGGCGGTGACGCAGTCGGACATTCCTCGAAGGCTACGGAAACCCTTTAGTCACTAGTTTACTCGCGTGAGTGGTGTGAAGAAGCTTAACTGTGATCCCTTTGATACGCGCCGCCTTTGGTATGTGGTGTAAAATACCTTGGCCCCGTCCGTCCTTTTGTTGTGTGCCGAGCCCCCTGTCACAATGTTTTCGTGTTTTACATTATAAATGCCTATATTTGTATGATGTAATTAAAAATCCAAAATAAAAATGTTTTTCCTTTTGATATTTGGGGTTTAAGAAATTATTTTTTCAGCACATTCACTTTTTCAAAATGTTCCACATGATACAGTTTTCATCCAATTCTTCTGAAAGTTGTGTAATTTCCCAAAATACAAGTAACCAAATCTGCAATATTCTTTCTTTTTTCTTTCGAACGGTTTTTGAGTTATTAATTTTCAAAACTACATAAGGGAACTAGAAAATCAAATGAAACGATTTAAAAATTATTTTCTTTTGAATAAAGCAGTAAAACAAAACTATATCCAGATTTGTGCGTTATAATCAGTTAAACGACATCGAATTTTAAAAACCAGAAATATATGTTTTGAGACCCTCTGAATCCAAAAAAAAAAAAAAAATAAATAAATAAATAATAAAAAAAAGTATTTTTAGAAAAAGGTCCCTGTGTGTGTGTGTCTGTGTGTCAGTCTGTGGACACCATAACTCAAAAACGAAAAGTCGGTTAAAAACCAAAGTTGGTATTTAAGTTTAATGTCTTTCGAGGATGCGATACGAAGATTTTGAAGAAAATAACCCCACCCTAAACTACCCTTTACATGGAAAATTTTTCGAAAATTTTGATTTTCTTGAAAATGGCTCTAACGATTTTGATTAAAATATCATATGTTTGAGATATTTTGATGACAAATGAAATGTATATCTTGAATTTTCTGGCTATAGCCCCTGTAGTCGTATTTACTCTGGACGACCTTTGCATAACTGGTAAACCGTTAGAGATAGACCAAATCATACTATACAAAAAATGTCGATCTTGCTAAAATACACAATTTATGTCGCAATAAATTTTCTTGTAGGGTGAACCATTTCGGATATATTCCTTGTTATGTGTGTAAGTTTCGGAAAACTTAGAACTTTCGTGAAATGGATCATCGCTGTTCATGTTTTTATATGTTAAGTGTGCAAAGAGAAGAGAATCTCAAAGCTTCAAAAGATTTGACTATCGCACAAAGCCTACTGTATTCTAACATTCCCCTTGTACCTACAAGGAAATAAGCAATAAGATAATTTGTACAAATGTTTATCTCAACTAACACGAAGAAGATATAGGGATAAGAGTTTGTAAGAATGGTTAGTACAAGAGTAGAGAAAGTCATGTGAGTGCAACACATTTTTTTTTTCTTTCATATTTTAGTTTTTTGGAATGTTTGCTCCTTTTATTGTGTCACATAGACGCATTTGGATACACACAAACACCCCTGCCGATGAGGGACTCGATCCCGTGACCCTCCGCACAGGAGAACGCCAAGACCACGGCTACGAGAGCCGACAATGATTACAGCCCACTGACAGATGAGTGAGCCATCGTATTTCAACTGCATTAGTTTGAAGGAAAACAACAGATGGCAGCATAGGGATACCGTACATTTGAATTCAGAAGTATAAATAAACATGTATTTGTTTACGTTTTGGATGAGTGCAGCTAATTTTTGGAAATATTTATAAAAGTTGGATAAACGAAACTTCATTAACATAGCGTTACAGAATAGCTGTATAAATAAATTATGAGAAGCGTACAGTACATTCTTTAGCGCAGTTCAAAACGGTTGTAAGTATAAATATCAAAAAAGAAGAAATGTACGACCTGATAATGGTTCTGGTTCTGGTAGCTAAGCATTTTATGCATATAGAACTAGTAGATCTCTTTTTATCAAAACTTCGACGTCCAGAT
This sequence comes from Tenodera sinensis, assembly GCA_030765045.1. Lineage (NCBI taxonomy): Eukaryota > Metazoa > Arthropoda > Insecta > Mantodea > Mantidae > Tenodera > Tenodera sinensis. The sequence goes on from CM060965.1 coordinate 11,318,246, forward strand.
TTCACCGGAAATATGTTTTGAGGATTCCTGAACCAAAAAAAGAAAATAAAGTATTCAAGGATGCGACACGAAGATTTTGAAGAAAATAGCCCACCCTAAACTTTCACATGGAAAATTTTTCGAAAATTTTCATTTTCTTGAAAATGGCTCTAATGATTTTGATTAAAATGCCATATGTTTGAGATATTTTGATGACATATGAAATGTATATCTTGAATTTTCTGGCTATAGTCTATGTAGTCGTATTTACTCTGGACGACTTTTGCATAACTGGTAAACCGTTAGAGATAGACCAAATCATACTATACAAAAAATGTAGATCTTGCTAAAATACACAATTTATGTCTCAATAAATTTTCTTGTAGGGTGAACCATTTCGGAGATATTCCTTGTTATGTGTGCGAGTTTTATAAAACTTAAAACTTTCGTGAAATGGAACATCGTTGTTCATTTTTTATATGTTAAGTGTGCAAGGAGAATGGAATCTCAAAGCTTAAAAAGATTTGACTATCGCACAAAGCCTACTGTATTCTAATATTCCCCTTGTACCTACAAGGAAATAAGCAATAAGATAATTTGTATAAATGTTTAACTTAACACGAAGAATAGAGAAAGTCATGTGAGTGTAACACATCAGCTTTGTTTATTTTGGTCTCAAGTAGCCCTTGTTTACGATACTTAATTTGTGAAAAATTCTAAGCAAAATATATCATGAAAAACGAATAGAAATGCCAACTTTATAGTAAAATAGTTAAAAAGTACTGTACAATGCATGCCTGAATTTTTAATGGGTAAAGAAGTTGTTAGATTACGTTGTATGAAATGTTTCACGATTCTTTTTCTTTTTCCCCATTCACATTTTTGTTTTTCAGTTGTTTACTCCTTTTATTGTGTAACATACACACTTTGGACACAAAAACACCCATGTTTGGGTGGGACTCGAACCCGTGACTCCGCGCAGCATGCACCAGAAGTACGTCTTGAGTGCCAGCAGTGATTAAAATCCACATTTTCTCTCTCAAGTATATCTGACAGAAGAGTGAGCCATCGTATTTCAACTGCAGTAGTTTGAAGCGAAACATAACAGATGGCAGCATAGGGATACTGTACGTATGAATTCAGAAATATACATAAACATACATTTGTTTACGTTTTGGATGAGTGCAGCTAATTTTGGAAATATTTATAAAAGATGGATAAACGAAACTTCATTAACTTAACATAACTTTACAGAATTGTTATATAAATAAATTATGAGAAGCGTACAATAGATTGTTTAGCGCAGTTCAAAACGGTTGTAGATAGAAATATCAAAACATTAGTCTGAATTAACAAATGCATCGATGATATTGAGGAGTTGGAACAGGCAGCGTCGGATTTTTCCCACCAGATTCTAAATGCGGTACGCGCACATACTCACCGCATTCCCACCAACACCCCAGATCCTAGAACCTTAACTATAGAACTCCGACAGTTGATAAACTGTTCTGAAGCTATGGCAGCGTTTCCGCCATCCCAGGATAGGAGCAGTTTACCAGAGGTTCAAACCCCTGGTAAGGCGACTGCTCCGTGCGCATAGAACATCAGCCTGGGAAAACACATTACAAACTGTAAACCTTCAAGAAAAGAAACTCTGGCGGATTATTAGGGCCTTGAGGAAGGACAAGGCCCAATACCAGCATCCCTTGCACGGCACTCGTGGGCGGCTCGCCTTTGAGCCAGACGAGAAAGCCACTGTGTTCGCGGACCACCTTGAGGTACAGTTCGAACCCCGGGAGGACCCGCAAGACGAAGACTACTGGACTCGTGGAAGCAACCGTGGATTACCTCTATGAGGAACCGCGGCGGCTACACGAGGTGATCCAACTTCCCATAATCACCCCGAAAGCGGTGATTTCCGAAATCCAAAGTCTGAATCCCAACAAATCCCCTGGGCATGACGGCGTCACGGTGCTCATGCTCCAGCACCTACCCAAAAAGGCTGTGGTCCGCTTGACCCGGATCTTCAATGCATGCCTCCGTCTTCGTTACTTTCCGGTTTTCTGGAAGGAGGCGAGGGTGGTGTGTATATTGAAACCGAGCAAGAACCCAGTCTTTCCTAACAACTACCGCTCCATCAGCATTCTCCCAATCGTCTCAAAAGTTTTTGAGCGGTTGCTCCTTACCCGCCTAATACCTCTTTTTGAGGAGAGGCAACTCCTGCCGGATCACCAGTTTGGTTTTCGTCGGGGTCATTCCACGACCATGCAGTTGCTGCGTGTGGCCGAGATGGTCTCCCTGGGTTTCCAGGGAAACATCAAGACCATAGCAGTGCTGCTGGACGTGGAAAAGGCTTTCGCCACAACTTGGCACCAAGGCCTACTGTACAAACTAAAGCAGGCAAATATCCCTCCTCCATATCTCACTATAATTAGCAGTTTCCTTCAGGACTGCACTTTCAGAGTGAAAGTGGAAGGAAAACTGTCTACAACAAAAGAAATAGCGGCAGTAGTCCCGGAGGGCAGTGTACTCTCCCCGCTACTCTTCGCAGCTTACATGTCCGATTTCCCCACGGAACAACACTGCGACATGCCAGTATGCGGACGACGTCCTCATCATGGCACAAAATAAAAACGTGAGATATTGCCTCCCTCCCCTTCAACGACAACTCGACGCCGTCGACCGTTGGAGTGAGAAGTGGAGAATGGCTATTAGTCCGGGGAAAAGCTCCGCTCTCCTTCTTGGCAAGGTTCGCCATTGGCGGCCGGAACGGTCTCTTCGGCTTAGGTGGAGAAATATCCCATGGGTAACCTCCGCCAAATATTTAGGCGTTCTCCTCGATCGCGGGCTAACATACGCCCCACTCGTCCGCGCAAAGGCCAAACTTGGTCACGCTGCGCTCAGACAGCTCTACCCTATCCTCAGATCTACCATGCCCAACCACCTAAAATTAAGAATATACCGGGCAATCATTCCGCCATTGATCCTATACGGCTGCGAAGCCTGGGGATCGGCAGCACCATCTACCATACGCAAACTGCAGTCAGTGCAGAACAGGGCGTTAAGAATGATATTTAATACCGGACGTAGATTCCCGTCTTACATCCTCCCCAACCAATCAGGACTTCCCTACATCATGGACTTGGTAAGGGAGCGATCCCGAACCATGCACTCCAAACTTAACTCCCACACCAATCAGCTGGTACGGGCATTAGGTCAATACGACCACACAGCACCCCGAAGAAGGAAAAGTTACCGCCTACCCAAGGACGCCCTTGGATAAGGATAATGCCACTCCCATCCTCCAACACATCATTACCCAACACATATTCCTGCCCCCTTTCTGTATCCTAAACTACGCATACAGAAAGAAACCATTGCCAAGGACACAAACGCATGACAACACAAGGACAACCTCCAGTACCGCACAGATAAAGTCGCATTAGCGGCTAGGTGCTGCGCAAACAAGACAGCGTACAGGAGAACCTGTACGACCTGAACTCGGTCGCTGGTTGCTGAATTAACAAATCTGCATTGTGTAATTCGGTTACATTAAATCGGGTAAATCTGAAATACTTACGGTACCAGTAGGAAATGACGTCACGCCACATAGAATAATCGCCCCCTAAGCTCATGCAAATATGCCAGTAAAACTGTCACTGGTATAACTGTAATCGTCTTTATCAAAGCACCACTTTCCTTTGTTTGGACTTCGGTGGTAAAAGTGTACATGCTAGATCCGCCCGCAGCTTCTTCAATAGCAATGTCGTTCATTTTTATAACATTTTGCTGCTTTATAATGACGGTCAAAAGTCGGACGGTTCAATTGGGCTACATAAACAAATAACCTGAAACCAAGACATGTGCTACTTCAAGTAAACAATTCATTAACAAAAGAGTGGATAAGAAGGCTTTGCCCATATAATTTAGGTGTAGTTTTTCATTTGTTCACATTGAGAATTCATTTTTTCTTATTGTTAAATAACATGGAAAAGCAATTTTGATTTATTATTGCTTTTTGCGGGATTTTCAAGTATTGCAAAACCACGAACTGTAAGTTGCTTATGAGAGCTCGGCCCTGTGGACCTCGTATTCCCAAAATGCATTCTCGACCTTGGTACACAATACACTACTGGTGTTGTGAATGTCTTTCATATGCACAATGTTTACTTGTAACTTAAGATAACAGGTCAGCTGAACCCAGGACTTCACGAATGTACCACCTGCATGGATATGTGCCTATAGATATTGCTGATGGTGCCCCTGTATATTGAACAACCCTCACGTGTTGAGGGGTTACTTACCCCTAGCTAGACACTTGTAGCACGTGCCAGGTCGTTAACACACGCAACTTCATCATCACCCTCTCTTTCTATGCCTCTTGGAAACTTGGAGTAACTTCGCACGCCTCCAGACTTCGTCATAACTTAATATGGAGCAGTAGCGAGTTTTGCACTTGCACTACTCACTCTTGTACAAACACTTATTCCTCTATCTACTTCATGCTAATACAGATAGACATTTGTACAAATGACTTACTACATATTTCCTTATACGTGCAAGGAGAACCTCGTCATACATGTTGCTATCATTTCCTATTGATGTTACCAGTCCATACATCTCAGTGATTTATTTAACACAGGTTCACCTAATTCGGCTTGCGACGTGACATAACTGATTGTACAAAGAGCACGCTATGTTTTAAACAATTATATAAGTTGTGGAAGAAGGTAAAACCGCAGTCTAGACAGATCTTGTCGTCTTCTTCCTGGTGTCGTTGAACGACCTCTAACCACCATCAAATATTGATAAACTAACCTAGTAAACCACACGCACCCTCACTATTTCTCACAAACGGAGTTTAGTTTCTAAGACTTCTCTTACTGTTCCATGCATAAAGGCATTAAATTATCATATACGAACTATCACATGGTTATTCAGTGTTACCAACTGTATTCCATAAATCGCTATAAAAAAAAAATTATTACACATTACACTCAAAATAGAACTCCATTTCTATTTGACAACAGCTGTACCTTTTGCAATTGTTTTTTTAGTAGTCAATGTATTTTTGCAGAAGAAATGTTATTTGTTAATGCTACAAATGAAGTGAGATTTATTTGAGATTATGAACTGGTTTTCTGTGATAACAACAATAGAAGATCGAAATACGTGTAATTCTTGGGTTTCGTTTTCCTCTGTTAGGAGTACTGAATCACACAAATTGTAATGAGTATATTTTGTTATTTTTGTATAATTTAACTTTTCTAGTCAGTTATATTATTTAAATTCATGTTATATAGATGTGTTTCCTATATTGCTTCAAACTATTTGCTCTTCTCCTACAGCAGCAGTACAGTGCGTGGTGACATCACACGCTGAACTGGTCTTCAGTGCGAGCATGTTCAGCGATGTAAGATGACGTCACACCGGCACTACCTGTCCTCCGCTGTCGCAGATTTATGTCATGTGAAAAAACCTCAAGTCTGAAAAACAGGCCTTAGAGTAAAATTAAGTTGTCTTTTATTCCTAATATTGTGTGACGCCGACCGCCGCGCACAACAAAGAACGGTCGGGGCGGACTACCCCACTCTACTGGCGGTGCGTGTATAAAAAAACGGTCAAGGTCAAATTGCCTCACACCAGCAAACACGTGATAACAATCAGAATGGGAGAACGAAAAGCGGTTTTCCAGATTATTCGAGAATTGTCCGGCAGCCGGCGTATTTGAAGAAGTTTGAGAAAGGCCCGTGTTACATCATCCTCGCTTTATAATGAGGCAAAGCAACGAGTTAGAGGAGTTACGGTTCAGACAGGAGTCAGTCAGTTCTTAGTTTGGGTATCTCTGCGTCAGCTGGGTGTGTCGTCGTTGCGTCGTGAAGGAAGATAGCGAAGCAGTTAATGAGTGTTGAGTGATTATATCGTTAAAGTTAGTGTTTGAGAGACAGAGAAAGTGAAGAAAGACAAAGGACTGAGTAAAGGCTACGAGAAGAAAACAGTTGTGAGTTGTAATTTCGCGAAGAATTGTAGACTGTGTTAACGTCAGTAAAAAGAACGTTGTTGTTGTACAAAGTTTTGGAGAAGAATAAAGTGAGAAAAAATCTGATGTGTTGCACTCACATGACTTTCCCTACTCTTGTACTAAACCTTCTTACAAACTCTTATTCCTATATGTTATTCATGTTAGTTGAGATAAACATTTATACAAATTATCTTATTGCTTATTTCCTTGTAGGTACAAGGGGAATATTAGAATACAGTAGGCTTTGTGCGATAGCCATATCTCCTAAAGCTTTGAGATCCCGTTCTCTTTGTACGCCTAACATATAAAGGAATTTCCAACGATGTTGAAGTTGATGAAAGTTAGTTTTCCGAAACTGACACAGATAACAAAGAATATCTCCGAAATGGTTCACTCTACAAAAAAATTATTCGGACATAAATTGTGTGTTTTAGAAAGATCTACATTATTCAAAAGTCATCCGGAGTAAACAGGACTACATAGGCTATACCCAGAAAATTCAAAATATACCTCTCATTTGTCATAAAAATATCTTAAATATGTGATTTTAATCAAAATCGTTACAGCTATTTTCGATAAAATCAAAATGGTCATGTAAAGGTTAGTTTACCGTGGAGGAATTTTCTTCAAAATCTTCATGCTGCATCCTTGAAATATATTAAACTTAAATGCCTACTTAGATTTTTAACTGACATAGGCGCGCGTGCGCGCGGATCTTGTAATAAAAATGCCTCAAAACATATATTTCTGGTGAAATCTGGACATGGAATTTTTGAGTGGAATACAACACTTCCTCTACTTTACTGTACGTGGTAGAGAAAGTCATAACTTGACTGGACTTTTGTGGTTTTTGTCACTTTGGTGTCAGGAGTGGAATTTCTCATATTGACAGATATACACTAGAATGGGCTGAGAGCTGTAGCAGTTGAAGGGCGTCTGTAGATAAAGCTTAATTTATTTCCCTGCTTGTAACTCGTACTTTCCACCTGTGGTATTACTGCTTGTTGAACACTGTTTTCTTACGTGAATGTAAAACATGAGATTTTTTAAAATGTAAGAGTTGAGTTTGCTTGCTGTATGTGCGTTGGTCTTTTCCAGAAGCACTTGTAATTATTTCAGCAGACTGAGTCTGAAAGAATGGCAAGAACCTAAGGCAGGAAGCAGATCTCGTTATCGACCGAGGCATCTCGTTAATTATTGGTGTGAAAGTAAGTGTGAGACCTGCGTACGACGCACCAAAACAAAGTGGGTAAATCTGGCTCACTGCCGCCTGCATCATGTTTGTTACAGAGTGGGCCATGAAGGGGGAGGAGGTGGTACGGACCCACGAGAAGGTGATACTGCACAGTGGTCCGGGCTTCGCATCCTTCCTGCCCGTCGTCAGGTGAGTCACATCTTCCACTAATTTCACCAACATTTGAAATGCACGCTTTTCTAGAAAAACACTCCGTCAAACTTATATATGAATGAAATTTCACGAAAACCGAAGAAAAAATTTTAAACTTTAATTCTGGTAATTGAGACATTTGTGAATGCAAACAAATACATAATTTGCCTCCGGGCGCCATTTTTAAATAACGTAAGATTTTTCTTGTTGCAAAATGTTTCTTTTGGAGCAGTATTGCACTATTGCACATGTTTACAAATAAAACTTGCCGTAGGTTTTATTGTCAGATGTATCTAAGCATATATTTTTAATTTCCAAACACAAAAGTTACAATTTTAGGCAAAAAAAAAAAAAAATTATAACTTTTAAAAGTTTTAGAACCAGAGAGAAATCTGGAGCAATTTATTAAATTAGAAGTACTTTAAAGCTCGAGTTAAACTATTAGATAAAAATTCAACATATATCTGATGTGTTGCACTCACATGACTTTCTCTACTCTTGTATTAACCATTCATGGTTCACTCTACAAAGAAAGCTTGTACCTACAGGAAAATAAACAATAAGATCATTTGTACAAATGTTTATCTCAACTAACTTGAAGAAGATACAGTAATAAGTTAGTTTATTGAAGAATGGCTATAGTCATATATAGAGCTGAGATTTCTATGTAATTACATATTTTTCCTTGCTATTTAGATGCTGGGAAAGGTTATGTTTACAAAGCACTATATTAGGGTTAATATTACTGAATTTAATGTTACATATTTTTACATGTTTAGTGACATAACCTAAAATTACATACTTGAGCATTTTCCAATTCGTCTGCTATGACGAGATAATGAACAACACAAGAGGCCAAGGGTCGATTTATTGTAAATCCCACTTGTGGTAGGAAAGCTAGAATCTGACAGCACCATGCTTGATCTACTGTAAGGAGCTGGACTTTACAAATCACGGAACTATTGCGAAATTTGCCAATAAGTTCTGTGGTCAACTGGTGTGCAGGACTACATGTTTTGCTAAGTGATTCTACATAAGAAGCCCAGCTCTAGACATGACAGATGTTTCTGAACATATTCGCCTTACGCACGGGTAGAAACGGGAAAAGTGACTGAGAAAGAATTTTTAGGAAGAGTTTTCCATGTCCACGAGTAGAGTGAATCATGGTGTTTGTATATATCAGAGTTGCCGAGCAACGGGGCAGTACTGCGCATGTGCAGGAGGGCGAATTATCGAGTGGTCAGTTTGACCAGCACGGTCAGTTGCACATGGACAAACCTCAACAACGGCAACCACCGTCAGGAGGAGGGGGAGGTCACCCCGACATGGAGGTGGAATTTGAGGTGACCCTCCCCATCGGGGCCCTCAGACACACCCCTTGTCACTCCATGTGGAACCTACAGTGGTGAGTGGTGCTTGCTCACGTGTTCATCGCCTTTTTATCAATACAAATACGATAACAAAGAATATCTCGGAAACGGTTACTGCTACAGAAACTTTATTTTACATAAATTGTGTGTTTTAACTAGATGTAAATTTGTGTGTATTATGAGTTTGTACACTTTACCGGTTACACAAAAATCATTCAAAATGAAGAGCACTTCATAGACTATTCACAGAAAATTCAATATGCATATACATTTTATTTGTGATGAAAATATGTTAAACATATAATAATTTAATAAAAAAAAGTTGGAACCATTCTGGAGAAAATCAAACTTTTCAAAATTATTTCCATGTAAAGTGTAACATACTTAAGATAAATATTATCTTAGCTATTTATTCAACCTTACGTTTTTGATTTGTTGTTCACAGACACACACACACGAACGCACGAAACTTGTTTTGTAAATAAAGCTTTTTTTAATCACAACCCCAAAATATGTATTTCCGATTCGATATTGAATTTTTTGGATGGAATGCAACACATCAACTGCTTTCCATGTACGTAGTAGAAAAAGTCAACATAAAAATACCTGATGTATTGCATTCACATGACTTTCTCTACTCACCTTTGTACGAACTATAGTTACAAACAGTTATTCTTCTATTTACTTCATGTTAATAGAGATCAGCATTTGTACAAATTGTTTTATTATATATTTTCTTATAGGTTCAAAGGGAATAGGGGAATGCAGTATAGTTAAGTGATAGTCAAATGTTTTAAGAACTGCTCGCTGTGTAATGGTTTTGAAATTTCGTGCTCTTTGGATGGCCAAGAAATGGTAATGATAAAACGATAATGACTTCCTTTTTGAGAAAAGTATTGGAAAGTTCAAACGAATAACAGGGAATATGTCGTAAATGGTTATCTCTAAAAGAAGAAGACGAAGAAGAAAAAGAAGATGAAGAAGAAGAAAAAGAAGAAGAAATAAAGTTTGGTATTTAACGGACTATTCGTTTTGGAGTTACGTTGTTCACACACACACACACACACACACACACACATACACACACACACACACACACACACACACACACACACACACACACACTCCTTAAAAACGACAACTCCATGTCAGTAGATTTACTGGCATGTAAAAGAACTGCTTTTGGGGAAGAAGATTCAGGAAGTGTTAAAATGGTTGCATTTCTGGTGACATGTGAATATCGAAATGTTTGGGTGGAATGAATTACATTCTATAAGGAAATAAAAAAAAAATAAAGAAAATACAGCACACACATAATATAACAACCAAGATACTTATATTTTCCTTACAAAACAATTAAATAACATGACTGGAAGGCTGTGAAATTGCTACAAAGCTTTGCGAAGACAAGCATAACCTAAAAAGCTTTGCTCCTATTGAAATACAGCGAATGGAACGTCGAATGTATGAACAATAAATGAGATTGGAGACTTTGTCACGTGGAAGCAATGTTACGTAATTACTGTGTGAACGTACACATCGCGTGGTTTGGCACTTAAAAAATTCAATGACATGAATCCATAAAATGTTCACTTCTCTTTCATTTCGGGAATAGTCTATACTACTATTGTAACTGTGTGTGGAGAAATACCTATTAAAAGGGGCGTATCTTTGAGTATAACCTACAAACTATTTAAAACTGAGGGTTTAGGTAGCTTTCGTGTTTATATGACCCAGTTTAAATATCGTTTCGTGGAATATGGACATTAAGTGCATGTGATTTTCTGAAGTCTTCAGTCAATTTAGCTTTTAAGTAGAGCAAGAACTAATTTTCACTAAAAAGTTCGGTAGGAAAACTTCACCGGAAGTACATGGTTTGAGGCTATTGAAAAAATCTGATGTGTTGCACTCACATGACTTTCTCTACTCTTGTACTAACTCATGTTAGTTGAGATAAACATTTGCAGAAATTATCTTATTATTTCCTTGTAGGTACAAGGGGCATATGAGAAAATAGTAGACTTTGAGCGATAGTCAAATCTTTTAAAGCTTTGAGATGCCGTTCTCTTTGCACGGCTAACATATAAAAAAAATAAATAACGATGTTCCATTTGACCAAAGTTTTCCAAAACTCACACAAATAACAAGAAATATCCCCGAAATGGTTCACTCTAAAAAAATGGATATATGTTTTAGCAAATTCTACGTTTTTGTACAGTAAGATTTGGTCTATCTCTTACGGTTTGCCAGTTATACAAAAGTCATCAACAGTAAACACGGTATCCCGAGAAGTATTCCTGCAGCACTTAATTACATATCTCTCATACACAGCATAATTAAATTTCTAAAGTGTTGTAACTTTTATCATTGTAATAAAACTTGTAAGTTTACTTGTCAACTGTGTATGTTGTATTATGTAAATGCATGGCAATGTATTCAGTAGGTAAATGGTCGCGATAAGACCTAAAAGGTTAAAGTGGCCTTAAATAAAACTATAAAAAACGGTAAACAGGACTACATGGACTATAGCCAGAACATTAAAAATATACATTTCATTTGTCAAAAAATATCTTAAACATATTGCATTTTAATCAAAATCATTTGAGCCATTTTCGAGAAAATAATTTTGGAAAAATGTTCCATGTAAAGAGTAGTTTATGGTGGAGGAATTTTGTTAAAAAATTTTGTGTCGCATCCTAAAACATATTAAATTTAAATGCCAACTTTGGTTTTTAACCGACTTTTCGTTTTTGAGTTATGCTGTCCACAGGGTGACACACACACACACACACACACACACACACACACACACACACACACACACACACACACACACACACACACACACACACACACACACACACACACACAGACACACACACACACACACACAAATGTAGATTTCATTAAAGTGCACATTTTTTTAAAAATAGTTTTTAGTGTATGAAGTGAACGATTTCGGAGACATTCGTTATTCGTGTGAATTTTGCAATAGTTATACTTTTCTCAATTTGGAATACGTTTTTATATCTTGGCTATGCAGGCACAAGGGAATTTCAATGTCATTACACAGCGAACAGCCTTAAAACGTTTAACTATCACTTAAACCTACTGTATTCCCCTTGTATCTACCAGAAAATTAGTAACAAGATAATTTCTACAAAGGTTTATGTCTATTAGCATGGAGTAGATAGAGGAATAAGTGTTTATAACTATAGTTAGTACAAAGTAGAGAAAAAAACAGATTTTTTCTGCCGCTTTTATCCTTATCTTTATTCGCTTTTTCGTGTTTTGGTCTTCATTTCTCTTAGTTTTTCTTGTAGCTTTGTTTGGTCATATCTGTATACCCACTTTATTATTATTATTATTATTATTATTATTATTATTATTATTATTATTATTATTATTATTATTATTATTATTATTATTATTATTATTATTATTATTATTATTATTATTATTATTATTATTATTATTATTATTATTATTATTATTATTATTATTATTATTATTATTGTTGTTATTATTGTTATTATTATTATTATTATTATTATTATTATTATTATTATTATTATTATTATTATTATTATTATATTATTATTGTTGTTGTTGTTGTTGTTGTTCCATTTGCACAAATAATGCTTTAAGAAGAAGATTTGTTGTTGGTTCGATCGCAATGAAGTACTTCCAGGGAGAAATAGAGATCGCCTCGAGAATCTAATACTAGCTATTTAATGTGCACAAGTAATGAAAGGAAAACAAAAGAACGTCGGATTGTGTCCTTCGGTATATCGACGCTAGAGGCGGGGTTACTGAAGGCCGTATGCTAAATACAGACGCTTTGGGTGCTTTCTGATGAGGGAAATGCAAAGAAACTGCACCTACTAATAATTAATAACAGTCCACCCTTGTAATATGTTCCGAATTCGATTTCAGCGGGCACATAAGACATTGCATTCCACTCAGAAATTCGATATCGATATTTCACTGGAAATACCTTTCAAAACTGTTTTGACTGTCTTTGTGACAGGTGATTAGCATGCTAGCTTCCAGATCCAGAGGACGCTGGTTGATTCCCGGCTGATGGATGTGAATTTTCTTTTTCTTTTATAAATGTATTTATTTAGCCTTGCTATACAAGCCAGTGATGTATTAGCGTATCAATAACACTTCACAGATTGGATATTGCCTCTAATACATATAACAGATAGCAAGAACATAACGTTAACAAATAGTAATTACGAGTATAGGATATTAACAATAACATTTGATACCAAGTCAATGATTGAAGAAGGGTTTGAATCAATGAAGTTAATTATAGTGATAGATCACTATCTTCGAATCAATGAGTATGAAGTATTAAGATAGTTTTCTTTCTAATCTTCTCTTCAGTGGGTTTCTTAATGCAATGTAATTCATTAGTGTCTGCTAATCTCGAGAGCAATTTAAAGTACCTACTCTTGTATAGGAAGAACTGCCGATGCAGCTGATCACTTCTTATGAACAGTGTTGCTTAGGTTGAGGGATTTTTCCCTTGGCGTAGGGATTTTTCAACTTGAAAAGGAATGACGGAATTCTTTGGAAATTAAGGGATTTTTCAAGTAAAATTTTGAAACTCACCCGCCCACTCACCACTCACTCACCCACCTCATTTACCACTCACTGACCTACCCACACACTCAGCCACCCACTCACTAACCACTCACCCACCCACTCACCTCTCCTCTCCCACTCTCACACATCCACTCACTCATCCACCCACTCACCACTCACTCACCCACTCATTTACCACTCACTCACCTACCCACACACCCAGCCACCCACTCACTAACCACTCACCCACCCACTCACCTCTCCTCTCCCACTCTCACTCATCCACTCACTCATCCACCCACTCACCACTCACCTCACCCACCTCATTTACCACTCACTGACCTACCCACACACCCAGCCACCCACTCACTAACCACTCACCCACCCACACACCTCTCCTCTCCTCTCCCACTCATCCACTCACTCACCCACCCACTCACCCACCCACTCACCACTCACTCACCCACTCATTTACCACTCACTCACCTACCCACACACCCAGCCACCCACTCACTAACCACTCACCCACTCACTCACCTCTCCTCTCCCACTCTCATTCATCCACTCACTCACCCACCCACTCACCACTCACTCACCCACTCATTTACCACTCACTCACCTACCCACACAACCAGCCACCCACTCACTAACCACTCACCCACCCACTCACCTCTACTCTCCTCTCCCACTCATCCACTCACCCACCCACTCACCACTCACTCACCCACTCATTTACCACTCACTCACCTACCCACACACCCAGCCACCCACTCACTAACCACTCACCCACCCACTCACCTCTCCTCTCCCACTCTCACTCATCCACTCACCCACCCACTCACCTCTCCTCTCCTCTCCCACTCTCACTCATCCACTCACTCACCCACTCATTTACCACTCACTCACCTACCCACACACCCAGCCACCCACTCACTAACCACTCACCCACCCACTCACCTCTCCTGTCCCACTCTCACTCATCCACTCACACACCCACCAACTCACCACTCACTCACCCACTCATTTACCACTCACTGACCTACCCCACACACCCAGGCACCCACTCACTAACCACTCACCCACCCACTCACCTCTCCTCTCCCACTCTCACTCATCCACTCACTCACCCACCCACTCAACATTCACTCAGCCACTCATTTACCACTCACTCACCTACCCACACACCCACCCACTCACCTCTCCTCTCCTCTCCCACTCTCACTCATCCACTCACCCACTCACCGCTCACTCACCCACTCACCTCTCCTTTCCCACTCTCACTCATCCACTCACTCACCCACTCACCACTCACTCACCCACTCACCTCTCCTCTCCCACTCTCACTCATCCACTCACTCACCCACCCACTCACCACTCACTCACCCACTCACCTCTCCTCTCCTCTCCCACTCTCACTCATCCACTCACTCACCCACTCACCTCTCCTCTCCCACTCTCACTCATCCACTCACTCACCCACCCACTCACCACTCACTCACCCTCTCACTCACTCACCCTCTCACTCACTCACCCACTCACCTCTCACTCCCTCACCCACACTCACCACTCACTCACCCACTCACCACTCACTCTCTCACCCACTCACCTTCTCCTCTCCTCTCCCACTCTCACTCATCCACTCACTCACCCACCCACTCACCACTCACTCACCCACTTACCTCTCCTCTCCTCTCCC
This sequence comes from Tenodera sinensis, assembly GCA_030765045.1. Lineage (NCBI taxonomy): Eukaryota > Metazoa > Arthropoda > Insecta > Mantodea > Mantidae > Tenodera > Tenodera sinensis. The sequence goes on from CM060965.1 coordinate 11,333,293, forward strand.
ACTCTCACTCATCCTCTCACTCACCCACTCACCTCTCCTCTCCCACTCTCACTCATCCACTCACTCACCCACCCACTCACCGCTCACTCACCCACTCATTTACCACTCACTCACCTACCCACTCAACACTCACTCACCCACTCATTTACCACTCACTCACCTTCCCACACACCCACCCACTCACCTCTCCTCTCCCACTCTCACTCATCCACTCACTTACCCACCCACTCACCGCTCACTCACCCACTCATTTACCACTCACTCACCTACCCACTCAACACTCACTCACCCCACTCATTTACCATTCACTCACCTTCCCACACACCCACCCACTCACCTCTCCTCTCCCACTCTCACTCATCCACTCACTTACCCACCCACTCACCGCTCACTCACCCACTCATTTACCACTCACTCACCCACCCACTCAACACTCACTCACCCACTCATTTACCACTCACTCACCTTCCCACTCACCCACCCACTCACCTCTCCTCTCCCACTCTCACTCATCCACTCACTCACCCACCCACTCACCGCTCACTCACCCACTCATTTACCACTCACTCACCCACCCACTCAACACTCACTCACCCACTCATTTACCATTCACTCACCTTCCCACACACCCACCCACTCACCTCTCCTCTCCCACTGTCACTCATGCACTCACTCACTCACTCACCCAGTCACCGCTCACTCACCCACTCACCTCTCCTCTCCCACTCTCACTCATCCACTCACTCACCCACTCACCCACTCACCTCTCCTCTCCCACTCTCACCCATCCACTCACTCACCACTCACTCACCCACTCACCTCTCCTCTCCTCTCCCACTCTCACTCATCCACTCACTCACCCACTCACTCACCCACTCACTTCTCTCCTTTCCCACTCTCACTCATCCACTCACTCACTCACCCACTCACCGCTCACTCACCCACTCACCTCTCCTCTCCTCTCCCACTCTCAATCATCCACTCACTCACCCACTCACCGCTCACTCACCCACTCACCTCTCCTCTCTCACTCTCAATCATCCACTCACTCACCCACTCACCGCTCACTCACCCACTCACCTCTCCTCTCCTCTCCTCTCCCACTCTCAATCATCCACTCACTCATTCACCCACTCACCGCTCACTCACCCACTCACCTCTCCTCTCCTCTCCCACTCTCAATCATCCACTCACTCACCCACTCACCGCTCACTCACCCACTCACCTCTTCTCTCCTCTCCCACTCTCACTCATCCACTCACTCACCCACCCACTCACCACTCACTCACCGACTCACCTCTCCTCTCCCACTCTCACTCACCTACCCACACACCTAGCCACCCACTCACTAACCACTCACCCATCTACTCACCCACTCTCCTCTCCTCTCCCACTCTCAATCATCCACTCACTCACCCACTCACCTCTCCTCTCTCACTCTCAATCATCCACTCACTCACTCACCCACTCACCGCTCACTCACCTCTCCTCTCCTCTCCCACTCTCAATCATCCACTCACTCATTCACCCACTCACCGCTCACTCACCCACTCACCTCTCCTCTCCTCTCCCACTCTCAATCATCCACTCACTCACCCACTCACCGCTCACTCACCCACTCACCTCTTCTCTCCTCTCCCACTCTCACTCATCCACTCACCCACCCACTCACCACTCACTCACCGACTCACCTCTCCTCTCCCACTCTCACTCACCTACCCACACACCTAGCCACCCACTCACTAACCACTCACCCATCTACTCACCCACTCTCCTCTCCTCTCCCACTCTCAATCATCCACTCACTCACCTCTCCTCTCCCACTCTCACTCACCTACCCACACACCTAGCCACCCACTCACTAACCACTCACTCACCCACTCACCGCTCACTCACCCAATCATTCACCACTCACTCACCTACCTACACACCTAGCCACCCACTCACTAACCACTCACTCACCCACTCACCGCTCACTCACCCAATCATTCACCACTCACTCACCTACCCACACACCTAGCCACCCACTCACTCATCCACTCACTCACCCACTCACCGCTCACTCACCCAATCATTCACCACTCACTCACCTACCCACACACCTAGCCACCCACTCACTCACTTCATTACTCACCATTCACTCATCAAGCAACTCACACACTAACCACTCACCCACCCACTCACCTCTCCTCTCCCACTCTCACTCACCCACCCACCCACTCACCTCTCCTCTCCCAATCTCACTCATCCACTCACTCACCCACCTATCCACACACCTAGCCACCTATTCATTCACCCACTCACTCACCTCTCCTCTCCCACTCTCACTCATCCACTCACATACACACACATCTAGCCATTCACTCACCCACCAACTCACTCACTCACTCGCCCACACACTCACTCACCCATTCACTCACCAAGCCACTCAGTCACCGACCCACTCACCCACCCACTCACCCATTCACTCACCAAGCCACTCACTCACCGACCCACTCACTCACCCACCCACTCACCCATCCAGACACTCACCCACCCACTCACTCACCCATTCACTCACTAAGCCACTCACTCACCCATTCACTCACCAAGCCACTCACTCACCGACCCACTCACTCACCCACCCACTCACCCATTCACTCATCAAGCCACTCACCTAGCCACTCACCCACCCACTCACTCACTCCATCACTCACCATTCACCCACCCACCCACTCTCTCGCCCACCCACTCACTTACTCCATCACTCACCTAGCCACTCACCCACTCACTTACTCCATCACTCACCATTCACTCACCTAGCTACTCACCCACTCACTCACCCACCCACTCACTCACCTCATCACTCACCATTCACCCACCCACCCACTCTCTCGCCCACTCACCCACCCACTCACTCTATCACTCACCATTCACTCACCTAGCCACTCACCCACCCACTCACTCACTCCATCACTCACCATTCACCCACCCACTCACCCACTCACCCACACACTCACTCACTCCATCACTCACCATTCACTCACCTAGCCACTCACCCACCCACTCACTCACCCACTCACTCACTCCATCACTCACCATTCACCCACCGACCCACTCACTCACCCACTCACTCCATCACTCAGCATTCACTCACCTAGCCACTCACCCACCCACTCACTCACCCACTCACTCACTCCATCACTCACCATTCACCCACCGACCCACTCACTCACCCACTCACCCACCCACTCACTCCATCACTCACCCACCCACTCACTCACTCCATCACTCACCATTCACCCACCCACTCTCTCGCCCACCCACTCACTCCATCACTCACCATTCACTCACCTAGCCACTCACCCACTCACTCACTCACCCACTCACTTACCCACACACTCACTCACCAAGTCACTCACTCGCCCACTCACGGCTCACTCACCCAATCATTCACTCACCCACTCACTTACCCACACACTCACTCACCCATTCACCCACCCATTCACCCACCCATCCACTCACTCACCTGCTGACACTCGTTCACTCACTAAATCTTATGTAGTAGAGGATCTGGAAGTAGCTAGTGTTGATATATGCGAATTCAATTAAGTTTCGTGTCAGGAGTTGGAGATAAAAGTGTATATGTTGAATTTTCTGTGAATAGTCTCAGAAGTTCTCTTCATTCTTAATGACTTTTGTGTAACTGGTAAACTGTAAGATATTGGATAAAACTTACTACACAGGACATGTAGAACTTATTAAAATATACAAACGATTTTAAATACAATTGTTTGTGGCGTTTACAATTTCTCAGGTATTTTTGTTATTGTTCTGAATTTTCAAATATTTATATTTTCTTTAACTGTAAATGTCGCTATTCGTCTTTTCCGTAGTCGTGCAAAGAATATTTTCTGCTCTCTAGGGGTAAATGGTAGAACCTGGTTCTAGAGGTCTCGGGTTCAAACCCGGCGGGTTGCGATAGATTTTTTCAAGCGGAAAAATTGTTAGCATGGCTTCCTTCGGAATGGAAGTAAAGTCTGTGGTCCCATGTCGTAAAAGAACGTCAAGCCTGATAGAGGCCTCTGAGCAAAATTAAGTGGTTTTTCATATGTAATATAGAATAGGGCGCTGAGAACCACAACACTTAACGTCCATAAATAAAAACGTAAATTATTTTGTCTATTTATTGATTTTATTTTTAAAAAATATGATTATAGCGTTATTTGCCGTATTCTTGTAGTAGAAGTAGATAGAACAATATCTAATGTGTTGCACTCACATGACTTTCTCTACTTTTGTACTAACCATTCTTACAAACTCTTTTTCCTATATCTTCTTCGTGTTAGTTGAGATAAACATTTGTACAAATTATCTTATTGCTTATTTCCTTGTAGGTACAAGGGGAATATGGGAATACAGTAGGCTTTGAGCGGCAGTCAAATCATTTAAAGCTTTGAGATTCTGTTCTCTTTGTACGGCAAACATACAAACATATGAACAACGATGTTCCATTTGACAGAAGGACAAGTTCTCCAAAACTCATACAAATAATAAGCAATATCTTCGAAACGGTTCACTCTACAAAACAGCTTATGTAGACATTAATTGTGTTTTAGCAAGATCTACATTTTTGTATGGTAAGATTTGGTCTATCTCTTAGGTTTATGCAAAAGTCATCCGAGTAAATAGGACTACTTCGGCTATAGCCAGAAAATTCAAGATATATATTTCATTTGTCATAAAAATATCTCAGACATGGCATTCAAATAAAAACCGTTAGAGCCGTTTAAAAAAAGTCCAACTTTTCGAAAATTTTTCCATGTAAAGGGTAGTTTGGGGTGGAGGAATTTTCCTCAAAATCTTCGCGTCGTATCTTTAAAAGACATTTGGTTTTTAAGAGACTTTTCGTTTTTGAGTTATGCTGTCCATAGAGTGACAGTGACACACACACACACACACACACACACACACACACACACACACACACACACACACACACACACACACACACACACACACACACACACACACACACAGGAACATTTTTCTAAAAATGTTTTGTATTCGGGGGATCCCAAGTATGTACATATTTAGGTGAAATCTGGACATGGAAGCTTTGGGTGAACTGCAATGCTTCCCTGCTTAGGTACTTTACGTAGCAGAAAAGTGAAAGTAGGAAAGTAGAACACCACAAACAGCGCGGCTGGCCTGAAGATGGAATGCCGAAACACAATCCACTTTTCACATAATCCATTTTGCGTGTAGGTATTAGGGTCGCTCGTTTTTAGTTACACAACCAAAGGTACATCTTGACGCGGGGCGGGTGTAAACAATGCCTGGTGTGTTGTAGGGAAACAGAAGACGTTCAGGTAGGTATCGATTGTTGGGGGAGAGTTCAACGACTTGAGACGTTCCTATAGCCATTGGCTACCCCTAATAATAGAAGCAAGGGCATGCCCTTGATCTCGTGTTTGAATCGTCGCATTGCACAAAGCTATTTTGTGTTTGGACTGTTTACTTGTGGCGCTTTGTAGGACTTCTTAAGAGGCTGTGGCGAGTGCGAGTAGAGCTCCAGGAAATCATCGCCCCAAAGATACATGAAAGTAATTTATTTAAACAAAAGGCACCTTTCCCTGATAACATTCAACGTTATAACAAAATGTTGTCTATCTGCAAAAATACACAAATGAAATTTATACCTACTTTGATTATTTTCTACGCCTTAGATTCCTCAAAATATCCTCGCTTTCCTACATAGGGGGACAGTAATCAGGTAAAGAAGGAAAATATATATACAGGATGTCCCCAAAAAAACACCGACAAAGTGTGTTTTTTGGGGGGACACCCAGTACACACATACACAAACAAACAAACACACAGACCCAAAAAAAAAAACATCCGAACGCTGCGCGCTGTTTTACCGCTTCACACGCAGAAGCACGATAAGCTGCTGCTGTACACAAGGTCACGCGGTTGACTTGTTATTCTCTGCTCTGAAAGTGCAGTATTGAGCTGATGTGTGGTTCAGTTATTACCAGTGTGCTTTATTATTTTGTCCTGTAATTACAGTCGGCGAGAGCTAGCCTGGCACTTGACAGCTAGTTGATTCACTTGTCTGCGAACGATTGGATTATGGGGCTGGGAAGAAATATCTACCAAATATATTTTGAATTCTAAAACAGGAAAAAAATATAGATTAAGATTAAACTAGTTTTTCCAAGTAAAAACGTAAAATTATTGGCACAAAAAAACATGAAATTAATGTTACAGAAGTAAACAGTGAATCTGTCTGGATCTTATTCACAAAAACTAAAAAACGGAAGGCCTAGACCTACTAAGGATGTGCAAATCAACACTCAGCGATCTTCTTTTGACACGTGGCAGTGGGACGACTACGTCACCAGGCTACTCGTGCATACTAGCTAGTCCTAGATGCTTATATAAACATCACGGCCTCAGGATGTACATATGTAGTTGGAAAATAAATCACAGCATACTAACCTAATTTCCTACTTTCAATCATTTTAACACTTAACAAAAACGCTTAAGGTCAATATGTAGTCGCATTTGGCGAAAATCCAACTAATCCGAACAGGTTCGGTCCCAATTAGTTCGGATTTGTGGCAGTGCCGGATTTAGGCTTAGGCAACTTCAGGGGTGTGGCTGTTCCTTGCTTTTTTACTGTAAAATTTATTTTTAAAAGATGTTGGCAAATATTTCCTGAAGTTTAATCTTGAACAACTTGTGCAAGTCGAATTTTGTTTTATCGCTGTGGAAGTAAAGACTGCAGCTGCGTAATTTTATTGCAAAACATGTAGAAGGGATGGAGAGGAAATTATCACACATAACTACTTGCATTAACAAAAATGCCTTGTTGAAAATCAAATAGGAAGTGGTGGACAAAGCGGCGCTTTGTTGCATTATAATTGTATTTCTGTTTTGATTTCTATTTCTGTTACTTTATGGATGGAACTATGGTTTGTTTGTGGTGAGGAAATTGCTGCCGACTGAGGGAAACAAGGAAAAAGAGCCAGTGCAAGGTATGTGAGCCCATAATGTGTCTGAAGCAAGCCACGGAGATGAAACTGACATAAATACTGCAGCATTATTGAGGAATGGGACATGAAGTGAAGTAAAATCGATTTATTTCAATAGATGACATTTCGTGCAGATCGGGACACTTCCGTAATGTCAAAAACTTTTTATACAAGCACGTCAATGGAATGTTCAGCAACCGCCCCCCCCCCCCCCACCTAAACGTTAAGACGCTAACACTAAAACAAATATATTTGATTTGATTTATTGTCAACTGTAGGAATTGCAATAATTGACGGTATCGTCTAGAGTATACAAATGAAAACATGCATAAGTAAGAGAATAATGTTTAATTATCGGTGCTCCATCTTCATTCCATGTATCAGTGTCACCGCCTGCGGTGCCGTCTGTAGTAAAAGCGGGCGTTAAACACTAATAAAAGAAGAGCTTAACAAACATCGCTCTTAAAGTAATTCGATATTTGCTGTGCATTCAGAAAGACTAAAAGAATAATAAACAAAATAACAATATTCACAATCTTTCTGAAAATGATATTTACTTTCGTTATTACAATTTCTATGTGACTATTTGGTGATTGTTGTATGTTCAGCGATGATTATTTCACATTGCATGTAAACAACAGTACTGCTAATGTTGGTTTTCAAACTAACGGCGCTTGTGTACGCACGTATTTTATCGATTTGTCGCGAAAGTGAACGTCTCCGGAAGAAACTGTTCCCGCCATGTTTATTGTGTGGTTGTGACGTCAAGGGTGTGTGATGTGGTCCAAGGGGTAGAAGAGAATATCGGCTCGGCAGTCGATGGACATTTAGTGTTTATGTGCTAACAAAACTTCACAGTATGGCTTTCTTCGGTTCCATGATGAGGGAGTTCATGGAAGACCCTTTCTTCCAGTAAGTATAGGTTAGATTTTACCAAGTTCTGCAGACGTGCTCAAACATACTTTGTTGTGCCTCCTTGTGCCCCAGCACTGATAAGTTAAAGTCTGAGAAAATAAAATGCTTTATTTCTCTTTCTTCTTTCAATGCATGACTGCAACTGGTGGCAAAACTAGTGGTAACAATAACCTCTGTTTTGGCAGTGGTTTTTGTCTTTAAATAAAGTTAATAATAATAATAATAATAATAATAATAATAATAATAATAATAATAATAATAATAATAATAATAATAATAATAATAATAATAATAATAATAATAATAATAATAATAATAATAATAATAATTAATAATAATAATAATAATAATAATAATAATAATAATAAATAATAAATATGCTAGATAACCTCCAGATATAAAATAGCATATACTTAGAATAGAAATCGTAAAGCTTTTAACATTATGTACATTTAATATGCGAAAGTGACACAGCTGAAACTCGACTCGTGCACATTGTGCCCAACTTAACTTTAATATATTTTAAGCTATTTTTGTAATGCTCTGAAGTGTGCATTGTTCAGTATTATAATTTTACTAAACTTAATTGTGGGCAACTAACCTAATATACATACAGAAGCGAGCGTCAAAGCCTAAAATGTAGCGATATGTGTATTGTTTTTTCCCAAATTATTCATGTTTATCGTTATGGCTGTGAAGGCAAATCATATACGGTTATTGTTGCGTTAGTCATAACAAGGCAATAAGAGAAATCATTATACCATCGTTTTATATGTGCATATTTTAAACTGATAATGAGAATATTCGCGTATAACAATTAGACATAATTGGCGGTGCGTTATATCGATCGATCGATCGATCTAATGTAATCAAGTGTTGCCAATATTAACCATTCATGAGTATTAGCTCATCCTATTTGGTTCTTAGGAGAGACGGGTTTCGATAAGTTGTTAGTAATAATGTGGAAAATCCAATTCCCAGAATTCTAACAATTAAAACAGGGAAATCGGGACATTTGTATATACTAGTGATACATTAGGCAAACCTATACTTTATAATAGGCACCTTTGATAATTTAGGGGTTTAACAACTTACTTGTGTACGTATATTAATACGGAACTTCCTTCACTTCGGGATATGCGTTATAATAAGAGTGGTTCAGTTTTTCTTGTTACTTTCTCTACTGGTAAGTAGGGGAAGTATTGTATTCCACCCAAAAATTCGATGTCGAGATTTCACCGGAAATACATATTTTGAGGCCCCCTGAATCCAAAAAAAGCATTTTTAGAAAAAGGGCCGTGTGTGTGTCAGTCTGTGAGTCTGTGGACAGCATAACTCAAAAACGAGAAGTCGGTTAAAACCAAAGCTAGTATTTAAGTTTAATGTCTTTCAAGGATGCGACACGAAGATTTTGAAGAAAACAGCCCCACCCTAAACTACCCTTTACATGAAAAATTTTTCGAAAATTTTGATTTTCTTGAAAATGGCTCTAACGATTTTGATTAAAATGTCATATGTTTGAGATATTTTTATGACAAATGAAATGTATATCTTGAATTTTCTGGCTATAGCCCCTGTAGTCGTATTTACTCTGGACGACTTTTGCATAACTGGTAAACCGTTAGAGATAGACCAAATTATACTATACAAAAAATGTAGATCTTGCTAAAATACACAATTTATGTCTCAATAAATTTTCTTGTAGGGTGAACCATTTCGGAGATAGTCCTTGTTATGTGTGTGAGTTTCGAAAAACTTAGAACTTTCGTGAAATGGATCATCGTTGTTCATTTTTTTTTATATGTTAAGTGTGCAAAGACAACATAATCTCAAACATTTGACTGTCGCACAAAGCCTACTGTATTCTAACATTCCCCTTGCACCTACAAGGAAAGAAGCAATAAGATAATTTGTACAAATGTTTATCTCAACTAACACGAAGAAGATATAGAAATAAGAGTTTGTAAGAATGGTTAGTAGAAGAGTAGAGAAAGTCATGTGAGTGCAACACATCAGATTTTTTTTGTGGCATATTGTTTTGGCGTCTATTGTAGTCTTCTTCTTCTTGTTCTTCTTTTTCTTCTTCTTCAGATTACCCTCCCCTTATGTAGGACTTACAAGCCAATTCCTAGTGTCAGACCTATTGTAGTCTACACTAGAGATATTTAAAATAGTACATTTTTCCAGTAATAGCTAGGTACAATAAGGTATGAATGAATGTGCTAAGATCATTAGATGCAATGGTTCTGTATCTACCTCTTGGGCTGCTTACAACAGGAAAAGTTTACGCGTCTCTTTTTAACTTGTAGTTGTAGCTTTCATATTTCATTCCTTTTTCAGTAATTGTGTGATTTAATATAGCTATTATTTTGAAGTCTTCTAGAGCTAGACTTGCCCTAATACAAATTAGTATCAGTATTTGAAGAATTAACCAAAAGAAAAAAGTATCAGGAAAAAGATTATGTTGTAAAAGAAAAATGCGAGTTTTGTGATGCAGATATCGATTTAGTCTGTATTTCGTGTAAAGATAAGTGTCATGTAACTCAATACAAATGTGCATCCTCCAGTATTAGCGAGCATGATGTAACGTGCGAGGCTTGCATCAGGTCCTGGGTCGACTCCTGGGATCTGTCACTCTGACCATGGCTTTTTCGCGGTTTTTCCTGGGTGACAAGGCGAATGCTGGGGTGATTCCTGTTCTGCCATTAATTTCCTTTCTTTTTCACCTCATTTCATTTCTCCTTTCATGTATCGATCGGGTGGGCTTAGGAGCTGTCAGTGTCGGACAGATGGCGCAGATGCCTCGGCCGACATGGCAGGCTTCTGTGAGCCGACTTATAGAAGGGTCCAGTTCTCCCTGCCTTGTGCTGTTTGTTCATCTCATCCGCTCCTCCCGTGGGTGATGAGGACAGCAGATCTTTGCACGTGTTTCCACGTCATACCGAACACACTAGGGCCGGATTCTGTCCATGAATTTGGGACAAACATGATCTAGAAGAATATCGCTTTCATGTTATAGCCCTAAAATCCTACATAACAACATGGCACTCCTGCTGCAGACAATTGCCGGTCTATCCCGCCATGAAGTCACATCGGCGAGCGTCCGAACAGCTGATTGCATGTAGGTATTTACAGAAAGGGAAAACTTGTGCAACTCGGCAGGCACGCTACACTAAGTTTATGTGGCACGTTTTCATTATTATCTCTGCCACTTGCTTGTGTTTAGCAAATAATACTTTAAGATACTTGTTATTTTGAGCTCCCTGAATATAAACTAATAGGCATTTCTAGAAAGTTGCGTATGCATTACAACTCAAAAAAGAAAATTACTAGAAATTCAGAATTTGATGCTTATAGTGCGAACTGCTTTCAAGAATGCAAGAAGTATAATATTTTAAAAGTGAAAAAGCTTCATATTGAAAACATTTCGCTTTTACTCACTTTCAAAAACTTCTGTAACGATTATGATAAAATATGTTTGTTATATTAGCGTAAGAGATAAAGCTCAAATCTTAAATTTTCCGTAAATACAACGTGAATTGTATATTACACCTGGACACTAAAGGCACGCAAGAGCTCATTACAGGAAGAGAAACGGAAAGAAAAAAAGTAGAACTGGTGAAAAGGTGCAGCATATATGCAATATAACTTTTTTTCGTAGCAATAGCCATTTCCAGACCATGTCTTCTTTTATTATTGTTGTTATTATTCATTTATTTATTTTGTTTTTAAGAAATGCAATTTCAATTATAAAGTTTCAGCTCTTTCGTTGTTATGAGCCCAGGATGCAAGCAAAAGTATGTACCTATGTAATATAGGTAATTTATGTAGGAGCTATCTGCGTCCTGGGCAGCGCTTAGCAACATCGGAACCTCCTGCGTGTCTGCAGCAAGGCACTCCACACTTATTCTCCTTGCTTTCACGTTTACTCACAATTTAAAACATACATATGTATGTACCTACAAGTGTATCAACTGTTGTAACATATTGCATTCCATCCAAAATGCAATTCCGAGATTTCAGTGAAAATACTTGTTTTGAAGTCTCCTGAAAGAGTCGTGTGTGTGTGTGTGTGTGTGTGTGTGTGTGTGTGTGCGTGCGTGCGTGCGTGCGTGTGTGTGTGTGTGCGCGCGCGCGCGCCCATCTGTCTGTGAACAGTCACAGTCACAGTCACAATCTGTTGCTTTTCACATATAGTAAGTCATTCATTTCTTTTATAATCTCGTGGTCATACGAACAGAACGGAATTTCAAAGCCATCACATAGCGACCAGCTCTTAAAACGTTTAACTATTAGTCAAGCTCACTGTATTCTTGTATTCCCTGTGCGTGTATGAGGATATGTGATAAAATTATTTCTGCAAACTTTTTTCTCGATTAACATGAAGTAGATAGATGAATAAGTGTTTGTAAAAATATTTATTTCTTACTCTTCTTACTATAGACACGTGGAATAGAGGTGAAAAGAAGAAATAACGTTCTTTAAGTGGACATCAAACACCAGTACTGAAATTTTGGGTGGGATCCAATAATTATTGCTCTAGGTATGGTAGTTAAGCTTTAGAGAAAGCGAGGGACTTGGTTAGATTGAGAATGATAAAGTGGTTTGTGGTTGCAGCCCTTCAGCGCCACACTCTGGGTTCCAGTTAAGCTTTAGAGAAAGCGAGGGAATTGGTTAGATTGAGAATGATAAAGTGGTTTGTGGTTGCAGCCCTTCAGCACCACACTCTGGGTTCCAGTTAAGCTTTAGAGAAAGTGAGGGACTTGGTTAGATTGAGAATGATAAAGTGGTTTGTGGTTGCAGCCCTTCAGCGCCACACTCTGGGTTCCAGTTAAGCTTTAGAGAAAGTGAGGGACTTTGTTAGATTGAGAATGATAAAGTGGTTTGTGGTTGCAGCCCTTCAGCGCCACACTCTGGGTTCCAGTTAAGCTTTAGAGAAAGTGAGGGACTTTGTTAGATTGAGAATGATAAAGTGGTTTGTGGTTGCAGCCCTTCAGCACCACACTCTGGGTTCCAGTTAAGCTTTAGAGAAAGTGAGGGACTTGGTTAGATTGAGAATGATAAAGTGGTTTGTGGTTGCAGCCCTTCAGCGCCACACTCTGGGTTCCAGTTAAGCTTTAGAGAAAGTGAGGGACTTTGTTAGATTGAGAATGATAAAGTGGTTTGTGGTTGCAGCCCTTCAGCACCACACTCTGGGTTCCAGTTAAGCTTTAGAGAAAGTGAGGGACTTTGTTAGATTGAGAATGATAAAGTGGTTTGTGGTTGCAGCCCTTCAGCGCCACACTCTGGGTTCCAGTTAAGCTTAGAGAAAGTGAGGGACTTGGTTAGATTGAGAATGATAAGGTGGTTTGTGGTTGCAGCCCTTCAGCGCCACACTCTGGGTTCCAGTTAAGCTTTAGAGAAAGTGAGGGACTTTGTTAGATTGAGAATGATAAAGTGGTTTGTGGTTGCAGCCCTTCAGCGCCACACTCTGGGTTCCAGTTAAGCTTTAGAGAAAGCGAGGGACTTGGTTAGATTGAGAATGATAAAGTGGTTTGTGGTTGCAGCCCTTCAGCACCACACTCTGGGTTCCAGTTAAGCTTTAGAGAAAGCGAGGGACTTGGTTAGATTGAGAATGATAAAGTGGTTTGTGGTTGCAGCCCTTCAGCGCCACACTCTGGGTTCCAGTTAAGCTTTAGAGAAAGCGAGGGACTTGGTTAGATTGAGAATGATAAAGTGGTTTGTGGTTGCAGCCCTTCAGCACCACACTCTGGGTTCCAGTTAAGCTTTAGAGAAAGTGAGGGACTTGGTTAGATTGAGAATGATAAAGTGGTTTGTGGTTGCAGCCCTTCAGCGCCACACTCTGGGTTCCAGTTAAGCTTTAGAGAAAGCGAGGGAATTGGTTAGATTGGGAATGATAAAGTGGTTTGTGGTTGCAGCCCTTCAGCACCACACTCTGGGTTCCAGTTAAGCTTTAGAGAAAGTGAGGGACTTGGTTAGATTGAGAATGATAAGGTGGTTTGTGGTTGCAGCCCTTCAGCGCCACACTCTGGGTTCCACCAGGTGGCCAGGATGATGGACTCGCTACTGCTGGACTCCTTCTCGCCCTTCACCTTCACCAAGATCACGACCACACACCGCCCGGTGCAGAGGACTGCAGTGGGTGCCCGACGGTCTACTGGAACCCAGCACCCTCACGTGGGCCGACAAGGAGGCACCCATCGCACTGGACCTCTCCGTGCCCAACATCCTCAAGGTGGGCCATGCCTCCTCACTAACTAACAAGGCGACACTTTTTTCCATACATTTTTTGAGGAGGTCCTTAAAGCAATGATGTCACTCTTCCGGAGACACTTCAGAAACCAGGTTTTTATAATGTTCCACTGCTTCATCTGATAACAGAAAACTGATTTCACATATTTTATATTTAATTTTTAAAAACGAAAACAAATAACAAAGTGCTAATAATAATAATAATAATAATAATAATAATAATAATAATAATAATAATAATAATAATAATAATAATAATAATAATAATAATAATAATAATAATAATAATAATAATAATAATAATAATAATAATAATAATAATAATAATAATAATAATAATAATAATAATAATAATAATAATAATAATAATAATAATAATAATAATAATAATAATAATAATAATAATAATAATAATAATAATAATAATAATAATAATAATAATAATAATAATAATAATAATAATAATAATAATAATAATAATAATAATAATAATAATAATAATAATAATAATAATAATAATAATAATAATAATAATAATAATAATAATCAGCAGCAGCATCAGCATCATCATCATCATCAATTAGGGGCTCTAATGACCTAGCTGTCGACGGGCCCTTAAACCCTAATCACTCACTCACTCATCATCAATTGTCACTAAGCTTATACGATATAAGCAATAGACAACGTCAGTAGAGTACAAATTTACAATTTTAACATTACAATTATTATTGTTAAGATATTTATATATTTAGATAATATACACTATAGAATACATTTTAATATAATGCTTGATTTGTTTAAACTGTTAAATTAAGGAATGCATTTTATATAAAACAATGTATAATTCAGTCCCTTTAACTACATAGTTAATTTTGGTCAATTTTACTAATTATTCAGTTAGGTCAAAGAAACGTATATGATACAAGGAATTTTCTGTCAGGAAATCATGCAGTTTTCTCTTAAATATGTTAACTGGTTTGTTTTGTGTAGTTCAAGAAGGGACTTATTGTAAAGTCTGATACCCAAAACATCATAGCTGTTTGTTACTTTGGATAATCTATGATATGGTATATCAATGTATGCTTATTTCTTGCATTGTGTGAATACATTATATCTATGTTGCATATCAGGCACTTTATTTTTAATGTATATATACACACAGAATGCATATAAAGATTAACGACAGTAAGTATTTTTAGTTTCTTAAACAGTGGCTTGCAATGAGTCATTTTGGATGAATTTGTAATTATTCTTATTGCTTTCTTCTGTAATAGTAGAAACTCCTTAACATAAGTACTGTTTCCACAAAGTAATAAACCATATGTCATTATGTTGTGAAAGAATGCAAAATAAGAGGATCTTATATAGTTATCAGGAACGTACCGTTTAGCACTCCTTATCAAATATATAACTCTAGATAGTTTACCAGTCATATCCTTGATCTGTGCTTTCCAGGACAATTTACTGCCAATATAAATGCCTCAGAATTTAATATTTTCATAATGGTTTTCATCTGGAGTATCCCTCAAGCTGAAGAATATTTTTTGCATTTTATCTTCATTTAATAAGAAACCATGATGAGGCGTGAGATAAGGCATTTATCTGTAACATCTTTAAGTAAATTAAAGTCTGTGCTAGAGTTGAAGAAGTCAGTATCATCTGCAAACAGGATGGAGTGAGTATTTATATGGGATGGCAGGTCATTTATCATTATCGAAAACAATAATGGTCCCAGGACCGAACCCTGTGGGACTCCATATTTAAGCTCAGCTAGGTCATGGCTGTATGGTGTTAACCTTTAGGACAGCCAAATACCCACTTTTTAGTCTTGATATACATTGTAAAATTATTTTGGACACTTTTCTTCAAGTTTTTTTAAAAAAATCGGCAGTAACAGTACATCTGTCTTCTAAAGCTATAGTAGCAACATGACCTGTTATAGAAAAAAACTAATAATCATGTTCTTACCAGCACTGCAAATTCATTTGACTTTTGAAGACTTAGGTTCTGTTCCAAAGACTCATTGAGTCAATTGACTTTTCTGTTCAGGATCAATAAATCCAAGATTCATCACCAGTAACGATATTCCATACAACATTTGAAGTGCCACTTCAGAATTTTTCCACAGTTAATCTGTACCAATCAAATTGTTGTTGTTTTTGACTGGGAGTCCGTTTATGTGGAATCCATCACTAACAAAGTTTTCTCACATCTAAACAAATCTTTTGCAAAGATTAACATGAACTAGAAGACAAAAATAAACTTTCATAAGAATAGTTTGTAGAATGTATATAAAAGAATATGATGTGTTGCACTCACATGACTTTCTCTACTCTTGTACTAACCATTCTTTCAAACTCTTATTCCTATATCTTCTTCATGTTATTTGAGATAAACATTTGCACAAATTATCTATTGCTTATTTCCTTATAGGTACAAGGGGAATATGGAAATACAGTAGACTTTGAGTGACAGTCAAATGTTTTAAAGCTTTGAGATTCCATTCTATTTGCACGGCTAACATATAAAAAATGAACAAAGATCTTCCATTTGACAAAAGCTTAAGTATTCCAAAACTCAAAACTCACACAAATAACAAGGAATATCTCTGAAATGGTTTACTCTACAAAAAAAATTATTTGGACATAAATTGCATGTTTTAGTAAGATTTTCATATTTTATATAGTAAGATTTGAAAAGATGAAATTTGCCTAAAGATGTCCCCACCCGGAGATCCGATTGGGGGACAGTTTTAACTCCGGAATGTTTATCTTTAGGACTCATATTCATGTATGTGGCTTTCATGTAACTGTTTTCTTAACGGGCACCAGTTTTACAATGTGGCAGTTACATCACCCGACTTAAACCCCCATTTTGCAAGGGGGACCACACCTATCGTTGGTCAACAGGTCCATCGGACCTAGCCGGGAGGACTAAATAGATGATATTTAGATCCACCGACCTTCCCCTCATGTGCCTCTGAGGGACGCTGTTGTGCTGTGATAGGCCAGCACATATGTAAATGACATTTCCTCCATCTTAGATGAAACAGTTATACCGCTGTGATTCGGTCCCCAGAGCCTCATCTGTTAAAAGCAGGGTGCACCACGGGCAGGATGAGGATGGGAATTGGGTAGGAGAGGCTATAGGAGGCGCATCACTACCCCTTACTGGAGCTGGAGTTACGTGTTCACATTTTTCCTTTTATCATTCTGTTGGCAGAGACACAACAAATTATGATGGAGAAATAGAGGCTATATACATTGCTCTCCGACAATTATTAAATCTTCCCTTAAATAAATTTAACAAGGCAGTCATTCTTTCAGATTCTAAAGCTGCAATTCAGGGAATATGTTCAAATACTACAAAGAAGTCAACAAAAATTAGAGAATGCTACAAAATGTTAACACAACTCCAAAAAGTTAATAAGACTGTTCAGCTACAATGGATTCCAGCACACTGTGGAGTCATGGGGAACGAAGCTGCAGACTCACTTGCAAAGAAAGGCACAACAATAAAACAAAATTCTAAATTCAATTTCTCATATTCCTCAATAAAACGCTTGATCATAAAAAATTTTTGTCATTCATATCTACAAGAAATAGAAACAAATGCCAAAGATAAAAAATGGATTACACTACTTTCCAATCCAGATATAATCCCCCAGAGACCAAGGAAAACAGCTGTTGCAGCCTTCCGACTATTGACAAATCACGACTGCTTAGCAAGTCATCTCTACAGAATAGGTATCTCAGCCTCACCAATATGTGTCCTGTGTAACAATCCAGCAGAAATGAACGAAGACCACTTGAAGACCTGTGAAGCATTAAGATCAGAAGGAACTACAGTTCAAAAGTATTGGAAAGCACGAATGCTAATGGCTTCATTGCCAGATGCAAGGCACTAGAAAACAACAACATATAGTAAGATTTGGTCTAACTCTTATGGTTTACCAGTTATGCAAATGTCATCCAGAATAAACAGGACTGCATAGGCTATAGCCAGGAAATCAAAATATACATTTTGTTTTCCATAAAGACATCTAAAAAATATGGCATTTTAATCAAAATTGTTAGAGCCAGGTTCTATAAAATCAAAATTTTCCATGTAAAGAGTAGTTTAGGGTGGAGGAATTTTCTTCAAAATCTTCGTGTCCCATCCTTAAAGGACATTAAACTTAAATACCAACTTTGATTTGTAACCGACTTTTCATTTTTGAGTTATGCTGTCCACAGACTGACATACACACAGACTTTTTATAAAAATACTTTATTTTTTCAATTCAGGGGCCTGAAAACATATTTCCAGTGAGATCTCGACATTGGTTTTTTTGGGTGGAATACAATACTTCCTCTACTTACTATATGTAGTAGAGAAAGTAATAAATGGTAGTATAGAAATTCTTGTGAAAGCAGATTTTTCATATAAATTTTCCACCTTTGTGCTTTGTTCATTGTTGTATAGAGGTACATTTTTGTTATTTGACAGAGTCTAAGACAGTGTCGACTGGCGGTGACTCAGCAAACAAAACCAAGTCTACCAACTCCCCTCCTACTGCCTCAGACAGGTGGGTGGCTTCTCTGAGAAGACGGGACCCTGAGATACAACCAACTCTCCCTGCAATCAGCACGCCAAGGGGACGGTGAGTGCATCTCTTAGATATGAGGTACCTAATCAGAGATCTCGATACTCAGTAGTGCTCAACTGTCTAATATTTTGAGATAAAACTTTGATACTTTTAAATGTTTATGTTTTGCATTATTGAAAGTTGTCACATTTAACCATATGTTAGATAAGGAACGAAAGGAATCAAGAGTTCGTATTATTGCCTCACACATGTCCCAAAAGAGTTACTGTACTATAGTTGTTGATACACTTTGACTGTGAGTGAATGACATAGACTCTTGTGTCTAAATGAAAACATGCAGTGTTAACTGACTTGTGAATGAACTAATAGCCTGGCTTGGTGACTCACTCTTGGCCATTACAGTTATCTGCTCTGGTGACCAAACTCTGTGAATCCATCAGAAACAAATGAGAACTTAAGACGTGAGATAATACAGTGCAGGTTCTTACCGACCATGTGTTAGCTTGTTTCATGACTATACAGGTGTACCATCAACTAATTTCCACAAATGTTTTCTACAACGTGATATTGAATACAGCTATTTTGAAGTAGTACTGACAATAACAGAGCAGTGTGCACTGTGCTGTCACACAGTACAATATATTTAAAAAAGCATATTACATTCATACACTGAGTGATGTTTATAGAACCTCTGTTAAAAAAGTAATACCGGGTGGAAGAGAAGTCATTATATTAATTTAAACCAGTGATACATCTCAGTGTTTGGAACACATTTTGTTGCTTACATTTTTGTCTCTGACCATTTCCTACAGAGATATTTTAGTTTTCTTGAAAACAAGCTGGCAACACTGCAGATTGTGTGGGCATCACTTTCCCTAGCTCAGTACATAAACAAACACAGTAATGGTGCTTCTTGAGAACACAAATACCCTGCCTTGTCCTTCTGTGTTTACTGTGTGAGTGTAGGCCAATCACAAGTGTTAGTTCCCAAAACATTAAAGTGAAAGTGAAAGTGCCCAAGCTGTTTACACCTACAAACCAGTTCAATTCCCTGACCAACCTCTACGCAACGTTGTTAACTTACTACATGTGTGAAAAAGCTGCTTGGAGTATTCCTTCACATCTTTTAAGTGATTAATTATTTCGAAACCCTGTGTGATGGCGCATAATTACTACCAAAGCTAAGTCAGAAATAAGTTATTCTGCGCATCTTACAAGTAACAAACTTATCTGCATACATTCTTGTGGAATTACGCATCCAAGTTGGATCAAAAACCATTTATTTTTTCGAAATCAGCTGATCAAAGAAGAAAATGCCATTAGACTTTTTTGTTTGTAATGGTTCTATGAAGCACATATAAGAAGGAATGTAATGACTTCCCTTCCACCCTGTGTACAAGTTACGAAAAACAAGCTATTAACAGTGAAGCAATACAAATCTACAAATTATAACAAATATCTCAGAGACTATAAGCTTCAGTTTGTGCTGTCCTTCTAGGAAAAGATGGTGATTTTTAAAAATAAAGACCATTTAATGAATTTTTAAAGCCATCAATTGATTCTATTAACAAATTTGTTTTGTTGTCAGTGATTGGTATCACATAGAAATATTAAGTGATTCAGTGTTTGTTATGATAGCGACCTTTATAAACAAGAGTAGCACTGATGATGCAGTAAATATACTGCGAAACTAGTCTGCCTTTAATTTCAAGAACTTGCAGCAAATACTATGATAAGTGAAGCTTATAGTCTCTATATATTTGTTATATTTGTAGGACACATAAGTTTCCCATTGTTGTCTGAAAATGAGTAAAAACAATTGGTTTATACGCAGAAAACTAGTAATGATATAATTCAATGAACAAGTCTCGCCTAAACAGGCCTTTATAAAGTGAGCATTGAGTATCAGAGTTTAAAAACGGGTATAGAAGAATAGTGGTATCATCGCAAAATGGAAGGATTGATAGTACTGAATGTTATAGGTTCTTGTCTTTTCTTGTTCCAAAACAGCAGTTCGAATGGCAGTATCAGCAATGGCAGAAAGTCTCGGTCAGTGGATCGTCTGCCCCGAGCGAACTTGAAGGCAGTTAAAACTCAACATCAGCAGCAAGAGTCAGCCAATAATGGACCACTTCGTCCTGTGCTGGTGAAGAAGGTACCTGTTCCGGAACCAGAGGCACAGTCTCCACCACCTGTTGCTGGCGATGAGGAGCGAGAGGAGAGGGTGTTCAACCCCTCAGGGTATGAACCACATTTGGTGGAGACCCTGGAAAAGGATATTCTCCAGCGGAACCCAGATATCCAGTGGAACAAAGTGGCTGGCCTCCATGAGGCAAAGGCGATACTTCAGGAAGCAATGGTATTGCCCATGATCCTACCAGATTTCTTCAAGGTGAGTGAGTACCTACATCCTTTATTCAAGTATATCCCATCTTAAGGTTTAGTGAGATTAAATCCTACAAGGGCTGATCAACAAAGACAGAGACGGAAGTTTATTACTACATTTCAACATTTACATGACCAATTTAATCTAAAAGGTGAGTCAGTAAATAAGTTTTCAAACTTCTAAGAAAGGAAGATATTTACATGACCTTTTGCAAAGAAATCTTGAATGCACTTTTTATAGCATCTCTGCCAGTCCTCTTAGACCATTCTTTGTGAGTTCCTTGAGAGAATCACATCACTTTTGTTCGGCACTGCTTCAGAGTCCTTTAATGATGAGAATTAAAACAATCAGAGTGAAAGATTGGGGCTATAAGGCAGTAATGCAGTAATGTTGAATTTAGCTCAAAACTGCATGACTTAATTTGTGACATGTTGTCATGATGAAGTCTTCACCCAGTCCGACCAAATTGTGGTCTTGCAGCGTGCTTTCTCAGTGCTAATGTGTGTGCTACTGTGAGGGGGAACACCATGCTCACCACTATTGTTTCCCCACCAGAAGAAGGCAAGAGGAGATGTGGACTGTTAACCTACTCGGGTAGTCAATTTGTTACTATCAAATGAGTGTATGTGCATCACTTGTGTTGGCACATCTGATACCTGTATGTAACTGTTGTGATGGGTATTACACGTCCATCTGACAATGCCATGTATTGTATATCATACTAGTTTGTATTAGTATTGGTGGGGACATTAACCTAGTTTACTTTCACTTTCACTTTGACTCAAACTTTCACTTCACAAATGTGAAGTAGTTTAACTGTCACAGTCACAATTTCCCCAGCTTGTCAAAGAACAATTCCTTTCCTACCAGGGAAGCATTCTTTTTTTTTTCTGTAAGTATTTACTATTACTGCTCTCTGAACATACACAAAGAGACAACACTTTCGATGCAGATTATACATGGTACGAGTACTAGCTGTGAGTAAGTGGAAGTATCATATCACAAATAAACTAAACAATAAGCAATTCTCAGGCTATCTTCTTTCTTCAAAGTTTGAAAACAGTGTTGTAATAATCAATGTAAACCAAAAAGGTGAGTAAATGTTGTTCAGTGTGATTAATCAACTCACCTTTTTGGTTAAAATTCTCAAGTTCATTAGTTGTGTTGGCATTCAGGGTCACAGTTCCAGTAATTCTTTGCCTGCATTGATAATTGTAGCTTACAGTATTCAGTTCAGTTTCTTACTAC
This sequence comes from Tenodera sinensis, assembly GCA_030765045.1. Lineage (NCBI taxonomy): Eukaryota > Metazoa > Arthropoda > Insecta > Mantodea > Mantidae > Tenodera > Tenodera sinensis. The sequence goes on from CM060965.1 coordinate 11,355,701, forward strand.
TCACCATTCTTTTGTTTGTCAACATTGATACATTTGTGACAAGAAGGCGAAAAGTTACAGAAAGTAATGACAGTGATATATTGTAGTTTGAATCTCACACTTCCACTTCAAGTAATATTAATATTGCAGCTTCTCAGGTAAAAGCTGCAACATTGGAAGTGACAAGTTGAGGCGATGTTTTTAGAAGCCTCCTAAAATAGTTAAAATTTGTGTTTATAGTGGTGGCAGAAAAAGCCCCCTAAAATTGTGAATCATTGTCCTAGTGGGCAATGATAGAGATCTTCAGTTGTCTTAGCTTGTTCATGTGTTATAGGGATTGGCGTCATGTGGAAATCGCAATATCCGCGAATAATTTGAAAAGTTATTGACATTCATTGTTTAGTGGAAGAACATTGTGTTTTAAAAGTTAACGGGAGTAGTAATGCAGAGAACTCATATATAATTAGTAAGGCTGCATTAAAGAAATAGAAGAAGATTACGAACTCACAAAATTACGTAGTCCGTGTTCGGGTTGTGTGAACCCCGCAGGGCTTGTGACAAAGGACGCCAATCCAGAATATTTGTATTATTGTTTGTGACGAAAAGGAACAATAAATAAGTATATTAAAAATATAAAAAGGAAATTTAATCATCCTTGTAAGGCGTAGACCCGTACCACGCCCTGAGGTACCTCGAGAACTTCGATGAAAAGCTTCAACAGTCTCATCGCTTCATTCACCGGTAAATTCTTCTGATCTTATTTGTTCCCGTCAACTTCCCCACTTTTGCATATCTTTGAAGAAGAAGGAGGTTCGAATAACCGTACCAAAGTGTTAGCAAAAATAGTGAGAGTAAGTGTATTACATTAATCAGGGGATGTGTAGACAAAACTAGACTTGAAAAATGGAAAACGAATTGCTCCTGGCTTTCATCAAATGATTTTGGGAGAGTTATACAATACCTGTACAGCTCAGAAATACAAAATCATGATGCTCTTAAAGACAGTAAAATGTATATTGCTGCTGCTACATTTTATGTATATAACACACCAATGCTACTACCACTGGTATTTTTACCATTATTGCCATAAGTATAACACAAACCTAAGTCACCCCCCTCGTCCCTCCCTGATTCAAACACTGCTCTATGTAGCCTTCTCTTCTGGATGGTTTACTCACTGGGGAGTCGAATATAAGACATCTTATATCCCATACAGAAGTAGCACTCATTGCTTGTCATCACACTTGCCACAAACTCGCTTGAAGAACAGTGCTTTTTGCTGCACTACAAATGTGCTTGTGTACTGACTGGCTCACCAACTAGCTCTGCTGGACTCGCTTTGTGAGAGGGCTCATTTGTATAACCATTGAAAATTTCCACAGAGCTCCAGAACTTTTGGGATGGAGAAACATCCAGCAGAATCTGGTTATCTAGCAATAGTGCTACTTGTGTTTATGCTGGGTGCACAGGCGACTTGTCTCTTTACTATTCCGACTGTTCTGTGTCGACCTCCCAATAACCTTACACCATAGTCTTGCATCACAATTTTTTAAAAGCAGATAAGCGAAGTTGTGTCACAAAGTACCGATTGTATTATAATATTTATGTTGATTCAATGCCAATACCTTCAATTTTTACTTATAAATACATAATTAAATTGAGTAATAATTAATAAAACAGCTTGTTCCTTAAGAAAATTCATGTTTACCTATTCTCATTAATACACTTTAGCTATCATTTGCCTCTGAGAACTTAGAAATGACGCTATACTGTGACAATTAAACATATTTTACAGCGCATCTCATTATGTGGCTTTCCTTACATTACCCCCCTCAATGCTAGGTCCCAGGTGTTGACAACACAGGGAGAAAGATTTATTTAGGCAGCCATTTAGCAACACTGTTAATTCTGCATTTATCTCTGGTTTGTTTGAAGGGCATTCGAAGGCCTTGGAAAGGTGTGCTGATGGTAGGACCCCCAGGTACAGGGAAAACCATGTTAGCAAAGGCTGTGGCAACTGAATGTGGTACTACGTTCTTCAATGTCTCTTCTTCCACCCTCACTTCCAAATACCGTGGCGAGTCTGAGAAGCTGGTTAGGCTTCTCTTTGAAATGGTAAGTTACTTGACAAAATACACAATTACTGTTAATACTACAGTATTCTTACAACATTTTATTTGTCTATCTACTTCATGATAATCAAGTCAAACATTTTCAGAAATAGTTTATTTCAGCTTTTGTTACAGGTACAAGAAGGATAATAAAGAAAAATGAAGTGACAGTCATATCTTATATTAAAGAATATAAAAGAGCAAATATAAATAGTGATTAATATACAAGTTTTAGCTAAAATTGTACACTAGCACCTCTCCAGAACAGAAGTATTGCCAAAATTAAGAGCTATAACTAAACTTTTGGAGTTTATTTCATATGACGAAGCCTTGTAAATCTTTTTTACATTGGTGAATAAAGAAATCTTTACTAAATGGATAAATTTACTCTTTACTTCTCAATGAGACATAAAAAATGGCAATTTAGCACTTTAAAAATGCTTAACTTATTGTAGAATCAAAAACATTACCAAGAAATATCTTTGAAATCCTTAAATCCACAAAAAACTGTTTCATATAAATTGTGTTCCAATAAGAACTAGAATTTTGTCTATCTCTTACAGTTTACCAGTTACACAAAATTCACTTACAAACTTATATGTTACCATATTCACATAACTTTGTTCACTCACTATCGTATTCATGCAGCCTTATGAACTGTTCTTACAAAAGTCTATTTTTCTATCTAAAAACTTAAGAAGTAATAGTTTGGGTAAGTTGCATATATTTTATAAATATGTATTCACTTTGATGATGCTTGAAACTTGTAAACCTCTTATGAGCAGATTAAAGCAGAAGTACTTTTAGTTCCAAGGCAAATAGTGATAGTCATATGTCTAAAAGTAGGTTGTTACATGCAGGCCTTGTACTCCATATTTTTACTTTCTTTACTGGTAAGTAGAGGAAGTATTGTATTCCACCCAAGAATTCACTAGAAATATATGTTTTGAGGCCCCCTGAATCCAACAAAGGTACTTTTAGAAAAAGGTCTCTGTGTGTGTGTGTGTGTGTGTGTGTGTGTGTGTGTGTGTGTGTGCGCGCATGCGTGCGTGTGTGTGTGTGTCTGTGGACAGCATAACTCAAAAACAGAAAGTCAGTTAACAACCAAAGTTGGTATTTAAGTTTTGTCTTTCAAGGATGCGACATGAAGACTTTGAAGAAAATAGCCCCACCCTAAACTACCCTTAACATGGAAAATCTTTTGAAAATTTTAATTTTCTTGAAAATGGCTCTTAACAATTTTAATTAAAATGCCATATGTTTAAGATATTTGTATGACAAATGAAATATATATTTTGAATTTTCTGGCTATAGCCTATGTAGTCCTGTTTACTCTGGATGACTTTTGAATAACTTGTAAACCATAAGAGATAGCCAAGAACTTACTATACAAAAACTGTAGATCTTGCTAAAACACAATTTATGTCTAAATAAATTTTTTTGTGGAGTGAAGCATTTCAGAGATATTCCTTGTTATTTGTGACAGTTTCGAAAAACTAAACACTTTCGTGAAATGGAACATCGTTCTTTTTTTACATGTTAAGCATGCAAAGAGAACACGATCTCAGAGGTTTAAAAGATTTGACTATCACTCAAATCCTACTGAATTCTAATATTCCCCTTGCACCTACAAGGAAATAGGCAATAAGATAATTTGTACAAATGTTTATCTCAACTAATGTGAATAAGATATAGGAATAAGAGTTTGTAAGAATGGTTAGAACAAGAGTAGAGAAAGTCATGTGAGTGTAATAGATCAGATTTTTTCTACAACATCCCAAGAAACAACCAAATGTGACTGAGCTACAAAAAATTCAAACCATGGATAGCACCAAAATAGCTGATGGCACAAAAAAGTTGTTTGAAATAAACTTGGTCCCAAACAAAAGGAAGTAGCCAACTTGGCCAAATTGTACTGGATAACAAGATTCTAAATGAACTACAAGTTTTCAGAAGGAAGGCAAGAAGAAGAAAAAGAAGATAATGACGACAACGACGATGATGATGGCAGTGGTGGTGGTAGTGGGGTGGCAGCGGTGACAATGATGATGAAGATACTTTGCATATTTCTTAAAGCTTAACACTTATACAAAAGTCATCCAGCATGAAGAAGACTGCAGAGACTATTCACAGAAAATTCAACATATAGGTACATTTCATTTGTCATGAAAATGTGTTAAACGTATGGTATTTTAATCAAAATTGCTAGAGTCATTTTTGAGAAGCTACAATGTTTAAAAAATGTGCTGTGTAAAGGGCAGTTTGAGGTGGGGGATGTTCTTGAAATTCTTTGTGTCACGTCCTCAGAAGATTCTGAAGTTAAATACCAAGTGTGGTGCTTATCTGACCTTTTGTTTTTAAGTTATTTTGTTCATAGACAGGTAAGACATATACAAACACAGACTTTTTTTCTAAACATGCTTTATTTAGAATTCAGAGAGTTCTCTGGAGAAATCTTGATACTGAATGCTTGGTGTTATTAACCAAAGATTTGATAAATCCATTCAGAAAGTGTGTGCCTGTTTGAAGCCCAACACAGTCTTGCATATTTGTGGAGAATCTGATTGCCCAGTACTCCCAGCAGGTGCTCATGAGGGCACCAGCAGGTGAATGTGCCAGAATGTGAGGAGGTTAGGCCTTGAAAACATTAACCTCATTCCACTATCACTATGTGACCTACACAATCAATATAGGGGAATTCTATCAGCTGCACTGCACCAATGTTACAACTATTTCATAATCATTATCCAGGTTATATTATATCATGCCTTCCATCTCTGATTACTGAACAATAATACTTCTGTTGTCTACATTCAAATCACTTTCTCTACCCACTTTCATTTATGATTTACATAATAGGTAGAGAAGGTGTTATATTCCACCCTAAAATTCAACACCAGGTTTTAATTGCAAACACATGTTCTGTGGTTCCGTGGGGAAAAAAAATTAGAAAAATGTTGCATATAACTCAAAAACAAAAGAGTCACTTCAATACCAAAGTTGGTTCTTCAGTTTAGCATTTTCAAAGGATGTGGCATGGAGATTTTCAAGATAATATGCCAAAATTACCCCTTACATAGAAACATTTTGAAAATTTTGATTTTCTCAAAAATGGCTCTAATGATTTTTGTTGAAGTGCTACATGTTTAAGTTAAGTATTTTCATGACAAATGAAATGTATATCTAGGATTTTCTGTGAATAGTCTCTGAAGTCCTCTTCATTCTGAGTGAGTTTTGTATAACTGGAAAACTCTAAGAGATACACAAAATATTACTATATAAAAATGCAGATCTTAATAAAATACACAATTTATGTCAAACCCATTTTTTGTCCAGCAAGCCATTTAGGAAATATTTCTAATTATTTGTGTGAATTTTCCAATACTTACACTTTTCTCAAATGGGAAATCATTTTTTTATCTTTTGGTCATGCAAAGAGAATGGAATTTCAAAGCCATCACATAACAACCATCTTTAAAACCTACTGTATTCCCATATTCCCATTTGCATTTACAAGCAAATTAACAAAAAGATATTTTGTACAAATGTTTATTTCTATTTACGTGAAGTAGATAGAGGAATAAGAGTTTGTAAGAATGGTTTGTAGATACTAGATATATAGAAACAAGTGATGGTGAGACAAGAAATTCAATTTACTGTGACAAATAAGATGTTTCTTGTAGTAAACTTTTATCAGTGTATTATGGTTTCAGAGGATTTCACACAGAAAATTCCACATAGACATTTTATTACTCGTACAAGCATTTCTAAGGTTATGGTATTTTAATTAAAGTCATTAAAACTATTTTTGAGAAAATTAAAAATAACAAATGATGTTCCATGTAAACAGTAGTATGAAAAAAATCTGAAGTGTTGCACTCACATGACTTTCTCTACTCATGTACTAACCATTCCTACAAACTCTTATTCCTATATCTTCTTCATGTTATAAACATTTGTACAAATTATCTTATCGCTTATTTCCTTGTAGGTGCAAGGGAAATATTAGAATACAGTAGATTTTGAGTGTTAGTCAAATATTTTAAAGCTTTGCACGCTTAATATATAAAAAAGCAAACAATATTCCATTTCACAAAAGTTTTAAGTTTTCCGAAACTGACACAAATAACAAGCAATATCTCCAAAATGGTTCACTCTACAAAAAAAAAAAGTTTATTCAGACATAAATTGTGCGTTTTAGCAAGATCTACATTTTTTGTATAGTAAGATTTTGTCTATCTCTTACGGTTTACGAGTTATTAAAAAGTCATCCAGAATAAACAGGACTCATAGGCTATAGTTAGAAAATTTAAAATATACATTTCATTTGTCACATAAATATCTTAAACATATGGCATTTTAATCAAAATTGTTAGAGCCATTTTCAAGAAAATCAAACTTTTTGAAAAATTTTCCATGTAAAGGGCAGTTTTGGGTGAGACTACTTTCTTCAAAATCTTCGTGCCACATCCTTGAAAGACATTAAACTTAAATACCAACTTTGGTTTGTAGCCAACTTCTCGTTTTTCAGTTATGCTGCCCATAGACTGACACACTCGTGTGCACACACACACACACACACACACACACACACACACACACACACACACACACAGACCTTTTTCTAAAAATGCTTTTTTGGGATTCAGGGGGTCTCAAAAAATATATTTCCTGTGAAATCTCGACATCGAATTTTTGGGTGGAATACAGTACTTCCTCTACTTACCATAAGAGAAAGTAAAAAGGGACTTTTTTTTACAAATATTAATGTTGGAAGATGCCAAACTTGAATACCACTAAGTTTGGTTCTTATCCAACTTTCATTTTTCAACTGTCCTATTCACAGATATGGACATATTTTAAAAAATAGCTTTTGTTAGATTCAGGAAGCATCAAAACTTCTCTGACAAAATCTTAATCTCAAATTTTTGAATGGATTGCAATACTTTCTCTATTTATTTTGTAGAGAAAGTAAATACTGAGGTCCATAAATCAAAAGAAATTGAAATATGATATTTTGTTATTAACGTTTTTTTTTTACTGTGGGATATTAAAGGCCTTCCTCAGTTATTTTGTTTGATATATATTTAACTGAATTGATATGTTTCAGGCTAGGTTTTACTCTCCAAGTACAATTTTTATTGATGAAATAGACTCGTTATGTTCTCAAAGAGGCACTGATTCCGAGCATGAAGCTTCTCGAAGGTTCAAGGCAGAGTTGTTAATTCAAATGGATGGTATCAATTCAACAAGGTATGTTGTCTTTCCTAACAATTACCAAATTAACACTTAGACCAGAAACATGTTAATTTCTCCTCTTGCTAGCTTAGTCATTCATAATTTGTAATAAGGAGATTTAATGTATAATTGACTAATTAATTCAGTTTACAAACTTCTAAGTCTTTTTTGAAACTAATCAGGCTAATGTACATTTAAAACTTTGAATGCAACTATTAATTTGAACCTAGTGAAGTGGTGCCACAGCAATGTGTTGCCAGTTGCATTCGGAAGGTCACTGGTTTAATCCCCAGGAAACTATGCATTCTGACTTGGGTATTTGTATGATTTCCCCTTGTTACTAGGCGAATGATGGGGTACTTAATTTTGCACTATGATTTCCTTTCCATCATTTCCCTACTTTTCATCCACAAAAATTCATCGAACAGAGGCGAGCATGTTACCCCTAGACCCAGAGGACAACGTTCATTGCCATGGAAACTCTTTCAAGCACACATGTGCACCTATCTGTCAGAATGGACTTGTTTTAGTATAACTGTACAATCACTCACCTTGGTTCTACAGTGCATCAATACACAAAGTAAACTCAGCGTTAAACTCCCGCCATTTTTGACATTAAACTCGAGCTTCCTGCTGTCTATCGCAGCCTTCTATAAAATACACTTGAACTTATCATTGGAGTCTAAGCTATGTGTGTTGTGGAGTGTGGGAAAACCAGTAGAGGAGAGTGGGAGGGGGGGTGTTGTCTCCGGCACTTTACTCCATTGGTGGTGCTGTAGCACAGAAGGTATATTATGTATGCGTTCATTGTCTGACAAAGAAATAAAAGCTCTCCTTTAACCTCCAAATCTAGTACCATTTATTGCTTTCATAAAGAAAATTCACTATCAAGATGCACTTGCAGTCCCATAAAACAGCTTTAAGAAGTTTTTGAGATGTATATTTGCGCTCTAGAAAATTTTGATTTTTAGGCAAACTTCACATGTGGCATTGAAATTTTTGTTCAATATTTGGAACAAAATTTGTCAACACATTTTAAATGTTATTGAAATTGATAACAAAATTACAGGTACTTAAACTTAGATTGCAGCTGAATGTTTCCAAACCAAGTTTTGGAACTTTGTTAGCTAAGCTGAAATTCCTCTTGTGCACAATTTTCAAGCCCATCTCCAATTGGGGGGGGGGGGGGGGTTGCATTGCCCGTATAAGAATGAATGGAAGATCAGTTATCTTTTTCTTTCAGCAAAAGTATTGAGAAAAAGCCCTGTTTGTGCTGAGAATACTGAAAATTGCCTCTTACCCAATATTTTCCCCTTGTGATAGTATGCATAGAATATTTTGACTGTAGTCCTAATGAATATATGTATTAAACCTTATTGAAGGATGTAGGAGCTTTTAAGCAATATTGTATAATACAGAGGAGAGCTTATATATAAATTGATTTGTGGGGTATTTATTTTGATAATATTTATTTACCATTGAGAGGCAGAATTGGAACTGAAAAAGTCAATGCCAGCACTTACCTGGTAAGCAGAGGGTATGTGGTTCAAATACCAGTTGTGGTATTGAATTTTTCAGTTTCAATTCTACCTCTCAAATATTGCCCACACACGGCTTGTGTGTTTAAAAACACCAACAGCAAGCTTGTTGACATAAATAAATAATAATTTATCTATCTTCCCTTCTTAGAAGTTTGAAAACAGTGTAGTTTTATTAATTGACTCACCTTTTAAATTAAAAAAATAATAATTTATTTATCTGTTGACAGCAATGATGATAAAATCATAATGGTATTAGCTGCAACAAATCACCCGTGGGATATTGATGAGGCATTCCGAAGGAGATTTGAAAAAAGGATCTACATTTCACTGCCAAATGGTGAGTATAAATGTATTGATAAGAGTTCAAATATGTGCTTAAGCATTTGGAGTGAGTGACATTTGGGATATGTCTGTCTCACTTACTGTGTAGGTTATACAGGACATGTTCCACCACCAGCTGTAGGTTCACTGGTGTCAACTTCATTCTGGTTTCTGGTAGATGGTATGATGAATTTGGTATACATATCCAGAGGTTTGATGGCCATATGTTGAAAAGACCTTTTGGAACTTATTGTTTGTGGTGGTTTTGTATTATGAGTTGTGTTAGAGTGGTGAGATCTTTGTTGTATGTAACAGGCAACAGATAAAAAAATCAAAATGGTGAGGGTTAGGATTTTCACCATTTAAAGTCCTGATAACATCAAATTTTATGTTTTAAATAGAAACCATTCACAAAATGAATTAACAATATTCATCTAACATCCAAAACTATTTGAGTTACTCCGCAGCAAAGTTTTTCCTTTTTAATCACCTTCGACCTGAAGTATAAATGACATCACTTTCACAATAATCTAATTTTTTTCTCTAATTCTCTAATCCATATGTATATAAGAGGTAGAACTGGAACTTAAAAATTCAATGCCACAACTGGGATTTGAACCACAGACCTTCCGCTTGCCGGGCGGATGCTCTACCACTGAGCTATTGTGACAAACTGCCAGAATGGCATTAAATTCTCAAGTTAGTTCATATTTTTTCTTTGCCCACACACGGCTTGTGTGTTTAAAAACACCAACAGTAAGTTTGTTGGCATAAATAAATAATAATTACCATATGTATGTATTTAGAATTATTTCTTCTCCATGCAATTGCTGGTGGCTTGTTTGTTCTTTCTTCTTGTTACCTATTTAGAAGAACAACGCTGTTTTGTTTTATCACTATGCACTTCTTCAGATCATACTGTACAATTACATATCTTCACCATACAGTGCTTAAGGCTGTTTGACAATGGCAACAGGAATAGCATGAATATTTTGGTTCAAAACAGCCCACTAATGGCAATGGCAATAAATAATTGGATATTGTTCACTGGGAAATCATTTATTTCTTTTGACCAATAAAAAGATTTTAACCTGCTCTCCAATTCAGCCAACATAAAAACAGGTTAACCAATACCAAATTTCAATAAAGTGAAGATCTAAATGCAAAGTTGTTGCATATTTTCAATTCTGAGAAAACAGGAAGCGTCAGTTCTATTTCTGATTCTGAGAAATCAGCAAGAATCAGTCTTTTAATGTCGTAGCATTCATTAAAATTATTTGTTGTATAAAATTCTTTCCGGTGTGATTTTCCAGAATTGCAACTAGTGAGAGCACTAGTGGCCATTTACGTTATGGCTGCCTTGAAGGAAGAAAAAGAAGTATTTAATAAGCGCTTGATGAATCCAATATGCCATGCCCATTAATGGGAACACCAAAGTTGAATGTTGGCCAAGTCTTACTTGTCATTGCCGAAGCCTGGGAAGGTTTGCTGTTGGTTGAATACATGTATTTCAAGTCTCTTGTTCTGGTTCTGGTTCTGATTCCATGTTGTCATTGGTTGTAAACCAGCCTTTAGATCATAACTCTCCTGTAAAAGATGAACTATTTATTCTCCTTGGTTATGGAGCCTAGCAACAATAATTGTTTTTCCTTTGTTTTTCTGACAGTTTATACCAATCAATGTAGCCCATGCTCCATATTACTGTACGGAATAGTTTTGAACACAACAATAAAAGTTACAAAATACAATGTAACATACATATAACAAAAACTTGACATATTTTTTGCTAGAAATAAAACAAACACAACAAATACCAACATGAATCATCTATTCCATTTTCTTTTTCTAAAGTAAATGAGCTGGGCTTACAATTTCCCCTATACATTATTAAGATGGCAAATCTTGTATCTCAAAAAACAGCAATGTTTAGGAAACAAGAAAAGCTCCCTAGATTTGGAATTCTAATTCAGTGTTTATTATACAAGGGTTGCTCAGCTCAATCCAGAACTTTTGTTCCTCAAGTTTAAGTGGATGCCTAGGCTGGAGCTTTTGTATGCAGTAGAAATTGGTACCTGTGTTCTGTTACTGGTAGACGGCGTTCAATTCTCGTACTTCTGGATAGTCCATTATTCAAGATGGTGCACAACAGAGTTAACATCTACGTGGAACACCATGTTGGCATGGCGTTTTTAGTGAATGAGGGCATAAAACCTGCTGAAATTTACAGAAGGCTTCAGGCTCAGTATGGTGATGAGATACTAGTCGCAGGAGGACAGTTGAATGGTGTACGTGCTCTTACTGACAATCCCGGTTGTGGTGGATCAGAGCCCACAGTATCATTACTGATAAACAGGAAATCATTCACGTTGATTTTTTACCCCATGGTGTCACTATCAATGTGAATATTACTGCCGTGTTCTGTGTGATGTGCACAAGTGTTTACAAAAGAAACGCCCAGATTTCATCACAAAGGGTGTTCTGCTTTTGTAAGATAGTGCAAGACTGCATACTGCTCAATGCACAGTCCAAACAGTTGAGACAGAATATTAAAAGACCCCAAAAGAAAATCGTTTATGTGAATATTTGTTGTTGTTGTTGTTGTTTTCTAGTGCCTTGCATCTGGCAATGAAGCCATTAGCATTCGTGCTTTCCAATACTTTTGAACTGTAGTTTCTTCTGATCTTAATGCTTCACAGGTCTTCAAGTGGTCTTCATTCATTTCTGCTGGATCGTTACACAGGACACATATTGGTGAGGCTGAGATACCTATTCTGTAGAGATGACTTGCTAAGCAGTCGTGATTTGTCAATAGTCGGAAGGCTGTGAATATTTGTTAAGAGTGTAATTTGTTTTTGATTTTGGTATGAGTTGGTTAAATGACAAAAACATGTTACTAATGTTCATTGTTACAAACAATTAAGTTTGTTTAAAGATGCCATAAATATTTCCATATTTAATTTTAATATATATGTATAAATAAAAGAATTATATGAGTTCAATATTGAAAGCGAAGGGAAAATGGCTAAGGATTGCTTCCCTAACAATGCGGGAACTATTTGATGAACGCATAAGCGGATATACACAAAAAGAAGTGTAATGCGTTGCCAATTGTCTAGTCATTAGCGTCTATGTGTTTGGCGTAGATGGACGTATTTTTATGTGTGCCCATCATAAAATAGTGAAAGTAAATTTACTAAGTGTTTAAAGACCGTTAATTTCTGTAAAATAAGTAAGACATTAGCTAACTTTAATAAGTTGAAGTGCGCGAGTAAATAAAAGGACGTAAAATAGACGAAGTGTAAAGTGATAGAAAACAAGAAGGTGCGAATAAAATATTTCACCAAAGTTAAACCCGAGGGTATGTTCATTCCATCCAGTACCACGACCCGAGATAACAAAAGAGTCAATAGCTCATCACCATCACAACTTCGTAATACATAAAAACAGCACCAAGTCATGGAACTCGGCTGGGAGATCTTACCATACCCTGCCCCCTGTAGTCCTGACTTAGTGCCAAGTAACTTCCAACTGCTTGGGCCCCTGAAGGAATTCCTTGGAGGACAACAATTCAACACTGATGATGAAGTGAAGCATGATGTCCTACAATGGTTCCATCTTAATACTAAACTTTCCTATGCTGAAGCATTCCAGGCATTAGTCAAATGCTGGGATAAGTGTATAGCTTGTAGCTGGAGATTATCTGGCAAAATAAATCCACTTTCCAAACTTTGAACTTTGTTCTTCTATTTTTTTAAACTAAGTCCCAGATTGACTTGAACAACCCTCATCCTTCTATGTCTTAATGTATACTGAAAAATAAGGTTTTTCCTGACATATAAAATTATAGCAAAGACTGAATTAGAGTTGTATATATAAGAAAGTTTTTCTTGAAATGTAAAGTAAATATTAGACTAGACTTCATTTTATTTAGTTAAAATTTACAGGTGAGTGCAGTTTCATAATTCTTTAATCATATCATCAAACCAAACACATAATTGTTTATACTGGTTGCCAACATTATGGATGCTGGGTAATGCAATTTTTACTGTATTACCAACCACTGAAACTACAATAAATTTGTTAACAGGATCAATCAGCAGTATTTCAAAATTCATAATGGGTCCTTATTTTCAAAATGAAAATCTTTCCCCAAACCATTAAATCTATAGGTATATTTAATTGTTTCAATAATTTAACCTCTGGATTTATTTCATGATTAAGTTACCAAAGGGTTTAATCCTTCACAAAAATTTGCTGCTTTTAACAGTTTAATTTATAGGTTAATAAAATACCCCTAAATAAGGAATAATTTAACATAGAATATAAGTACATCAACACTGCATTAATTAATGGTTTTAATGCAGATTTTATTCATACAAAGAGGAAAAAATTAAATACCAAAAGGCTGTAAAAGAAGTTTCTACCCTCAAGAAAATAAAAGGTGATTGTATTTTTAAAAAGTTTATTTGCCATCCTTGGGCTAACAAAATATTTGCAAATATTTTAAAGAACATGTAATAACTTTGCTGCCTCAGAATAAATATAATATAACAATTTTGTTAAATTTTTCTAAAGAGGAAAAAATTTGAAATTTTTAAAAATATGGCATTTATCAGTTTAGCCGTTTGGATTATGACAGGGTGTACATTGATAAAACCAAATGCCATTTGGAAACCAGAATGAACAGACATTTTAGAAATGTTAAATATAAACAGATTGATGAATCTGCTGAGATCATTTTTGGTAATCTAGCCATGAAATCAATCTGCCTCACATTCAGGAGGTCCCAAGTTCAAATCTCAGCTATGGTGAGTTTCTTAGATAACTTTTTTTGCTGGACTCTTCCCTTATCTTGAGAAGATGAATGTCAGATGCTCTAAGATTTAGGGATCTGGGGCCCATTTGAGCATCTTTTCAACCTTTTTTATCCATTTGACCTGCCTGGTTAAAGGACTTTTTCTGCAAAAAAATGTAACATTTTCCATGAAAGGGATGATTTGGACTGAGGGTAATTTCTTAAACATTTTGCTTCACACCTTTGGAAAAATACTGAATTATGCTTCTCTGAACATATTTTTTTAGAGAAATGCTTTATTTTTGAGACCCCAAAACTGAATTTCTTGCAAAATAACCAAATCAAATGTTTGAGTGGAATGTAATGTGTTTAGGAAATGAAAATTTCTCACATTTGCATCTTATAAGGTTTGTAACAAGCTTATTAGTCAACAAGTGAGTTTGTACAATCAAATAATTGTCCCATATTATTCCTGACCTGCAGGAATGATGATGATGATGACGACGACAATGACAGTAACGACAACGATGATTAATAATAATAATAATAATAATAATAATAATAATAATAATAATAATAATAATAATAATAATAATAATAATAATAATAATAATAACAGTAACAGTAACAATAATAATAGTAAAAGTAATAATGATGATAGTAATAATGATAATAATTGTGATAATGATGATGATGAGGATAATGATGACGATAATGATGATGATAATGATAACGATAATGATAACTGATGATGATAATAATAATAATAGTAGTAATAATAATAATAATAATAATAATAATAATAATAATAATAATAGTAATAGTAATAGTAATAGTAATAGTAATAGTAATAGTAATAGTAATAGTAATAGTAATAGTAATAGTAATAGTAATAGTAATAGTAATAGTAATAATAATAATAATAATAATAATAATAATAATAATAATAATAATAATAATAATAATAATAATAATAACAACTAATGGTATGAAGGAATTACCATTCATGATTTTCATCTAAGCAAAGCCCATATAAATATGAAAAATTGATCAAAGATGTGTATGATGGGATGGATTTATGTTTGAAAAGTGAGGTGTAATGGTAATGGATTGCAGATGAAACTCGATCATCTCTACTGAAGCTGTGTATGGAAGGAGTTCACGTGAGCGAGAGTTTGGACACCAATGTGATAGCAGACAAGCTGGAGGGATACACAGGCTCTGACATCAGCAATGTTTGCAGGTAACTTCATACAAGCCACTCAAATTTCTCTATTATGTAACTTTGGTTTCTTCTTCTTCTTGTTCCTCTCCCTCTTCCTCTTCATCCTCTCTCTTTCTCTTCCTCCTCTTCTTCCACTTCCTCCTCTTCTTCCTCCACCTCTTTTTCTCCTGTTCCTCCTTTTCTTCCTGTTTCTCTTCCTCTTCTTTTTCCTTTTCTTCCTCTTCCTTCATCATTTTTAGGTTTTTCTACTGCATATTTACTGTAAGCAGAGGAAGTATTGTACCCCACCCAAAAGTATGATACAGAGATTTCACTGGAGACACATATTTGTAGACTCCCTAAATCCAAAGAAAGTATTTTTAGAAAAAGGGTAGTTTGTGTGTGTGTCTGTGAACACCATAACTCAGAACAAAAAGTCAGTTAAGTTTAAATACCAAACTTATTTACTGCTCTGCTTCATCTCTGCCCTTTGTCCGGCTTGTAGTCTCCCTTCACCTCATCTGTCCCTCTTGGGGGCTGGTAGCCTACAATGCATCCATTCTGGGTTGCAGTGGTGAGCTGTTCCACTCCTTTCCAATACCTCATAAATACCAAACTTGGTAGTTAATGAGTATCTTCCAAGGAAACGAAACAAACATTTTTATAAACTCTCCCCATCCCAAACTACCTTTTATGAAGAACATTTTTTCAAAAATATTTGATTTTATCAAAAATAGCTCTAATGGTCTGTATTAAAATACCATATGTTTAACATATTTTCATGACAAATGAAATGTATATGTTGAATTTTCTGTGAATATTCTCTGAAGTTATCTTCGTTCTGAATGACTTTTGTATAACTGGCAAACTGTAAGAGATACATAAAATATTAGTGCACAATAAATGTAACACAAGAACCATGTGTCTATACATTTGTAGGGATGCAGCGATGATGGCAATGAGGCGCAGAATATCGGGACGAAGTCCTGCAGAACTCAGGAAAATCAAAAAGGAAGAAGTTGATCTGCCAGTGACAAGCGAGGATTTTGAAGAGGCTCTTGCAAGATGTAAAAAGAGTGTTTCTGCCAATGACATTGCGAAGTACGAGGCATGGATGGAAGAGTTTGGATCTTGTTGAGGTACCAACATAACTACTCTGTTACAAACTGAGGCTGCTGGCACTTTGCCGGATAAAGTTGCCAACAGCCATTAGAGTATTATAAACTGTACATATGATTTCTCTGTACCTTGTAACATAGAACAGTTACCTATTACAAATGATGATCAGGGATTTAGCTCTTTATTATTGTTGTTATGTTGTGAAGCTTTTCTAAATTCACTGTTAATGTTCCTGAGTGATATTGTATAAGGTTTTATCAGTGAATAAAACATTTTGTATGTTAAATGTGGGGCACTGCATCTCATTTGCTGCATCATGTATCCATCTCTCCTCTTCATCCTGCTCCTTTGCGTTTTACTACCATCTAAACTAAATCTGGTAATTACATGCTAAGTATTGAAAGTGGAAGACATTTCTGTCATCTTACCTAAGAAGGATTTACAAGACCAAACCTAAAATTAGTGTTGGAAATAGGAAAAATGGATGGCTGTTTTTCTAGATATCCAAATTGAGATGTGAACCCAGAAAACCCAGTCAGGTGTTACAGAGTAATATAGTGGAAGTGGACAGCTGGTGCACTGTGAGCTATGGGAGATCTATTGCAGCTACTATATTCCAGGAGAAAGCGATTGTTCATTGGTCCAGTCTGATTGTCAGCTGAGCTCAGGGACATTGAATACGTCATACAATTTGGAACATGCATCATGACTAGTAATATACCCACCAACAACAATACTCTTTTCTTCCTCCATCTTGCATTGTGTAAGAACAAATGAAAATTTGTAAAACACCACCACTTGAAGAGTAAACTTTACAACATGTATTACAAATAATAAATCACCATAATAGGAATAGCAGAGTTATGGAGGGTGTTTAGCACTGAAGTTGTGCTTATTGTACCTATGTCCCCAAGGGGGCACACCTGGGAAGAGGGATGAGGTGAGGGTAGTCACCAGGCAGCCAGATCCAGGCTAACAGTACAAATATTGACAGAGGTTCCTAAGATTTCCCAAATTGGTGACTCCTCAAGGTATTTAGGTCTTCCGAAGTCTTCCTAGGGGGACTCCGGCAGGGTCCAATGCCCTCGTATGCTAGCCCCCTATCTGGATCTCATGGACAATGTGGGATGCCAAGAGTTCCTGTGTGCATATCATCCCTGCCATGCTACACCTAGTGCCTTCACTGACACTTGTGATCCTGAAAGAACAGGATGAATGAGGGATTAAATAATTAATGAAGGGAAATGGAAGGATAGGAAGGTTGGGGAATGTACAATCCTTCCCAAAATTTGTCTAACAACCCAGGGAAACCCCTGAAAAAACCTATAGGTCAGGAAGGTCAGCAACAGGAATCAAACCCACAACCTCTCAAATACAAGCCTCACACGTTACTGCAGAGACATCTCCTTCAGTAATCTGCCCTATGTAGTAAATATACACCTGTTGATGAGATGTTAAAGAATTCCTCCATAGTACATGGAGAGTAAGTAAGACTTTTAAATCCTTCTTGAACATTTTATGTGAGTAATGTTATATGATGTTATTCAATGAGTCTTGGCAACAATGTAATTTCTTTTGAACATGTGCCATCACTGTACTGCCTGTTCAAAACCCCATAGCAAAGCAAACCATAACAAATTTAACCAACATATGGCAACTATGTGAGGACATAGCATACAAGGTGGACGTAAACAGATTGGAACAGTGAGCATGTGTGAAAATTGTCGTACACTGTGGCCGGAATGCTAGTCAGTGTCATGTGGATGCACAAAAAGAGTTGAGGACTGCAGACTTGCCATAAAGTGTATGCCCCATGTCTGTCTGTACTGACATGTGACTAAACAGTGTTTAACAGAGGACTGACATTGGACTGTGGAAGAATTAATAACATACAGGTATGTCAAGAGCAACAGTGTTCTGCATCTTCTGACATGACTTCAAGGTGCACAAGAAGTGCTTCTGATGGGTGAAGAAAGGTTATCTAGCAGAGATGAAGAAGTGGATGCAATATGAGACCAGCTATATCAACTTGAAGCGGTTTGTGTGGGAAAAGAATGATATATCTTCTTTCTTGGAAGTTTGTAAACAGTATTGTAATAATCAATTTAAACCTTGTCTCATTTGATGTCAAATCACTATTCCCCAGAATACCACTAAAACAACTCCCATTGTTGATCAAAAACTGGCTCACATCTATTGGTATGTCATCACCAGAAATTACAGACTATGTAGAACTCACCAAACTATGCACAGAACAAAATTTCTTCCAGTTCCAGACAAAATATTTCCGTCAAACCTCAGGTTTAACAATGGGCAACCCTCTCTCACCCTTCTTGGCAGATATTTACGTAAGTACATTAGAAATTAGGATCACCAAAGGTTTCCCATGGAGTTCAAACTCTGGCAGCGGTATGTATTTGACATATTTGCAATAGCCCCAAAAAAGCACATTGGTGATGCTCTAAAACTCCTAAACATCAAGGAAAAAAGCATAAAGTTCACTGTGGAATTGGAAAGTGATGAGAAACTACCACTTTTGGATTTACAAATAATCAAAAACAAGAATAGAATAAACTTCGGCATTCACAGAAAACCAATACAGACGGACAATTACATAAAAGCTCATAGTTACAATCCAAGAAATCACAAACAGGCAATCCTCAATAGCTTAACACATAGATTTGTGAACATCCCCTTTCCGACAGAAGAATACAAAGCAGAATATTGCAAAATAATTGAAATAGCACAAAAAAACACGGCTTCCCCAGATCATTAGTAGACAAAAAAGTGAAATGAGCAGAAACAAAAAAGTTACTAAAAGAAACTACAACACTCAGAGCAGCAGAAACAGAACTGACATTCAAAACATTCATATTCCATCC
Organism: Tenodera sinensis; assembly: GCA_030765045.1. Classification (NCBI taxonomy): domain Eukaryota; kingdom Metazoa; phylum Arthropoda; class Insecta; order Mantodea; family Mantidae; genus Tenodera; species Tenodera sinensis. Next base: position 11,374,891 of record CM060965.1, read on the forward strand.
TTGGGCCTTCGAAAAATTGAAAAAAGTTTGCAAAGAACAGAACATTCAGCTAGCACCAGTGAACCACCACTCCATAAAAAAATCTACTGAACTCAAACATCAAAGATGCCACTCCACCCAATAAAAAATCTGGCATATACCAAATTAAATGCAGTGACTGTAATGAAGTGTATATAGGAAAATCAAAAGAAATTTAGAAATAAGATCCAAGGAACACTTTGGAAATGTAAAAAACAAACAGTTGGAAAAGTCAACAGTCGCCAACCACTTTTGGACAGAAAACCACAACATAATGCTAGAACCAAAGCTCCTCAAACACGTAATGGGAAAATAAGAGCTGTCCACGTAGGAATAAATTTTCATTTTGGAAAATAGAAAGAGTATTCAATTTCAACATCCCTGAGAAAGATATCTTTAGCAAGTTCCTTGAACCACCACCAGAGTAGACCTCAGAGAAAACATTGCCATCCACACCAGGGAGAGCCAGCTGATGTCCAGTTGATAATGGAGGAAAATCAGCCTCTGAAACATATTCCAGTAAATTATAAGTAAATATTGTGTATTGACTCACCTTTTTGGTTTAAAAAGAGAATGATATGCTCAATTGCATTACTGCTATTGATGAAACCTGGGCACAAGTGTACAAACTATAATTGAAGACCAAATCTACCTGTAGCAGAAATTACATCTGACTGAATTGATGAGAAAATTCACACTAATATTTCCCATGTCAACTTATATCCATTGAATATGTATAAATTTCCTACTATGCAAATATTGTGGTTGTATATGTAAACATCTTTTCAGAATCTGAAACTATTTAGCAATGGGAATCATGACCAACATCAATCATAAGAAAAAGTTGTGATCAATAATGAAAGAGAAACAATGGTTGTTGACCATGTGAATAGGAAGAGTAAATACCACCCCTATATACCACTAATCAAAATGTCGTGCAGTATAGACATGTATTTGAGTGATTGCACATAATGGGCTACATAATGGTAATCCGTAATTGAGGATTGTATTGCCAAAAGATATTCCGAGAAACATTACACAAGAAAATTTACTACATGTGATTGTGCATTAAAAGTTTATTAATATTTTACGAGAAAAGCTGAGAAAGCTTAAGAAATCGAGATATTATATTGAGTTTGGCATATGCAAGAATTGCAAAGAAAGATAGTCAACAATCGAATAGCATTGGAAATTTATCGTGATTATATTTGTGAAGTGTGCAATGATTTGTTGTAATGTTGTTACTTCATTGCAATAAAATTGCTTTCAGTGAAAACTTGAATATTGATTGATAATATGTTGCTGTTAGCTAATGCTGGATTTCTGACAATAAAGTCATTAATCTTCTTACTCTCCAATATTTTTCACTGATGGATGGGGCACTAGAAGTGGCCTGGCATATTTGAAGGTGGTCTTGGTCCATTTCCTCTTGCAGATCACATAGAGGACAGAGTGGTGAAGAATATATCCCAATTCTGTTCAAATGTTTTGGCAGACAATCATGTGCCATAATAAACCTCAAGGTGCAACTGCCGTTTTTCAAGGATACTCAGGAATTACTTTTGAATGTTGGGTAGTTCCCATCTTAATTTTTTTATTTTTCATAGTAATATTTTGCAATAATATGTATGTATGTACTTATGTTGGAATATGGACTTCTGTAAACTGCACTGTCACACAACCTGGAACTTAAAAATATTCTGCTTTCCTAATGCGCTCATCATTTTCTCCATGACTGTACATCTGCAACAAGTGCCACAGATGGATACCAATGCCCATGGTGTTCAACACCTTCCCCATAAGTGGGAACACTGTTTGCATCCCCTGAGGGACTATTTTGAAGGACAACTGGTGCATTGAAAAGGTGCTATGGATATTGATTGATGCTTGTTTCATTTGTACTCATGCACAATAAATTTACACAGAGTTCCATTGTGTGTTCTTCATTTCAACCTGTGCTGCTAACTCCTGTCCTCTATCCCTATATTCTGCTGGCACTGAGATCCACATTATCTTCACTGGGCAATGCACAGTGTGGATCTCCCCTGTTGCTATATTATCCCGTAGTTGCCAAGACTTATGCAGTGACCCTCATATGAAGTAAAGGAACTAAAGGAAGCTAGAGGCAACAGGCAACAGAAATGTGTGCAGTACCTAACAGTTGTTGGCTAGAAGATTGTCCCATTTCTGAAGCTACTCAGAGTACAATGAACAAGCCTTACAGCCAACCAATCCACTCTGTTTCTTGTGAGCAAACATACGTCATCTGTTCTACACTGGCATATGCCATAAAACCTTAAACATGAGGAGCAAACACAATGAAAGGGAAATGATGGAGAGCAAATCATGCTAGAAGAGAGTCCACCTGAGTGCTCTGCTACCAAGCAGGAGAAACCAAAAAAAATCCAAGGTTAACAATAATTGAACCTAGGAATTCCCAAATGTAAGCATCACACATTATCATAGAGTCACTTTTCTTAGTCCCAGGTCGACAACTAGAGTGAAGCAAAATGCATGGCATATTTATAGATCTAATGTGAATCTGGACAACTCCGTAGTGCAGTTGGTAGCATACTAGCCTCTGGCATGGAGGACCCGGGTTCGATCCCTGGTACCAGCATGGGGATTTTTCTCCCACTGGGAGTTCTGGAACAGGGTGCACTCAAATGCCCATTAGGTCCCAGGGCGGCCAATTGAGAAGCTACTTGATGTAGAAGTAGCGGCCCCAGGTCAAGAAGGCCACATACCTGACCAGGAGGGCTCAGGACGCTGACCACGTCCTATCCTCTAGCACTACACCTCACCAAAGACACCTGTAGTGGACAAAGGTGAGGGACGCAATGGCTGGGCGGCAAGCCTTGGCCCTTCACAGGCCGTTGTGCTGGCATTTACTTTACTTTTTAATGTGAATCTAGGTAGTATACATAGCAAGGGCAATTTGGAATTGTTTACTCATGAACTCATTACAGGAGGTCAGCCATTCCAACTACTCATGCAAATATGCATTCAAGCTGTGAAAGCTCATTTGTTTAAATAGTGTAATTGATATTAAGTGTTTATTACACCCAGGAGATCGCCATTGTCAATATCTTCAAATATCAACAACTTTCTGGTACCTGAAGCTTGACATCCTGACACTACATGATTCCAACAAGATGGGGCTACTGTTCACACAGTCAATATCAGCCTGACCACATTGCAGCAGCTGCTTCCAGGTTGACTAATTTTTCACTTTGGTGACATCTGATGCCCAGCCAGATCCCCTGTCCTGTCAGTTCCAGATTTCTTTCTGTGGGGGTACCTTTCTTTCTTTATCTGATTACCTCCCAATATGGAGGACTGACTCTGCCTAGGACTTACAAACCTGTACCTAGAGTCAGATGCCTGTTGGGGAGCAGACGAACATGGACCAGACAGAGTGAAGTGGTCAGTATGAGAGTGAGGAAGAGGATGATATGAAATGTAGGTGATAGTGGAGCAGTTGGTGGAATGAGTGGCTGGGAAAACTGGAGAACCTGGAGAATACTTGCCCAGATGCTGCTTTGTCCATCACATGCACGTCTCTGGGGTCGAACCCGGGCTGCCTTGGCGATAAGCAAATGATCTAGCCACGGTGCCGCCCCTGTGTGGAGGATACTTTCAAGGAGAAATCTTTTCCACTTGTAAGGAGACAATTGCAGAATTAAAAACTTCCATTCATCACAAAATTGCTGAAATTTCACACAACATGCTGATAAGTGTGATGGATAGCTTTCTGAGTCGACTTCGTCCTTGTGAAGTCAATGAAGGCATGTTATTTTCAGAAAGTAATCTGTTTTCATCAAGTGGTAAAGTGTGAACATTGTTTTAAAATAAATGGCATTTACAGGTATGAGTCATTCTGTTTTAATTCATTGTTCTTTTTTTATAAGTCATTTTGCTCCACCCTGTACACAAAATGCAATAAGTTCAGTTTTAAATCAGATCAACATGCTATAGCCACTTACCACTCCAAGAAGATGGATATAACAGAGAACATCAACAAATTCAGAAGTAGTCAAAGCACATACATAGAGCACATAATAAAACCAAATAAAAAATAGTTGAAGGATATAACTGGAAGTTGTTTCTGAGTTGTTGTGCTGTGGTCTGTTGGAGATAAATAGATGTTCCAGACGTTTCGACCACTAATGCAGTGGGCATCTTCAGTGGCATGGTCAAAGTCTCCTCGGAGAAGGTATTGTTGCATCTGATGTGTTAGAGCCTCTAAAACTCAATAGTAACAGGCATTCAGTCATCAAAGGAAGAAATTTCACATAACAGGAGAAAACAAAGTAAGCCAATCAAAACGGAGCAACACTATAAACGCCCAGCTCACTTCCCCAGCCATCTAGCCTCATGATCAACTACAGAGAGCACTCTCAATATAAAGAGAACATAATAACATGCACTAAGCATGTTCTGCTGATCTGTTAAAATCATGTTCACCAATAGTAAACATATATGTCATAAGAGGTAGAACACACGGCTTGTGTGTTTAAAAAACACCAACAGTAAGTTTGTTGGCATAAATAAATAATAATATATGTCATAGTTCAGCAAATTATGTTGAATTTGAATTTATTGTTCTTATGTACACAAATCTACATCCTTCTTACCAGATTTTTACAGCATTCCTATGTATTTTGCAAAACATAAAAACCCTGCCCGACTCCTCTGCCAAAGATGGCAGAGGAGTACTTTGAGTACTTTGAGGCATGGTTTGCAAGGTTTGCAGTTTAAAAACTGTATATGAATATGAGTTTATTGAGTACCAAAACATATACATGTTTAACTACCTATGAACTTGGGTCCTAGACCCTCTGTCATATGACAGCCCTCTGCGGTTCTCTACATATAATTCTTGACGTGTGCTGTTTATTCTTTGACTACAGTTAATTTGTTCAAACTTTGTTCAAACCTGTCTTTTTAACTTTCATCTTTTTAATTCACTTATTTTCACCAAATTCTTGTGTACTTTCTTTTCCCTAAGATCATTACTATTTTAGATTACCCATTCCATTCTAAAATTTACTTTCCCCTCATTTTTATGTTTGTTGATTAATAATTTCCTACACCTCACTTATTCATTTTCTTCTTAACTCTATGTTTATCACTTCCAATTCCTTTCCTCAGTTAACTTTTGCTATTTTAAAGTGCTTATTTGACATTAGCCCTAAACTCTTATTTCCATCCCCCCTACTACCCCTGAACACAGTTCACTTGATCTTCCTTGTCACTCAGCATGGAGCACCATTTTCCTCCCTTTTTTCTTTGGCTTGCTATATATTAACACATGTTCATTATGTTGTTGTTTTCTAGTGCCTTGCATCTGGCAATGAAGCCATCAGCATTCGTGCTTTCCAATACTTTTGAACTGTAGTTTCTTCTGATCTTAATGCTTCACAGGTCTTCAAGTGGTCTTCATTCATTGTAGAATTCTTAAAGTATTGTGATGAAATTTGCCTAAAGATGTCCCCACCCGGAGATCTGATTGGGGGACAGTTCATGTTCATTATCTGATATCCACTTTTTTGATTTAATATCTTTCTAAACATGAGCTGGACTTTTCTGCTCGCCCTTCTCCTGTTTCAATCTGTCCATATACGTAATACCTGTGTCAGTGTCCTCCCATTCCACTCGGTCATACTCCACTACTTCTTGTTTACCCGGTTTATTTCTACTTGACTTTGAAATTGCCCCTTTGTTGTTTGAGTAACTTGCACTAACATGTTCGCCTTTACTCGCTGTATCTAGGATAGCTCGTAACATTTTCAATCCCCTACCGCCATATTTTTTCTCCAAGGAATTATTGTCACCAATCACAGCATCTTTCTTCTCCTTCTTCTCTGTTACCTCGTCACTTGCTAATTTCCTCTCCTTTTTCTCTCTTGCATCTGTTCTTGAGATCATATGACTTTCCCCTCTCAGCAATCCTTCGAAATGTGGTACAGCTGACTTATTAAGCTTCTGTGCTTCCTGACTTGTCACTTCTTGAATTTCCGCTGCTAGTCTGTTAATTCACTCTTTTCCTCTGCAATTTGTCCATTTGTCCATAATTTGAAACCTCTTATGTATGTCTGTTTCTCCTCACTTTTTTCTTGTCTTTTCTGTTCTATTAATTTCTTCATTTGCTGCCTATGTTTCTATGATAAGTCTTTGTTGATAAAGATGTTTGTTACTTTCAGTTTTTCTGTTTCTTTCAGTACGTTTTAGGTTGCATATGTTCTTGTAAATTTTGCTAGAATGTTCCTTCTTCCATTTCTTCTTCCGAGTCTAAATGCTTCACATATTTCATAGTTATTAGTGGTCATCTGTAACTTCTTCTCCAACACTTCCTTTACCTCTTACCTTGGATCGAAGTCTGTCCTTGTTTTTATTCTGACAAATACCAAGTTATATTTCCTACTTCTGTCCTCCCATTTTCCTATTTATTTATTCATCCTTAGATCAAATACATGATATTGGATATATCAAAATATACAAAATATTAACATCATTTCTTAGGTATTTTAACAAGTATAATAAATTACACACCCAGAAGGGGTTCACGGAAAAGTATTTACAAACTCTTCAACTGAGTAAAAACAATGTTGCAATAGCAGATATTTCACCTTGCGGTTAAATGCAGTTTCTGAGGTGGCAAGTTTAATATTATCGGCTAACTTGTTATATAAGGTAATTCCATTTTCTCTTTGATGTTTTTTAGTTCTTCTTTTAATGTTTCTATATTTTTAAGTATTTCCTCTTCTTTCTTGACTAGTTCTCTTTTTTTATTTCCCTCTATCCTGCCTTCCATTGCTAGTACTTTTCCTATTTCCACCAGCTCTGCTATCGCTTTGTCTGTAGTATCTTTACCAGCCATGTCCTGAGCATCCTTTTTCCTCTTGGCACATGTCTCTGTCTCTCGTTGCTAGCTCAGTACTCTTTGAAAATATAAAGGCACCAGAAGACAGCTGCATTGCCTCTCACCCTGTTTATGAGGGTTGCTGTTTGTTATGTAATGATTCTTAGCCAGTGGCAGAGGGAGCTTAGAGATCTTTTATGATTTGCAAAAATGTATGCAATATGTGTCATGCATTTTTACCCTCCTGTTGCTTTTGGGCCCTGATCTTTAGTAACTTTGGTGGCCAATACGTTGTCCTCTTTATTTGTTAACATTTTCATTGCTATGATTTTCCTATTGATGCTATCGTATTTTCTATCTCATATTTCTTACCTTCATACTCTTACTTCCTCACCAGAGGAAGACAGCCTCAAGCAGTGTGGCATATTGGAATAAAGAGCAAGTCTAAATTTGTGTGATGTCAAGTGAGAGCTGTGTAACACCATGTTGCTCTGTATGTATGGAACTGGAGCATTCAGTCAGGTGTAGCACTCTTGGTGATAATAAAATGGCCTGTACGAGTAGCCAGTGTTTCTGTCTGGTTCTGTTCCACATCCTCTAGTAACTTGTCAGATCAGAACCTGGACATTATGTCCTAATATTAACTAAAAAAAAACTAAACAGAAAGTGTCAGAAAACATCCACATCATTTTGTTCTGTATGGCTCTCTTCCAAATTTGCAGACAAACTGACATTATGCTCTGTTCTATTTACTTTATAACATGACTGTCGTTTATCTAAACTAGAATAGTTATACAAATATTTTCTCCAGACATAGAACCGAAAAGTAATTGATTATAATCTGTGGCCAAGTGTAATTAAAACAGTAAGTATTAATATTACAACATCCTAGATGTTAGTTGTGTTATTAACACCAGATATCTTTCCTACATTGCTCCATCTCACATGTCTCAAACTAGTTTCTCTTCCCTTGCGGCAGCAGTAATGAGTGCAATGACATCAAAGCTGAACTCGTCTAAGTGAGCATGTTTAGCAGTGTGTGCTGACATCATACCAGCCTACCTGTCCTTCCAGACAATATTCTAAACTCTCTCTTGCTTCACACATTGTATCTCTTCTTACTCCTTTCCTTAATATTGCTCCTGTCCTTGCCTATGATACCAAAATTATACATATTTGAACAACATAGTAATTTTCAACAGTTTTTCATAGTGTGGCATCTTCCAGGAAGCAAACAGACACTTTTAGCTGGTCTGTCGAAGGGAACAGACGTGAAATTTGTCTTCATGTCAAAGTATGCAAAAACTAACGGACATAAAGTGAACATCATAAAGCTTATTTGTGTATGTGAATTATGTTACTTGGTTGGTGAATTATATGATAATACATGTATATTGGTCGGCAAAGTCTCAAGTGAAAATTGATGCTTTATTAAAAGACCTTACATTCAGAATTTGTATCCATCCTTTCAAAGCCACTTTGCATGCCCAGAGAGAGAGAGAGAGAGAAATCTCATAGCTTCTATCGGTGGCAAAGAGGTTGATTCAAAGGAACTACGAGACATTTTTAGGTGGCAGGAAGCATTGTCGCTTCACCGTTAATGTTTGACCAACAACAGTATGTAATCCTTCTTCAAAGTTCACATCAATGTGAAGTATGTAAAAAATACTGCTTCACCCAAGCAAATCCTTCTCTCTTGTTAAAAGGTAGAATCAGAACTGAAAGAAAAAAGAAAAAAATTCAATGCCACAGCTATGATTTGAACCACAGATCATCTGCTCTATGGACAGCTGCTCTTAACCACTGGGCTACCATGGCAACATGTCGGTACAGCTGTGGTATTGAATTTTTCAGTTCTGATTCTACCTTTCAAGGTTTGCCTATAAACGGTTTGTGTGTTAGAACCAGTTATCAGTGATTGGCCTAATATATGGAAACCTTCTCAGTAGTTGTAATGCAATATGAAAGAATCTATCACCCAGCATCCGTAGCGACGATGACCATAACAAGCAGTGATACTGAGGATGCGACTAATTGACGTGCACAATTGGTCTGCTGAATTGAAATATTCAAACTCACAAAAGATAGGTGAAGTTATTAGTCTCTAAATATTTATTATATTTGTTGAATCTGTAACCTGTTTGTCACAGATGCCCATATACCTTTCTCTGCCCCATTCCTTTTTTATTATGCTCCAAGATATCTTCTGTTGCTCCCCACATTTGTTTTTCCATGTCCTCTATTCTGTTCCTTACTACTTTCCAAAAATCCCTCTCATTTCTTACTTCTGTCTCCATACCATCCCCATTCCTAACCTGTTTAGGAATTTTCCTATGTTATTTTATCAACACTTGCTTTTTATTGATAAATAGACATGTCCTCTTTTCATGCATCTGTACATTTCATAACCCTTTTTGTGCATGTTTTCTACTGGGTCTTCCCATTGACAAGCCTTTCAGTGCAGATTTTCACGAAATTATATACTAGTGCTAGCTAGTATGAGACTGTTTACTCCTTCTGTGTTCCTTAAATGTAATAACGACACACCAAGGAGGAAGGGAAGATGGTAATAAAGCAAGTTTTAAAAACAGTCAAATAATTTATTCACCTACGAGCTCCAAAAGATACACACCCCCTTGATTACACTGGAAACTTTTCATAAACATTCCAAAGGAAGGATTACACATCAATGGAACATCATAACACCATCGAGGACAGATACATTTAAAATGAGTTTCTTCCATCAACCAACATTATTGACAAAATATTTCAACTTTATCCAGAGGTTGTCTTTGTTAACAATAGAAAACAACTTTATATATAGGAACATTGGGATGGAACATTTAATATACACATAAATGTATGAGAAATAAGTCTTTACATTAAATGACACCAATAAACATCAATAACATTTATATATTGCTTTAACTTGTAACAATAATTCTGGTAGCTTATATGTAATATTGCTAGTAAAATTGTGCATGGCAGAAAAATATGTGCAATGCTTGTTTATATCAGAGACAAAGATAGAAATGGGCTTCTTTGCCTCCGTCACTTGTGGCCTCGTATGTTTTGTTGTTCATTGAAAGAAATGTAGTAATCAAAGTATTTGCTTAAGTAAGTAAGCAACACCTTTGAGCTTCTTTGTAATATTATACTTCATTGTTGCTGCTGTTTATGCAAGCGCTTAGGAAGTTGTATTAAGTTACTCAATAGAAAATGGTGGCACAGAAAAATACAGACATATTTACAGTGATAGCTATGGACTACTTCAATGAGTGAACTTTTACACAAAGTAGTTTATTCATCAAACATTTAAGTCTGATCATCTTACTCATTCACTCATACATGTTTACAGTGATGGCTATGGACTACTTCAATCAGTGAATTTTAAATGAAGTAGTTCATTCATGAAACATTGGAGTCTGATGTGGAGTCATGGGGAATGAAGCTGCAGACTCACTTGCAAAGAAAGGCACAACAATAAAACAAAAATCTAAATTCAATTTCTCATATTCCTCAATAAAACGCTTGATCATTAAAAAATTTTCTCATTCATACCTACAAGAAATAGAAACAAATGCCAAAGATAAAAAATGGATTACAGTACTTTCCAACCCAGATATAATCCCCAGAGACCAAGGAAAACAGCGGTTGCAGCCTTCCGACTATTGACAAATCACGACTGCTTAGCAAGTCATCTCTACAGAATAGGTATCTCAGCCTCACCAATATGTGTCCTGTGTAACGATCCAGCAGAAATGAACGAAGACCACTTGAAGACCTGTGAAGCATTAAGATCAGAAGAAACTACAGTTCAAAAGTATTGGAAAGCATGAATGCTAATGGCTTCATTGCCAGATGCAAGGCACTAGAAAACAACAACATTGGAGTCTGATCTTGTTCACTCACTCAAGAAACAAACTGAGCAAAAGTACACCTAGTATGTTAATTGTGTCAAAAAGTTTACAACAGTGCTTCAGGCGACCTGGCAATGAACTGGTTTTAGAATGTCTTTCTTTCTCCTATCATGTTACTGTCTGTGAAGGGTTTGCAACCAGCAGAAGTGGGTAATATGGGAAGGTGATGTGACCAAGACTGCTGCTCCTTGAGATGCTGAGCGGGCATCTGTTCTATAATTGGCTCTGAAAATTGTCTCTTCCACTGGTAGGATTGAACCCGCATGTATTCACTCCATGGTTAGGAACCAGACGATGATAGCCTCACTAGGGATCTGAACATGACTGTTAGAGACTTTTGGGTCTCTTATTACTCAACAGACTGTCCTTGATATCTGCCATTTTTATATCCTCAGAGTTCAAAAAGGAGCCTAGAGATGCATAATCTAACGCCAATGAAATAGCCAACAGCAGCCCTAAGTCTAGCTCTAGTTAAGTTCAGTAGAAACTCAGTTCACCATCAGGTCCCATAATAAATTCATGGGCTTGTCTGGCAGCAGTTTGTTTACCCTAGATCTCAAGATGATCATGAGCCATAAGCTGAGTTATCCCATATTTGATAATTCAGAAGGGCTCAGGTCTGCCAGGAACCAGAACCTGACGCTCTAGCACACAGCAATCTACAGCAGCTCAGCCTGGGCATGGCAAATGGCTCTTCTTGTGCAGACCATTAGCCATTGTTTGCCATCTTACTGCTCCTGAAGATTTGTTTTACATGCTCCCAGTAGTTTCCCTTTCTAGAATGTTCCCTTTCTATACGGGCCCTATATAATGGCCTGGTCATTGCCTGATAGTCCAATCTAGTCTAGCCAAGTTGAGACGAGTTGGAATTGACAGTGCCAAGTGCAGAAGAGTTGTGACTCAGCAGTGCAACCGTGATTTGATGAATCAGTTGTGTTTTGTTCCGAGTACAATGCTAAGTGCCTAGGTGATAAACAGGGTGTTTAGCAGTAATTGATGGTCTCATTTGTTACAATATTATAGGGTGTTTCAAATTTAAATTGGAGGTAAATTATAGTCAGTACATTTTCTGTTATGCTTCCATCTAATGTTAGTAATACAATATGATAGGGTGCCTTCCTCAATGTTTCCAACCTAACATCTTATTTTCAGTTAATTTAAAACTGTACTTAAATTTAATAGTTTTCATCTAAAATATCTGGCTTTAATTCAAAAGTACCCCACTGTGACAAAAGTATACGCTGGGATTGAACATGTACACTCTTTTTCAGACAAGAATGATCCTTATTATTTATTTATGCCAACAAACTTACTGTTGCTGTTTTTAAACACACAAGCCGTGTGTGGGCAATGTTTGAGAGAGAGAATCGGAACTGAAAACTTCCATACCACAGAGGGATTTGAACCACAGACCCTCCACTTATATCAGGTGGGTGCTCTGCAGATACAAATGTTTCATTAGTAATACAAGCTAAGCTGCATATTATTTAACAATATGTATAACTGCACCTGTCTTCTGCTTAATCTGTATCTCTCTGTTGTGAACAGTGCTTTTAGAATTCATAAGCCTAGGGCATATGTATGCATGTGCAGAATACAGCGAAATGAATCTAAACATTTCTACAGCTTTCTCTCCCTGAAATTAATTTGCGTGCCAAGCAGTGCAAATTAATTGCTGTACTTCTTAGAGGTGGCTATTGTGCAATAAATATATAACGCCTATGAACATTGCTCAGTGGTGCAAGAGCATTCTGTTTCACACTCTATTTCTCTCTTCTCTCCCATATGTTTACAACAAGATCATTGTAGTTTGAGACAGTTAAGGTTCTATATAGAGTATGGTCCTGAAATCTCTTTGCTGCACAAGGTATAAAACGCAATTAACCATAACTACAGTGGAATATACTGAAGGCCCTAAGCTTCAACGTGTAGCCAAGGGATGTTTTATATAAGCAGAGTAGTATAGCTGAAACATCAATGTAGCAAAAACGTAATGATCACCAATTACTCATTAACTAAGGATTACCATGCACGCACCATGGTATGCCAAACGTCTTTCCCTCCGTGATACTGTACTGGGTTACTATATGCCATACAGAACAGGTACCAGAACACATTATACAATTATTTAACATATTTTGGAGTGCTAATGTTACAATGTTTATTTCCTTTTGTTTCTCATTAGCTTTATAACTTTGTGGTAACATATTACATTGACCTTTTTAAAGCAGACAAACCATGGTATTAACAATTTGAAACCACTTTATGAAGAATAACATGAAGTACATGCAACAATAAAACAGAAAATAAGTTACAATTAGATTTGAAAGGTAGAACTGGAACTTAATGTGCTACAGCCGGAATTTGAACCACAGACCCTCCGCTTACTAAGCAGGTGCTCTAACCATTAAGCTACTATGACAACCTGAAATATGAACTGGTTTGAGAATTCAATGTCATCTGGTTTTTTGTTAAGCTTAATGGTTAGAGCACTACCTAGTAAGCGGAGGGTCTGTGGTTCAAATCCTGACTGTGGTATTGAATTTTTAAGTTCCAGTTCTACCTCTCAAACATTGTCCACACACGGCTTGTGTGTTTAAAAACACCAACAGAAGTTTGTTGGCATAAATAAATAATAATCAAAATTAGATTGTTTATTATGCCTGCTAATTTATAGAAAGAAGGCAATAAATATTTTTGTTAACTAAGCCAAGTTGTTTAATGTGTTGTAGCTATGATGATGATGATGATTATTATTATTATTATTATTATTATTATTATTATTATTATTATTATTATTATTATTATTATTATTATTATTATTATTATTTTAAAACATTTTATTTCTCTGTAAAAAGACTGGAAATTACTTTTAAACATATTTTTATACTTTTTAAATTCTTTTTTCCCAAAAGAGAAGAAATCAAAATGTTCAACATGAGTTCACTGGAAAGTTAAAGGATTTACGGTGCAAAAATACATGGAAATCAAGATGGAGGCACTACAGGTGAGATCATTACAATTTAATTTAAAGTTTAATACATTGAAAAATGAGGACATAGTGAATGGCACGATTTATTAAATTTTGATTCCCGTATGAAAGCAATCTGATCGTACAGTTTTACCTACAGGCCACAAGAGGAAATAAAGCTAGAGTAATTGAAACTGAAACATGCCTGTGAATATTTTATACTGTTTTATTTATGGCTTTCACTTAATTTGCATTCCCAAAGCTGAGTGACACATACAAATGCCAGAATCTTCCATTTAATTCTGAATGTCTTGTAACGTAAAAAGTGCATGATGTGATAAATATGTTGTGAATATTATGAAGTATATTAATGTAATATTTGAACTACAGTTCATTAAAATAATTTGTTAGTTCACCTGAGGAAGTGTTCATTTTGTATGAGTCTATAAGTACTTCCCCACAAAACAAATTTTCTGAGTTTTTTACAGAGGAAATTGATGAAGCTATTAAATGGTGTAGTGTTCACTTAAGATCTTGCCAATGCCAATCTTTTCAACTGTCAATGTGTATAGTCCAAGCAATGTACAGCAAAGCCTTATGGCATATTTCTTTGACATTATTAGCAATATTATGCTAGTTTTCTTCTTTTGTAAGGGCTTGCACAGAATAATAAGCCATAAACTGGATGATTAGATTTCAATTGTAAGTTAATGAAACTAGGTACTGCATTTCAACAATGTTGATGAATATTACAACTACCAACCCAAGGTAACCATGTACTGTCAAGTTCCTTGTAATTCCCGGACCTAACAATTCAATGTCTAGAACCAGTCACCTTCTAGACAGTGAAGTTATCAGACCACATGCACACATTCCCTTCAACACTATATACTATAGTATGCCTTTCTGTGGAGTTCAACATCATTAAATGGATTAAATGCCACGACAAGATTTAAATACAAGTCAAGTCAGCTATTTAATGCAACAGTGAAGTGGAAACATACAGTGGGCACAAAACTGGTCGAATTTTGACTGCCAAACCAGCTCCCAAGCCTAGGAGTTGTTTAATATTTAGCTTACTTGGAGTAAGCAATATGATAGCTTTGCGTACTCACAGTGCACAACACATACAGTCTACGTCAGTGTTTTGCATCTGGTTGCATTTTCAAAGAGAGCAATAATCTTATTTTATATTTGTGATTTGACTGGCAAGGTATTACATAGTCAGAGCAGGGGAATAATTGCACTTGCCTTTAACTTCATAAAGCAAGAGACAGAGATATAGGAATGAACGAAGATGTGGTGCAGCGCATAATCGGTGTAGGGATATTTGACATTGTCCTACAAACTCTCCAGTGTACAGTTGGCCTGATCTGATAACTAACTCACTTTGTAGCTGTCAAGTTTTTCACATTCTAGATCTCTTGTGCCAATTATAACATCCAGTTTGACCTTTCAGATATCATGCATGAAACACAGAAGAATGCTGGATCTCAGTTATATCCAAAGTGTATCAGAATCTACTTTTAGCATCAAATCACACCAATGGACCTTTGAAAGTGGAAACATATTGTCTGCGGTTATACAATATACCATTATTCCAACAAAGAGTATAGCTTGGTGAATGATGCATACTGCTTCCCATTTTGATCGTCATTTGGAGAAACATGCAATTGTCCATGTCGTATGTTACCAAAGAATTGCATATGCCAGGATTTACTTTTAGTACCATGAATGTTTGCAGTAATGTGCAGCCCCAGGAGGATTCTTGACTGGAATTGACTGCATCTGCTTATCCTCTTCGTATGCAGGATTTACATGTCAACACTTAGGGTCAGATGGTTGGTGAGAAGCAGACGCACTATGGATCAAGAATGGGTGATCAGCCCAAAGTGAGGAAGGTGGCGATATGAAATGGATGAAAGGAAAGGTGATTATGAAGCAGTTGGTGGAATGAATGGAGGTGTAAACTGCCCAGATGCTATTTTGTCCACAACAAATCCTATATGCAGTTCCCTGGGAACATCCACTCAGCCACAGCACTGCCAACTGATGAGTC
This sequence comes from Tenodera sinensis, assembly GCA_030765045.1. Classification (NCBI taxonomy): domain Eukaryota; kingdom Metazoa; phylum Arthropoda; class Insecta; order Mantodea; family Mantidae; genus Tenodera; species Tenodera sinensis. Next base: position 11,390,724 of record CM060965.1, read on the forward strand.
ACTAAATTCATATGGATTTGGAGAATGACTGGTAAAACAATACCTCATAATAGGTCTGTTCCAACACAGTCCCAGATTAGTTCATGTTGCCATGTGTTAGGAGGCACTGGTTGCCAGTCAGATGACCTTAATGTGCATAATCCAACTATCAGGGACTGTTGTTGGAACAACTTTGAGTGTCATCTGTCACGTAGTTGAGTACTTATAATGCAATACAAATATGCCAAACCTTCTGTACCACCATGTATTGGGAATTCTTAATTGGTTCATTAAAGCAGAATCTTCCATGTGTTGATGTTTGTAATAGATGCTTGTATTAAAAGCATACAGGTACTTTCATATTTTAAAAAGTTAATATCACAACTGATTGGCTGACAGTATGGTAACTGTTTAAGTTAGGCCGCAGATTTATCAGCAGTTATTATTGTATTTTACCCACACTTCCATAAGTACTGCTAATTATTTACATCATGAGAAATACCATGTCATGGCTTCTTTTCAATAAGCATTCTGGGGCAGCTGAATCAGATACCACAAGTGAAATATTATCAATAAGGATCACAGTTCTACAGTAATGTAGCATAAAACTAGACCTTAAGCAGGCTGTTACATACAATCTTTGATATCTGTCCTAAACAATGCAAAAGTTGTATTTTGGAGGTTCTAGTAATTACTAACTGTAAATGTTTGAAGTCCAAAAAGAAACAAGAAAAGAACTGTAGTAAATATTTTTAATCAAAGGTACTGCAAACAAGATGTTACAGATTTCCAACAAGTTTTTAATACAAATTTGTGTTGCATTCTAAGCAGAAACTGTAGGATATCTGAGACCTCCAAAAATAACAACAAGCAGTTATATTCAATTGGGTTTGTTGATAAAGGATTTACTAGTTAAGGATGAGACTTATCTTTAAGAAATCCAAGATTAATTTACAACTCAGTTTGCAAAATGTCTAAATAAACATACTGGCAGTGAAGTAACTGGTCCACAAATAGGAATAATATTTTGACAGTTAAACAGAAATAAACCAGAATAGTCCAGCAAGCAGCACCCAAGTGGACTAGTAACATGTGAAACCAGATCATGAATTGACTGTTCCAGGTAAAGTTGCATTGGAGCTGTGCATGGGCTCAGACAAAATCTCAACAAATGTACAGTGACAGTATATTTAAGAACCATTCCAAGAAGGCCTCTGATAAACTCTCTGAGAATAAACATGAACTGTTATTTCTTCCCACAAGCTACCTTCATTCTTGAGTTTGTAGACTTGCAAGTTCTTTGTGGCATCGTAGTACTATTTTCTATCCTTTTTATACATCTTTGGCCAGCCACATCTGCAGTTATGAAAAACAGGCGACCAAGTTCTGTTTTATCTGCAACTTTTTTTTTTGTCCTCCGTCATATAGTGTCATATTGAATGGTGAATGAATGAAATGATGCTCAAATGAGTCTGAGGTCCATAGAGCTTTAAGTTGCCAGACATTTGTCTTCTCAGGGTAAGGGAAAACCTTGGTAAAAGACCTCTGGATAACTCATGCTCAGTGAGATTCAAACTCACAACCTGTTGGACATGGGGTATATGCACTACCACTACGCTACAGAGGCGGGCATTTATCTGCAACTAATTTTATAACTATTTGTGTATTCAAGTAAGCAAAATAAAGACTTAATGAACAAATTCAGTGTTTAAGAAATATGAGAAAGGAAGATATAAGATGAGTTCTCTAAAATTTTTGCATAGTTGGTGCATACAGTAATTTTCAACATAAGCTTTCTATATACAGTCAAATGTCATTATAACAAATTTCCAGAGACTTTGAAATCAATTTCATTAAATTGGTTATTTAATATTTGTATCTCAAAAGAGCCAACATTGCAACTTTTAAACCCAATACAAATACTGCACCTATTTCTTTAAATGCAGTATCCATGTTAAGAATGGATGTGGAAAGAAAGAATACAGTTTGCAACTACTTCTAAAGTAACTTCATATTTAAAACATTCAACTTGACATTACCTAATTAATATATAGTAAATTTATATACTACATAGTGTACATTATAAATGTTGGAAGCGTAGATGCACTGATTATTTCTTTGCCATATCAGATTTCTCTAGATCTTTGTCAGCTTCTTTTAAGATTTGTAACTTCTCTTTTACTTTTTGCTGCTGTTAGTTGACTGTTTAAATTAGATTTGCTCTGAGCACACTGATATAGGTTATAACCACACGTGACAAAAATAAGTAGACAAAACAATAGATCAGCATTTAATGGCACCTTTTAAACAGACTGCCGGACTATAGTATTTTTTTTAAACAAAAGAGACCTTTTAGAACAAAAGTTGAACCAAATCATTGCACTGTCAGAGATGAACTAATTGCTCTGTGTACTCTCTGAATCAGGAAATTACACTGTAATTGTTCAGTAAGTCAAGAAAATATTTACTGGGATTTTCTCATATCTTGCAATGGTTCTTTAAGCAGGTGTGTTGCACACTATTTATTCTATGAAAATATAGCTGAACTTTGTTGTAAGATTGGTTTCAGCAGCAATTGGCTATAATGTCATGTCTTTCTCAATCTGAGCCAAAAGGCATCACACTGATTTTGTTTAAAATGCTGCTAATAGTTGTTATGATGACTCATTAATAGGCCCACAGCTTGCTTTACAAAGCCACTACTAAAAAAACAAATGTATTTATCCATCTCCCATGCACAGCTCCAGCATGTATAAGAATTCCAATATTGCTTTAGATGATGTTACAAAGATAATACCATTTCCACAATTCAAGAACATTCGGAACCCTCTTGCTTAACATTGAAACAACATTATATACTCCTTACCCACAGTAGCATTCACTCTAACATTAATGGGAAGTGCCCTTCGTTAGCTTTGCATGTCAATTCTAATATTAGCATTGCCATTTTACTTTTTTAGCAAAAAGCTTGTATAAGAGCTTTTAAACTTTCATTCAAGAATATCAACTTCTATATATATATATATTTTTAATACATACATAGCAAAATAAAATATAGTTATTGTGTCCAAGCGTTTTGCGCTGAAGTTTGTCAGCACAAATGTGAACTTAACCAATACAAAACAGCAAGAGATAACTTGCTTCATGTCAGATTAAAATATATTTACATTATGAGCTGCTCCTATTTTACATTTGCATACAAAAATAATTTTTGTGTGTTCCACAATCTATGGCATCTCCTGAGCTAACTTATTGCACCGTTTTGTTACAACTGTACACTTTCTCTGCTTTACAGGTCTACTTGGGCATGACACAAGTTTCAACAATATTCAACAAATGGATGGTAAAGTATAACCTTTCCTCAAGTTTGCTTCTGATTGGGGTCATACTCTCTCTAAGATGTACTGTTCTCATAGCCATTTTAAAGGAACATACTGTATAATTTCTGATCTAAATCACTTGAAGGCTTGCCTGAGAAGGTGTATGGATAAGAAAAGCATAAAGCAAGTTTAGTAGGGAAAGCTTAACATCATGACTGAAAGTTAAACAATAAGCTCTCAAGTTAAATAACATAGAATTTATATTTGTTCTTGACACCATGAACTGAGATGACTCATGACTTAAATATACCAGAGCACAATTTCAACATCAAAACATTATCTTCATGTCTTTGATCAAGCTTCAAATGGTGCCCAATGTGGGGCTTTGTTCATTCTGCCTCACTAATTTGCTAATGCCTTGGACATGTAATTTGGATAGGATGACCATGATGTAATAGAAACACAGAATGCAGCACTCTAAAGGTTTAGTTCCTCACATGCTATTAGGTTATGATAATTCAATAATGCACAGGTCTGTTACACACTGCACAGATATCCCTCTGCAGATGCTATGATACCAAGCTGATATTTATTAACTGAACCAATATGTTCTTAATTGTGTTCTATATTTTACTGTGCTTTTTATTTGTTTCATGTTGGACTGGTTCTTCATAACTTTAACAGTAAATAAATCAGCTCCTGTACTGTACTTAATATATACATGTTGTTGTTGTTGTTGTTAGCTAATGCTGGATTTCTGACAATGAAGTCATTAATCCTCTTGCTCTCCAATATTTTTCACTGATAATATTGAAGAGAATACATGTAAACTATTTATAATATTACACTGAGTCAAGTTTAAATATACAACTCATAAAACTACATGTTTTCAGGACAGTTACCCCATAAACAGCCAGTTTCTGACTGTTGCATCACCCTCCTCTGTTGCAGAAAATGTTCTCACATTGTGAAAATCCCCAAACTTAGGGACCTAATTAGTCATTCTTTCCAACAATCATCAGTTTCATGAGGTAAACACCTAGTTTGTGTATATTTATATTTATAAAACACCAAACGTTTGAATGGTACATTTACCATACTTTGTTGAACTAACATTGCCCTGCTATTAGCTATTACAAGAGATAGCACTGCTTACCTGTCAAGATTTTCTTAGTTGAATCTTAAGCTTTCAGTTTCAGAAACTTTTCATTCTGGATTTATTTCTCATAACTAGCTCCAATGTTTAGTAGTATAACTGATATTTGGTATATTATCTTGTGAATTGCTCAGGTGTTTAAGACAGCCAGGCTGACAAACATTTCTTTCCATTTTTCATCTGGTAACATCAATATACGAGGGTTGGAACTTAGTGGCAACACTGCTGCAGAGTCTCTATGCAATGGAATGTAATATTGTCGCTGATGGCACATGTTAGTTACATACCTACCTTACCTCTGAGTGAATGGACTATCCCTTACCACATCACGTGCATGCGCAATGGCAAGAGAAAGCTAGCAGTGTAATGTAATCTCACAATATTTTTTGAAGCAGGAACAACAGAATTGGATAAAGATTCAGTGTGCCAGAGGTCATACAGCATGACAGTGTCATCAAGGTCTTCAAGAGGCTTACAGGGAATCTGCATTACCTTACAGAACAGTGGCACGATGTGTAAACACCTTCAACAAAGGATGCCAAGGTGTGGCAGACAATGTGGCCGGGTCATCCTAGTGTCAATGAAGTTGTGCATGCTTTTGCAGTGTTACTGATACTGATAGACAAGGTGGCCAGAGATACCAGATTAGCACATACAACTGTGCTTCATGTTCTGAAGGAACCCCTGGGCATGAGAAAAATTGCATCACAACAGGCTCCGCATGAAATGCAGAAATGATTATGATATAACATTGCTTGGCTGCATACAGTCCAAGCTGTGGCTGATTTGTTCAGTCAATGGGGCTGGGAAGTGCTTGTGACTTTGACTTGATTCCGAAGATGAAGGAAATGCTTCGTGGCATTTGGTTCAGAACTTACAGGGATTTGTCAGGCAGTAGACCGCTCCATTCAAACTATCAACAGATACGGCGCTGCTAAGGGTATCCTACGACTTCCACACTAATGATTACTTTGAATGACAGTAAAGCTTGGTAACATGCATCTCTTTTGTATCAGTTGTAAATAAATAGTTGCCACTATTTAAGTTCCAACCCTCGTACAACTTTTTAACAATAACCCCTAGTACAACAGCTTTTCATGGGTCAAGACTTACCGCCCGGTTGCTGCATCCCCCACCTTTGGCCACTACAGCCATCATGAGTGGGGTGTAGAACTGGAGGATGGGACATGACCAATCACCCAAGTCCTCCTGGCCAGTTATGTGGGCTTTGCAACCTGGGGTCACTACTTCCTATATCAAGTAGCTCCTCATTTGGCCCCTCAGGGACCTAACAAGGCTGAGCGCATCCCACATCAGACCTCACAGCGGGGTAAAATCCTCACACCGGTACCAGGGATTGAACCTGGGTCCTCCACGCCAGAGGTAGGCACACTATCACTGTGCCACAGAGGCAGTCACAATATACAGGTATTTGCCTGAAAAACTCCCTAATTTACAACAAACCTTTTCATTCAATTTTGTCCTAAAGGAACTTCAGAAGCTGAGGAAGACTGGTAAGTAAATAAATTGCAAAAACACATGTTCCCATTAAATGCTGATATCTGTCTTGGAATGAACCAGAGAGGTGGTTTATTGGATTACATGGCACTGATGCTCAGAAAACATCCACAGATGTGGTGTGTAAAGGGCCTAAGCAAGAACAGAAAGTGCACACAAACACAACCATTCCTTTGGCTTGTAGCTTGCTGACATCAACACTTAATTTGCTGAAGAAGGAACCCATGTGGTTAAAAATTGAATCTTTTGTGACCTGCCTTTTATAAGAAGCTGTATGATCACCTTATATCTGAGCAGTTAACACTCTCCTCTCTATAGTTGGAAACGCTTTAAATCATTTATTAAAATTTTACATAGAGTGGAAATATGGGAACTGTCAAGAGACTATGTACAAAATTTATTTACCAAATATTAAGTTTTGCACAGAGTTATTAAATCTGCCAAAAGCATAACCAAGAGAGACTAGATAATAGGAATTAACAAAGAACACCTTTGCACAATGGTAGCTGGTGAAGAGATTGCTTTGAGAGATATATGGCCGAAGGGGGGCAAAACAATTCAATACAAGTAATGAAGAACATACAAGGTATCAACTGAAAAAAATGTTCATGTTTTGAGAATAAACTTCTTTGAGATTAATAAAAGAAGTATGTTGACAAATCTGAAAAGATACAAAACAGGTATTGTATCTTGTTCATCTAATGTGCAGGAGTTTGATCCATCAATTTTTCCCTAGCCAGCCAATATAAATTATGTAACTTCCCATTTGGTATACAGCTTTCCTTAATTCTGGGCATTCCGGTAGTGTTCTCCATTTAAAAATCTTGTCAGAATTGCAGATCTTACATGTGTTATCATTCAAAAAACCAAACTGATGCAGATGTTCCACCAGACAGTCATGTCCAGTAGCTAATCTGAAGTGAACAACTGCTTCTTTCCTTCGGACATTTTTTATTTTTTGTACTGCTTCTTTTATGTTGGAGTGATTTTTATTAGAAATTTCCTTTTAAATATTATGTTGGTATTTTTGTTCTACATTGACATTTTTTAATTTTGCATCTAATCCACAAGACTATAGGTTTTGAGTGTAACACTGCATTGCATTGTATCTTGAGGGTGTTTATTTGTGCAAAGTGCACATTTCATTTTGGCACTTTCTCTTCTGAGGCTGTTTTAAGCACCTGTATAATAATGATGGTTAATCATTATTTTATAGAATTTAATTTGGGTGTCTTTCCTAGCTTTACTGCAAAACACATTTATACTGAAATTTGTGCAACTTATGTTCTGATTCATTATCATAATTATAGAAAATATTACAAGTATGACCTAATATTCTGAAAATATCCACCCTTTTTAAACAGTTAAAATATATCTCTAATTCACGTCTGTGACCAGGCAGTTTGTTGTGACCCACTGGAACAAAATTTGTTAGAAATGCACGTCATTTGTCAATTTTGTTGTGAAAGAATGAAATGTTTTATTCTATCACCACTTGACATTGACGATGGATAAATCAGACTGGTGGTTTAAATTGACTCCATAAGCAGTGGCAATACTCTGGTAAGCAATAGGCGAACATTTAACAATTCATTGCATTTCACAATAATGTATGGAAAGCATTGCAAAATCAACCTGTAAAGCAGAGAATGTGTGTACTCCAAACCTTCAACTTCCTTTCTCATAACCGTACCAACATTTTTACAAAGAGAAGTAAAGCATAGGGAGCAGAAGCATTGCTCTACAGATACATAGTTAAGTTCTGCTATAGGTACTGTGAAACATTTCAGACAAAGGTTTGATCTGGTACTGTGCAGACAGCAATCTGTCACCTAAACATCTGATATTCTGCTCCAATAACGTAACTAAACAGAGGTTGCTCTTAACCCTTTGATTGGCAGCATTGCTTATAAGCAACATACACATTTTTTAAGCTTTGAGATACTTTATTGGCTATTTCTAAGAAAAAGATGCAAAATCCATGCAACTGCAATCAAATGTAATCTCGTCAGGTTCCAAGTGTGCCATTACACTGATTATTTTATTTTTGGGCCCTCCCTTTCATTTACCACAGGCACATTTGACTTTAGTTGCTGGGATTCAAACTTGTAATGTTTGTGTTTGAGTCACTTCTTTACTTAAGTTGTTTTATAAACTGGAAATGTTTTCAAGACCGTTCAGTCCCATCATCAGCCATTGGATGACTTGTTACCATCATCCTGCTGCCATCTGGTGTTAGGGCGCAGAGCTTTAACACTTCATTTAAAGCTGGGATTTCAAAGTTAATCACTTTATTATTGTTTTTGATTATGTATACTTTTTCCCAAATGCTCAGTTCTATTGGTGAATTTAGAGATTTTAACAGTTTTATATCGATGCCAATGTTGTGGTTTTCATTCCAAAAGTGGTGTGCCACAGCAGATTTTTCAGTTTGTTTTAATTTTATGTTTCTCTGGCATTCCTTTAGTCTGATTTCAAAACGTTTCTAGTTTTTAAAACAAATCAAGTGAAGATCAGTATAAAAAAGTGACTCTCAATGACCTTAAACATGAGGTCACTGTTATTAGTGCTTCTATTTTTAATATTCTTGTAATGTTCGGCTTTCAATGGATGGCCAGTCCATTGGGTATCACCTTAACCATCACAGCTATTTGAATCGCTTCAGCTAAGGTGCCTCCAAAAGGGATATGAAAACCGGTTCAGGAATTAGAGGAAGAACGGCATATATAGCAAAATACCTTGCCAATTAAAGGGTTAAGTATGCAGTATTTCAACACATTCATAACAAAACGAACATAATTTTCAAGTTTCAAAAAGGCACTCATCAAAGTGTTGCTGTTTTTTTATAATTAAATAAGAAACATTTTTACAACCAAAAAGAAATAGGTGTATGTATTTTAGAGGTGACAGAATTATAACTAGAGTTGTCAGGAACAAAGGCAGTTGCACAATATCATCCATATTAAACTACAATGGTCCTGTTGTAAACATATAGGAGGGGAGAAAGAGAGAGACAGAGACAGTGTGATGGGCTACTGATAAGTAGGAAATGGGAAATTCATGGGTATTTTATTTTTACTAATTAACACTTCTTTGGTTACCAGTTGTGTAATACCTATAACATTATTCAAGCTTTCAGTCATACTAAACTCCACCGCCATTGTCATCTCCTGTATGGCCCAGATATTACACAACTGGTAACCCAAGAAGTGCTAGTAATCAACACCGTGAAAATTTCAAATCTTACATTTTACTTTTTATCATACAATAATCACCTCTATAATTTCCCTCCATCAACCGTGGGGAGGTCCAAAGCTACAGGGTAACTTTGCGAGCACTATGTTGAATGCATTAAATCCACCAATCAAGTAGCCTGTTACTCTTTCTCTCCTCCCATCTGTTTACAATGGGATCATTCTAGTTTGAGATAGATTAGTCTGTGTTTGTGTGTGCTTGCTTGCCTTTGTGATGAGACTATATCTACAGGGAGACCCAATCAAATAGGAACCAACCAGTAGTTGTGACGTTAGTTTCACATTGTTTCTGTGAGTATAATGGCTCAGCACATGTTTTTTTTTTTATTGCACACATTTAAGTGCAGACTAAATAAGCAAAATTACCAAAAATTACAATTTTTATTGCAATTTTATCTTCAAACTGACACTCATTTTATTGTTGTAACCACAATACTTAAATTTTAAATATAATTTTTAGAAGTTGTACTGTATCTGCACCATTTAACAAAAAATAAATGCTACACACTATGGATAGAGAGATCAACTTTAGCCCATTTTTAAGGAAAGTTTTGCTTCACAAATCGCTACTAGTGTTAAACATAGCAGTTTCTATGTAGTCAAGTCATCTGATGTTTCACTTTGCAAATATATGAGTTTGTTTTTTCCATTTTTGCTTTGAACATGCTTTTTCTGGCATAAACTGACCCATGTTCATGGAAACTATTGAACATAACTAAACTAAATTTTAAAATGATAAAAATAAGCCCTAAATGCATTGTGCAGCACTGAGCCAAAATATAGGCATTGAAGAGCTAGATTCCGAAGCCACAGGATCCTGTTGTTTCACTTACTCATTTGTAATTTCTGCTACTGGTAGAAACTCAAACTGATCCGGGGTGACAAGTAAAGCAGTTTCTTGCAGCTCCTACAGCAAATGTATTTTCTTTTTTAAACAAAAATTGAGTTTCAGAATGAAGAGAGATTCGTGGTCTCCTAAACCCCTCTGGTACACATGAATAAACCCACAAATAGCACTACTTAATGTGAACTGGTGCAGTTCAATGCAACCACAAGTTGGTTCATAATGCACTGACTCTCTCTGTCATACAGATCATCACACAGGGAATACTAAACAAGAATAAGAGATGTGTGACGCTGGTCCATGTTTACGCAGATGTGCTGCTTGGATATGCTGTTACTTCTAACAGAAGGTGTTCTCTTAGTTACACATATGTGGTTGGCATGCATGGTAACACAACACAACACAACACTGGACATTCACACAAAACTTTCACTCCGCTTTCTTCGCTCCTCGAGCTCTCCAAGCTGATATTAAGTTCCAGGCAAAATAGAGAGAGAAGAAGTGGACTTGTACTGCAAGAAGTATGAAGGCGTACCACAGCAGGCCGTAAGGGTATCCCTGCAACACAAACACAAGGTCACATCCAACAGAACAACAACTGCTAACATTCTCAAATTTTAAAATTTGAAACTACATCTTAAATATCAGTATGCTATCTATATCAAGTTTAGGTCACATAATTGGCTCATTGGTTTCTCTACTCATGCTTTTAAATAATATTCTTACAAAAGTTTATTCTTCATCTACTTCCTGTTAATTGAGGCAAACTTTCATTACACATTTCACTCAAGGTATGAGAAGAATACAGTAGGTAAAGTGATAGACTTTTAAAAAGCAGATCGCTGTGTGACTGACTGAAATTTCATTTTACTTGTATGACCATGATGTATTCGCACAAATAGCGACTTAATATAGTGCGTTTGTAGATTGGCCGGACGGCCTTTTGGTGGCACTGGGTCCAGTAAAGTACCAGCATGCCCTCCACCAGAATTACACTAAACAACTGGCAAGTCATGAGTATGGAATACTAATTGCTGTACTAACTTACATTAGACTTATCTGCATCACAAAAGATGTTGCAGTTGATAGTCTTCAATGTGAACACATTCCCTATATCTCCGAAAACAATTCTGGTTTACTCGCGTAAGTTCTGTTTGCCTGTATTTCTCTCATGATATTGTCCTTCAATTCTTGTAATATGTGTGGTTTGATGCATACACTTTATTCTTTAACTTCTCCACAAATGAAAATCACATGGAGATAGGTCAGGAGAACAAGATGGCCACAATCCTTGCCTAATTATTCTGTCACCATACACACTTCCCAATTCATGCATAGAGTTCCAGCAATGTGTGCTATAGCTGAATCCTGCTGAAACCAGCCACACAAACTTTCATTTCTTGTTGGTTGCAGGAAAAAAAATATTCAAAACAGAATTTACATAAACATGTGAATAAACTAAATAAGGAAATAATGAAGCTATTAACAGTGAAGCAACAGAATCTAAAATAAGAACAAATTAGAAACTAAAAGCTTCACTTATCTTAGTAATATTGCAAGATGTTTTACAGCTGACATGTTTCAAGTTTACTCCAGCTTATTCTCAAAGCTTTGAGAATAAGTTGTTGCATTGTAAAATGCGGGACTGATAATTCTATGTGCACCAAACCCCAACTTTTGCAGGGCAGTGAACTTCATGATGGATTTTTAGTAAACCAAAATTGTTTTCGGAGATATATGTGCTTGTGTTGAAGGTTGTCAATTTCAATATCTGTTGTGATGCAGGTAAGGCTAATATACGTTAGTACCGTAGTTAGTGTTCTGCACTCATGAATTGCCGGTCATTTATGTGTAGCTCTGACGGAGGGTGCACCAGTCCTCGCTCGGTCTGGTGCCACTACAGGATGGTCTGGCTGATCTATGAACATACTGTATTTGTAAATACTACATAGGTATTTAAAAATTCAAATCAATACAAAGAATATCTTGTAAATGGTAATGCCACAAAAGACTGATATAATCTGCATGCTATAATGATATCTACACTTTTTATGTATTAAGACCTCTCTCTTACGGTTTACCAATTATGCAAAAGTTACTGTTTGTTGTGAATGATATTTTTCAGTCATGTTAGTTTATGTTATGACTCGTGGAGAAGTGTATAGTTGAGCATAAGCCAGAGCTCTTCTCAATGCCTGTGGTGCAATCAGACAACGTTCAAGGCGATGAGTTCTGTGACTGTAAATGCGCAGTAAACATACTGATATATCATTAAGTGCCCTAAATAAACAAGAATGGGTAAATTGCAAATGAAAGTGCAGAAAAGAGAGCAATGTCATGTGCATACAGGACACAAGATGGTCCAAGAGAAAAATAACAAATCAACTGGGCATTTCTGACTATAGTGTTTGCTCTGCATGGAAGCACAGAGAGTGAACTGCTGATCACAAAGTGGAGATCAGCAGTGCAGGACAATGGAGCAAATGTAACTGGCAGGGTTCAGCTGTGAAATAAATACTCGCCTGTGTGACTGTGCTTCATTATTTGAACATGTAGCTGTGAAAAGGTTGTAATGGGCCAAAGAGCACCAGAATTGGACCTTAAATTAGAAAAGTGTTCTGTGGATGGATGAAACCAAAGTTGAGAAATTTGGTTCAAATTGTCGGCAGTACGGCCACTGTCACCCTGAGAGAGGATGCTTGAAGCTTATCTCATCCGATATGGCCGCACCGTAGCCGAGTGATCAGACCATTCACTTCTCACCAAAGCAGCCAGGGTTCAATCCCAAGCACTGCATGTGGGATTTGTGATGGACAAAGCGGCGCTGGAGCGGGTTTCCTCCGGGTTCTCTGGTTTCCCCTGCCATCTCATTCCACCAGTGCTCCATCTTCATTCCATGTATCATCCTGTGGTGCCGTATGTAGTAAAAGCGGGCGTTAAACACAACTCATCCCATCTGTGAAATATGGAGGTGGAAGTATAATGGTGTTTTGGGAGCAATCAAGTTGGAGACTTAGTGAAACTGGAATGTATTTGGAGAAGAGACGTTACCATCAGATTCTTTTGTGCCATGCTGTGCCATCTGATGTGTGACTTATTGGATGTGATAATGGCCTTAAACATACCAGCGTTGTGTAAGAACTAAATGAACATTAAAAAAGAGGCAGGAGTGCAAAATTCGATGAACTAGCCCCCACAATCTCTAGATCTATCCCCAACTGAACTTCTTTGGGAGAAGTTGGACAGCAAAGCAGGCGGTACCTAATGAGAATGAGCTGTGGCAGTGTCTTTTGCAAACTTGGGGTAACGTAACTCCAGAGGACGGCAAGGATGCCCTAAATTTGAAACTGTCATCAAAGCAAGAGGTTATTTTGATGAACAAAAACTTCAAACAATTTCCTTACTACATAGAAAAAAACCTATTTGCTGCATACAAACATGTTTTTTTGTATGCGAGTGACTTTTGTATAGTTAATAGCATATGCACTGAAGTTTGTAACACAATAAAATAGGTATTTTATCTCAACAAACAGCACCAACAAAGGAGTGACTAAAATTTTTGTATGGTGTAGATTGGATACAAGTGTAGAGGACTGAGTTAACAATGCACCAAATATGTCTCATATTTATTCCGGCTGGCTTGCTGGTTAGAATCAGAGCTGCCTCTCCTTAGGCAGCTACATTACATTCTTTGTTCAGCGCACAATCTGAATTTGGTGGGTTCAAATGCAGCCAGGTGTAACCAAGCAACTTCTGAGAAATAGCGGCACATGGTGTGAAGACTGCATATACTAGCCAAGAGAGACCTGGACACTGACCACATCCCACTCTCTAGTACTCCACCCCACTCAAGATGTGCGTAGTGGGCAGAGGTGAGGGATGCAGTAGCTGGGTGGCAGGGCTTGGCCCAAAAAGGGCTGTTGCATTGGGGAATTGGTAAAGTTTAATTTTTCAGTGGAGAAATTTTCTTGAAATCTTCATGTCGCATGTGCACATTTTTGTAAAAATGTCTTTTATAATCAAGGAGGCCCAAAGTATGTATTTGTTTTCAAGTTTTAATACTGAAGCTTTAGGCGGCGCCATGGCCGAGCGGTTAGCGTGCTCACCTACCACCTAGGCGGCCCGGGTTCGATCCCAGGGACCCGCATGTGGTATTCGTGGTGGATGAAGCGGCGTCTGGGCAGGTTTTCTCCGGGTTCCCCCGCCATCTCATTCCACCGGTGCTCCATCTTCATTCCATGTATCATCAGTGTCACCACCTGTGGTGCCATAGTAGTAAAAGAGGGCGTTAAACACTACACACACACACCATACTGAAGCTTTGGGTGGAATACAACACTTTCCCTACTTACTGTAAGTACAGGGTAGAGAAAGTAAAAATTCAACTAAACAATCAATACTTTTGTATCTAAAGTAAGAACAAAATTAGAAACTAAAAACTTCACTTATCTTAGTAATATTGCAAGTTCTTTGGTGCAAAGCTGACAATGTTTCGAGTTGACTCCAACTCATTCTCAAAGCTATAGCTATGCAATGTTCTAAGAAACGGATGACGAATTTCTGGGATTATACACAGAATAGATGTACGACTTTGGTGCCAACAAGAAACCTGTGATTGATGTGCAATTTCTTGTCAGTCATGGACTAATCAAATTGCCCTCTTAAATCATGTACCATTTGTGGTGTGCAGGATTTGAATGCAAGATATCCCAAATAAGAGCTCTGGGTACCTAACTGAAACAATTATGGTAGGTGGCATACAGTCAGTTCCTTCATTTTACAAAATTTATCTATCTCCAACAGTACAGAATTACAAATAAATACATACAACATATTTAAATTGTAATCAACATTCGCTCATCCTGTTAACTCCCCTTCCATTGGCATGGAAAATTGAGTAAAATTATAGTGACACTCTTTCAAGAACAGGATACAGGAGAGCTAAAGCTTACTTGAGCAAGAGCTGCTGGTTACAAAGTGGAACCTAACAAGCCAATCCCACAATGGTGGATTACTAACCTTCAGTAACATGTACTCACTAATGTAACAACAGTTTTCAAGTAATGTGGTCTGTAAATAAACATTTTAAACATATCTGAATGAAAGGTTAATCACCAAGTCTCACCTGCCATATCATTATATCGTCAGGGTCCTCCTCAGTGAGATATTCCCATGTATCACTGAAGTAGTATATTGCAGCATATAACAGGGGCCCAAACCCAAATATAACAATACCCATAATATATCTCTGCATGGTTTTGATGCGATTCTTTCTCACAGCGGCAAGTCCCAGGAACGAGAGCAACAGGCTGATGCACCAAATGTACTCCCACCACAGAGGCTGTAACCAAGCAAACCTTTCATTACAAAAACAATGCTTTTAGTTCAACATTTTAATGTTTATTTTTTTACAAAATAAAAATGAGTAGAATTCAAAACCACTGACCATTTTCTCACTGCTGTAGGAAGAAAAACACAAGATTGCATACTTTACACCTGGACCTGCTTAACAATATGGCAGCATAGATTTCTTTGTAAAGATGATCACAGTATATTGATGCAAAGAGCATTTTGGGACAGCTATTAAATAAATAAACATGTACACAACATTGGGTTAAATAAGATGTATTATTTTCACAATGACTTGGTATGCTCAGGTTGAGGGTAAATTACTGAGATACCCAATACCAGTGAACATGTGCTTGTTGTGAACTAGCTTCAAGAGCTGATAGTGGTCGAGTCCAGTTTGCCGTGAAGTGAATTATGGCTCAACATAGTAATTTTCTGATTGTCTACTTCGCATGGTCGTAGTGCCGCTGCTTATCAAGCAGGTGACCTAGGTTTAATTCCCAGTACCAGCATGGGGATTTTCTGGTCTGGAGTGCACTCAGCCTCATTAGGTCCCTGAGGGGCAAACTGAGGAGTTACTTGATTGAGAAGTAGAGGTATCTTGTTGGAAAGACCACATAAACCGACCAGCAGAGAGCAGAGTGCTGACCACGTCCCACCTCCAGAGCTGCACCCCACTAGGAGACCTGGTCTGGGGTGCACTCAGCCTAGTTAGGTCCCTGAGGGGCAGATTGAGGAGTTACTAGATCGAGAGGACTGAATAAACTGGTCCAGAGGGACCAGAGTGCTGACAATGTCCTACCCTCCAGTACTGCACCCTACTCATGAAACCTGAAGTGGGCAGAGGTGGAGACAGCTGCCAGGCACTAGGTCTTGGCTAAGGACTGTTGCACTGCTTGTTTTTTTTTAAATAGTGGTTTTGTATTGCACTATTTATATTTACTTATCATTGGGAAAATTCAATAGTTACGGGATACAAAACAACTATACCTAGCTTATCAAAACTGGCTCCCTTTGGACACTAACATGTAACATCTGTTCTGGTTCCGTACTGCAATCCAGTACAGCATGGTGGAGGGTATGTCTGTAGTAATCCTGAGTTAATAAGCAGTAGTTAGCAATAATTTGGTTTTAGCTATACTGATGTTTCGGCTACGCTTTCCCATTGCAATTTAAAAGCATCCCTTGGCTACACTTTAATCTTAGGACCCCCAGAGAACCTGAAGGAAACCCGCCCCAGCACTGTTTCATCAGGTTCTCCTGGAGGAAACTCGCCCCAACACCGCTTTGTCGGGTTCTCCAGTTTCCCTCGCCATCTCATTCCACCAGTGCATCTTCATTCCATGTATCATCAGTGTCGATGTCTGCAGTGCTGTGAGAAAAGCGGGCATTAAACACTACCAAACCAAATCAGAGAGTGACTCCTGGCTAGTTAACAATAGAACGCGTTTGATGGAGCCCCCATATAGGTGAGATATAAGTTGGGCGCTCCATCAAACCCCTCTATTTATTAAACAGTGAGGAGTCACTCTCTCTGAAGATGCCCAATGCAGTCTTGGGCAAAATGTCAGATATGTATTCATCAACTGGACCACAGCCTACAAGCCTGAAAACTATTTCTATTGGATTAGCGCTGCCTGTGAAAGCCTAAGTGTATATTTGAGGAAATTGTTTCTAGAAGTGCTTTATTATATATTTCCTTGTAGATACAATGGCAATAGAATACAGTAGCCTTAAGTGATAGTCAAATGTTTTAAGAGCTGGTTACAGGCACAAATGACGTTTTGGTTTTGTGCCCTAAAACCTCACTTCACCACCAGAGCTGGTAGCTAGGTGATGCTTTGAAATTCTGTTCTCTTTGCTGTTCTCTCATGCTGAAGATTGGTAGCAAGAAAATGGATTCATAACCAGTGGCAGAAAATGAAGTGTAATAAAATTGAGTAAATTGAGAGGTAGATTTGGAACTCAAAAATTCAATGCTGCAGCTGGGATTTGAACCACAGAACTTCCACTTTACGTGCAGCTACTCTAACCATTAAGCTACTGTCAACATGCCAGTATGACACTGAATTCTCCAACCTATTTGTTATTTTTTTCCGGTGGGCCACAAAGGGAATCTCACATGAGAGACAAATACCCCAAGGGCGACTTACAATCATAAGTACTTTATGTCCCAGGATTAAATAACCCTTAGATGGTAATTATTATTTATGCCAACAATTTACTGCTGGTTTTTAAACATACAAGCTGTGTATGGGCAATGTTTAAGAGGTAATATTGGACATAAAGTACTTACTTTATGTCCAATAAAGTACTTTGACAACGCCACTGAGGATGTTTACCGCAGTTGTAAACGAAACGTCTGGAAGACAGATCTCCAGCAGACCACGGCATAACAGCCCGGAAGATACTTCTTTCTACAATAAAGTACTTACGATTGTAAGTCACCCTTGGGGTATTTATCTCTGATGGGAGTTTCCCTTTGTGGTCTATCAGGAAAAATACAGATTGGTTGTAGAATTCAATGTCATACTAGCAAGCTGTCACAGTAGCTTAATGGTTACAGCAGCCACACATAAAGTGGAAGGTCTGTAGTTCAAATCCAGGCTGTGATATTACAATTTTCAGTTCTGATGCTACCTTTCAAACATTGCCCACACACGGCTTGTGTGTTTAAAAACATCAACAGTAAGTTTGTTGGCATAAATAATAAAGTAAGTAATACTGACAGTGTCTTGGAAATTACATAGGGAGGAATGTTAGCACTTTCAAATCCTGTACCCATCTGCCTGTCCTAAATAGGTGGTCTTCTTTTATAGTAGAATCATTGCGCGAAGACAGTAAACTACGTCATGCAGAAGAAATGGTGTGCAGAAATGAAATTGAGTTTTTTATTTATGGATGCTCTTAAACGCTATGGTTCTCAGCATCCCATTCTATACTGGGCAGCAAATATCACTTAATTTTGCTCAGAGGTCTGTTTATCACACTGGCGGTTCTTTAACATGCCATAAACCTACAATATGAGGCCACCAGCTTAACTTCCCTTCCAAAGGAAGCTATACTAAGGATTTTTATGCCTGAAATAATCCATCACCCTCTGCCGGGTTTAAATCTGTGACCTCAGGAACCAGCGATTAGTATGTAACCCCTAGATCACCGAGAACGATGTACAGAGATATACGAGGGAGTGAAACCCGCTAGTTTGGCAAGATTTCTGGGGTTTAGCTCCCCACATCCTATGGCTACACCTTGTGGCTTACGGCCCTAATCAGCCATTATTCGAGTTACGATGGCAGTGTGTGTTAGTCTCATGTGCAGCTTTATTAGTGGAGTGGCACAAACAACTTGATAGCAAGTTGCAGAAACAAGGAGATGGCAGCACTTTCTGTGATAAGTATGAATATTTGTCGGAAGCAATCAGTGCCCGCACAATTTCCCTTAGGTATAATTTTTAACATATTTAGATATCTTCTTATTTTTATATGAAAATATTGGCAGAAGTGATCAATCAGGGTCCCAACATACTTATTATCTACCCTCTGACCAACTCAGTTCCTCCACCACCAGTATACGCCTTCTGACATCAGTGTTCTCACATATTGCAGGCTGGGAAAAGAAAGTACAGTAAGGGTTATGCATATCAACAGGCACAATTTGCACACATGAAACAAATACGCATTAATTTACTTCTATTTTAAAAAGAATGTACCAAGGAGAGAATTATTTAAAAGTGTAATGAATACACATTTATTTTTATTTTAAAGGAATGGGACAAGGAAAGGATAATTGATCAGAGGAGAGATGATGGGCTGGGCAATGTAGTGTATTTACCAAACTCCAATATTCATCACACTGTTTTAAGATTGCCTCTGAAACTCTTTAAAAGCACCATTTTTCAAACCTTGTTAGAAAGTAGGTGGCACATAGAAGGTGCATAAGCGAGCTAGGGGAAGGTGAGGAAAGTGATATTGCTAACTTATGAAATGCTGGAACTATGTCAGCAACATGTACAGGAAATAGCATGCACAACACCATGTGCTTGTGTTTTGAGTGCCTATGTTGGCAACAACTCCACAGGAGAGGAAGGGGATTAGCCGTAGAGGAATGCTCCCGTGATGCCTTAGGTTTTTATTTATTTATTGGTCCTGTAGATCATATACATGATATAGGACATATTAGCAATATGAAGTATTAGTAGAGTATTGTTATGTGCCAATTATTGTTCCCAAAGGTGTATTCTTAATATTTGTGCAATAAAAAAGTGCAATATAGTGTTAGATGTGCAGGAAAATCCATCTGAAGTGTTTTGGTAAATATGCTACATTATCCGAGATAAGGGATGTTAAGTATACTGGGACCCATATTGATCACTATTGCTAAAATATTTAACCTAACCACATCAAAATACACAAATAAAAAATTCTGGAACTTTTGTTCAAATAAACTCATGTTCAGAAATGACGTCTCTTGGAAAGATAACTAAAATACATTAAGTATAAATAGGTCTTAGTCATACGCTATGAGCAGCTCACCAAAGAACATATTTTGAGCCACTGATAGTTATTCACAACTCTCTCTGACAGGAGAACACATAAGAGAACTGATCAATATTATTGGTTATTAAAGAAGTAAAATACAGCAAATGCAGCAGTTAACACAATAAATACTAGGGAAAACTAAAACAAAAACACAAACATTAAGGTCATTGTATTGGGAATATACTCTAATTTGCTTTTAGCAGTAATTTGAACAGAAAGAAATTATTACCTCTGGAATTTGGAGTTCTTCTATTTCCAATATAAATATATCCAATCGATCAAGTATATCTGCCGAGAGCTTTGCTAACATGGCAAAAAATAATAAATAGTGAAAGAAAATGCAGTATTTCAGTCGAGATTTGTTGAGTGCACTGAAACAAAAATTGCAATGTATTAAACTTCAGAGAATTATATATTTAGAAACCCAACAATCCTATAAGAAAAAAATTATACATATATATGCAACACATCACACAGGACAGAATACTTCCAAATCACAGCAATGATTAAGTTAACCAACCATATGTGTAATAGTTATAAACAATTTCAAAGTAATACTGAAGGATTAAGGGGATTATGCTGTTAAAATTACTCTGATTTTGTCATTACTTTTCTGTCTTTATGGGATGGTCCATTCTGTACAAGAGGCACTTCTGACAGAGCTATTTGGGAGAATGTCCTCAGGTACATTTTTAGGAACACTTTAGACCTCACATTAAGCACCAACAGTATTACCTCAATTGATACTGAGCGGCTACTCTTTGCCGATGTGCAAAATCTGTTCCATCAGTGCCAAGCGCAATAGGCCCTCCTTTCGATGCCATTTTGACGAATGTCTTTGAAAATTTAGTACTAAATTAGCTAATATAATATGGATCTATCGTTCCAAAAAACTCATGGCACCAACTGCTTTCTGCTTTCAAGCTTCGGTGCTGCGATTGCCAACAATCTTTTCAGCTCTTTCGGCTCATCATAAGATATTTCTACAACTAGCAGCAAGCATGACAGTAGTCAAAGTGGCAGTGTATTTTCTAATCTTGTAGGTGCTTCCACCTAGAGTGAAAGTGAGGAATTCCTTCGCACAAGGCTTCACAGACTGGGTCTCCAATATTTTGGTTAAAGGAAGCTATTGTGTTCTGATGAGCGCAACTGAGCTACACTGTAAAATACCCTTTATTTATCCTCATGCTGGACTATCTTCATAGCCCTGCTAAGTAACGCCAAGGAATTTATAATGTGACTTCGTGGGTGCTATTGATTTAATGTTTGCTACTTTTCCGCAGTATCCTCTTTCTAGGGCCTCGTCAATTCTTGCGAGATTGCCAACTTGCTCACAGTAAGAGTTTGACATTTGTGGCTACGTTGCGAAATAGTAAACAGCAGAATGGTTTTCATAGAATCACCAGAGAGTTTGTTTTTCAACCCGATTTCACGTTGAGTACTCTTAGTGAATCATTGCGTCTTAAACAACGGACGATGTAAGACCCCCAAGGCTACTGAGGTGAACTCAGCAGTAAATGAAACGAAATAATTGAGTACATGTCGACAATCTAACGGATTACTGTCGTTAGACATACTCCTTGGGCATCCTTGCAGTATTACCCAGGATTAAGTGATTCACTAATATGTTTAATGTTTAAAATAAACCTATACACTACGATCAAGCCACATTTTTCGGGCAAGTGAAGAAATGATAGCGACGCTTGACGACCGGGAAAGCTGTAGCCTTCCGCCCGGAGATTTTAATTTCGGAAAGTAGTTCCCCGTTACCTCCGTGCCGAAGTGTACTTTGTTATTACGCTTACACTTACTGATTGGATTACAGTATCACGTGTGATAGTGAGGTGCGTGGATGTGTGTACAAGAAAAGTGTATACGTCAACATGTGGTGGACTCAATTTTTGTTGTTATTGTTGCGGATGGATATATAACTTTTTTCTCCTAACCTCCTTTCGCGCTATTGAAGTAGATATGCGAAATAATGGTGTGTGTTGGAAGGTGGCCGTTTTATTTTAAACTTTTATCGCAATTTCAAGCTAGGTATAAGAAATCTATGTGGTTAAATAAGTGATGGAAAGATTATGGTTTACGGTGGACTGGCTCTCGAAGAGTTTCGGGATAACGTAAAGAAGAGCTGGATGTGTTTGCAGCGGCGGGGTGTTGGCAGCGAGGAAGGTTCTGCCTAACATGGCTGCAACTCAAGCTGAAAGCCAACAAAATGAGGTGAATCGTGAACAAGTGCAGCAAGATCATCCTCCAGATTTAAGTAATACGGTTTTACAAAATGGAACAGAGAAGAATGGTGGACGCGGAATAGTTGGATCTGATAGTTTAGTTAATACGAAAACAAAATCGCCCGGTCAAAACAGCCTCGCCGTAGAGATGAGTCAATATCGACAAGAGTCTGGTGCAGGGCCTCCACTTCATAATAGTTCGGGTAACAGTGATCAAAATACGAATACGAGTGGCGTGGATAGCAGTAAACTTAATTCGGATGGTAAACCGTTCGTGCAGAATTCGGAACAAGGTGCGGGAAGTGAACAAAATTATGGAAAAGGGTCAGACGGTGGACAAAACATGCAAGGATTTAGTTTAAGTTTCCCCGCTAGAGGGAACTATCACCCTGATCAGCACGGCTCTGGAAATCCGGTGCAGAATAGTGCAGATAGTAGCAATTTACATCAAAATCATCCATTTAGTCAGTTTAGCCCCCAAGGCATGAGGCATGGATTTCCCGGGTCCAAACCCATGCCCGGAAGTCCAATGGTGCCACCGCGGCCTCCTAGCACGGGACCCAATATGAGTGCACCAAGTGGTGCATTTTCATCCCATTCCCAAACCCAAAGGTTTATATCAGGACAAAGTATTTCTCAACCTACAGGTCCCACTCCAACGTTGAACCAGCTGTTGCAATCCTCGAATCCAGTGCATCGATACCAAAACAGCTATGGAGAGTTTGGAATGCCAAAATCGGGTGAACAGACGTCAGGGAATATGCCATATAACCAATCATGGTCGCCACAGAGGCCATTGGCATCTTACAGTCCACAGCAGGTTGCACCAGGATACAGAAATCAACCTCCAGTAAGTTTGTTTTAGTGTTTACTGTAGCCTGTAGCATCTTGAATCATTAAGCAGTTAGCCACAAGGATAGCTGCAATATTTCTCTTGCTAGATACATTACTGTGCAAATATCGTGCAATGCTTGAAAAGCAATGTGGTTATCTGCCCAAACGCTGTCCTCTATTTAGTGAAAATTGCAGTGATTTGCATTTGCTGTTGGAACAGCCAGTTCAGATGTCATTGTTTACTAGTGGAGCACATTTGTTTTTGTGATTTTCGTCTCTTAACGATTACATAAAGATCTCATCTGTTGCTAATAATATGGATGAGAAGAATTATTGTGTTTGTGATAATTGGT
Organism: Tenodera sinensis; assembly: GCA_030765045.1. Lineage (NCBI taxonomy): Eukaryota > Metazoa > Arthropoda > Insecta > Mantodea > Mantidae > Tenodera > Tenodera sinensis. Next base: position 11,414,106 of record CM060965.1, read on the forward strand.
GGTAACACAAATATTAATTTCCAAAGCCTTCTGCCTTTCATGTGACTGCCAATTTATGCCTTAGCAGCACTTCTGAGCTTGGAGATTGTAGGTGTAAAGTGGTTAAACTGTAGAATGCACTCATTTGAAGCACATTTTCAACATATTTTAGTATATTCCTAAGATGTCTAGTTTGCACGCTCATTTCAATTGTATTTTTGTGTTCTGGAGGTTATGTAAACAATATCACATAGGATATTGTGAGAAGCAAGCAAGTATGACAACACTCAAGTTTTTTTCTAGCGGATCTACAATCTTTCAGTTAAGTATTAACCTTAGCAATGCCAAACCTTGTCAAAGAATATATACTACAAGGGGAGGTGTTACTTTGTCACCATCTCTGTAAACAAAGTGTCTGGAAACTGTTAAAACAAATGGATTTTAAAATTAAATGTTATACAGCAATGGTGATCAATCTGGGTCCCAGACGACTTAACCTCCAGTCAATTCCTGCATCACTACTTCCACTTAGACCACATGTTTGCCCCACCAATATTTTCTTACCCAGTGCAACATGTGTCACAAAAAATTAAAGTTTGATTCCTTGTGTGGAGGGTGAAATTTTTTTAGCCAGGTTGTTCCCCATCCCGCCTAGAGTCTGGAAGCGTGATTGTGTGTGTGAATTTAATGTAATAACCAAAAGTAATACCAACCCCAAAGATTAACACACACACTGTAATCGGGTGAGCATCATTTACCATCAGAGTTGAAATGCTATCAATATGACCTTGGATTTAAATGGAACATTAAAAAAGTTAACATGTATTTGTTTCATGTACAAATGATCCTTTTTCTGTCCCGATCCTTTAAAATCAGTAAACAATAAATCTATGGATATTAAATGCAACAAATCAACTAATGACACATTTATCACATTATTGATGCACATTATATTTTCTTTTAAAATAAAAATAATGAAAATACTTTTGTTTCATATACAAATGACCTTTCTGTGTCTTGATCCTTCAAAATAAATAATAAATGTGTGGATACTAACTGCAAGAACACTGCAATTCATGAAAGCAGCAGTGGCAGGGACAGTTTTGTTAGAAGGCAAATACTGAGCAGAAGTAGTGGTGGGGGAAACAACTTGATTGGACGGGAAATGATGAGTGAGGTTAAGTTGACTGGTACCAAGATTGATCACCATTGCCTGATACTTTGCCTTGTTTATAAAGATAGTATTTAACATTTTTTTACAGTATTTTGTGCGACATATCTAGTAGGCCATAATTTCTTTGTCAGCGAAATGATGTCAAGACGTGTTAAAATACATGTATTAACATATAAACTAAGGCTTTGAGAGTCAGCATCCTGATTATTAGCTACGTTTATCTGTTCCGGGCTTGTAGGCTGTGATCTAGAAGCCCAGGAGAGATAAATGTAGCTAATATGTATTAATATTTGTTGATTTATATTGCTTCAGTTTTTTTATGGTATTCACATATTTAAGTTATAATGGCTGCACAACAGGCAGACTGAATAGTGAATAAATAGTAGAGAACAAACTGCCAGACCAATCCAGAATGAAAATATGAGTTATTTAAACAAAAACCATTGTTGTAAAAGCTGACAGCAATCCAAGAATAGACATGTTATACGTCATATGAGATAGCCAATGCTGCAGGGTACTTTATGACCTCCTTAACAGGTGATTGCTTCATATAAAATGGGCACAAATGGCATAGTTGTCGTCAGGCCCTTAAATCTCACTCACTCGTTTCATAAAAAGAGAGCAATAATGAAAACTTTGAAACAGTTTGGCAGTTAGAAACAGTGGTTAACCGTAACCATAAACTGCATGCATGTAGTAAAACAGTTAAAATGACAGAAGGTGGGCATAAAGGGTTTCTCCAACTAGATGTAGTGACCATGTTCTGTACATCTTAACTGAATGAATTAATCATTCTCGTGCTAGCAGAAAATAATACTTGCACAGAAAAAAGGGAAAAGTTTGCATGCATTTGTTGAAACATTTAGTGATGGATTTAATGGATAGCATTATTATGGTGTTTGATTATCATTTACATGTCACAAAATGGTTTTGTTTATATACAAACTATGACACCATGTAAATAATTGTGATTGATGTAAGGCTCATTGCTTTCATTGTTGAGATCCTATAGTTCCACACACATTCACCACAAGTGCCTGATACATAACCGCGTCTAAAATAGATTATAATATTTGTAACTTATTTAATACTACACAAAGAACTATTAAATTAAATTTTACATACCCGCTACTGCACTAGCTCATGGACCCTGGAAGGACTGCAGTGAGTCAGTATGCCAGTGAATAATTCTAGGCAGACAGCAATATCTGAAGCTGGGACATGTGCTTCTAGATGCATGTAATATACGTGCAATCAGAAGCACAAATCCAGATTCTCATATCAGTGTGTGCCTAGCATTATTTATTAATGTACTGACTCGTTGCATTCCTACGAGACCCGTGAGCTCATGGACGAACTGTAGAACGGTCAGTGAACCTTCAATCCAAGAGTACAGTCATGGTATCTGCTGCTACTGCAAATGTACCTACTGGAATTATTTCTACGTACTGGATATACTGGAAACATTGGCTGAAATGTCCTAATTTCTCTATTCCTTAGCTATGTACAACAATATCTGTTTAGCAATGTCCCTGTTTGACAATGTTTCTGTATGACTTTCTTTTCAATCTGTATAGCACATGTTTCATTTCTTTCCTTCGTATTTCTCATTGGTGAAGTTGTTCAGTTTTCCTTCTACATTCTTAGCTCTTTATTTCAAGCAAGAAAAATGAATGCTGTTAATAGCATCTTAGTTGATTTTGAAGAAGTACATTTTGAGATAGTTTAAGTGAATAAATAGCATTTTTAGAAATCGGTATGTGTGTGTGCACATGCATGAAGGACGAAAGCTCAGAAACGAGATGTTGGTTTAATACCAAACATGGTATTTTATTTCATGTTTCGAGGGTGCGACATGAAGGTGTTCACATTTACTTAAACAATTTCTATCTTTTATTTTTTCAAAAATGGCTCTAATGATTTTGATTAAAATAGTAAAATGTGTCAGCTAGTATTAAACAGCTTTATACTATGGCTGTGGAATGTGCCTCAATGCAGTAGACATCCTGACAATGTACGTCGAATTCCCTACAACCACAAATTGTGGAGCAACATTTGACGACAATAACTATGATTTATCATGAAAATATGCAATATATAAATTTGAAGCCTACCTGTCCCAAACTAAGGAAGTGTAGCCTGACGGACAAATTAAGATAAGTTAGTGTCAGATGATGTTGATCAAGCTGCTTTTAGTAATGGAAGTCGTAAAGATCAATAGAAACATTCTTACTTGGTTCGTTTATGATGGAGGGGGAGCGTAAGATTTTTTAGCACAAAGAAATAATATTTTACTGTCAGGGTTTGGCATCTGCAAGAAAGGAATATCTTCACCACTTCTCTTTGTGTTTGTTGTTTTAGGAGTAAGAAAACATTCAGTAACATGTGCAGGAGGATATTACGGCTGTTTGGTAGATGTGCTTTTCTGCTAGGTGTTTGTTTTGGCACACTTTTGTAGGTCCCCATTAGTTGCACCACAACATTTTGTGTTTGCTAGTGTTTTCTGCTTGATCTGACATTATCGTAGCCTTCTAATGTTTAATAATTGCAACTTTTATTCCAGAGAGTTAGTTTTTCTAGTTTGTATACAACACATTGTTTCTAATGGATGAAATTTGCAAACATGACTGTTGATTTTGGCTGGGGAATTTTGAGGTTATGTTTTTGTTGAGGCATCTTGTTCTGTTGATGAACAGGAGCTATGTATCAAATAAGGTTTACACAAAGTAAACCAAATATGTCTGCTTTTCAACATGAATGTTCTTCAATTCACCTTTGTTATTCACTGCATTTCTTGAGCTTTTTGTGATATAAATTCCTTTTTTATAAAATGAAAAATATTTTCAGAATATTTATGGAATGATGGCAAAATCTTAGACATGCATATATCCGTGTACATGATAAGAAAGCTTACAGCTTGTTTATACTGTTATTTACTTATTGCATTTTAGCAATACTGCGATGTTACATATTGTTTTCTTTTTCATTTCCTGATGTGCAGAAGCATTGCAGAAGATGAACGATTACATTGTAATGCAGTATGTGAAATTTAGTAAGTGTTGTAAGTGTGTAATTATATATAACACGTACGAGCCCAGGATGTGAGGTCATTCACCTTGATGTTGGCCAATATTGACAATCTTTAACATAACAAATGTGCTGCACATGTGCTGCTAGATAACAATAAATACATACATAACCTAACATTTTTATTTCATCATTGTATTGGAAACTTGCAGTTGTGGGACAATTGTGCCAGCCTGTCAGATTAAGGCATTCTGTCTCAGTTTCTAAAACTGAATGTCGCACTTGCACAAGCTTCTCCTTGGCATAATCACTTCACATTACTTGCTCACAAAAAGGAACTGTTGCTATTGACATTGTATAGATGTCCCATGCAGTTCGACCTTGAAAAGCTTAGACATTAACAATGGAAATTCATAAACAGCTAATGTTGTTATGCAGGGTTTGAATTAAGGGAGGGGAAGGGGATTTCTCCCTCTCATTAAATAATTTCCCTGGCTCGCCAAAGAAAATATTCTTTTCTGCCGGAGAAGTATTTTTTTCTTTTCACTGTGTTTACTATTACTGTTCTTTTAAAATACAAGAAGACATGGAACACTTTCGTTGCAGATTACATGGTACGAGTGCAAGCTGTAAGCAAAAGTATCATACTGCGAGTAAGTTAAACATTAAACAATTCTCAGGTTCATTAGTAGCGTTAGCATTGAGGATCACAATTCCAGCAATGAAGACTGCAGCTTGCAGTATTCAGTTCAGTTTCTTGCAACTCACTGTTCTACTGTTCGTCAGCATTGATAAATTTATGACAAGAAAGCAAAAAGTTACAGAAGGTAATGGCAGTGATGTATTTCAGTTCGAATCTCAGGCTTCAACCAAGTAATATTAATATTACAGCTCCTCAGGTAAAATTGCAGTACTGCTGCTAGGGTTACCATATCATGATGCCAAAAAACTGGGGGAATTCAGCTGACATTTATTTCACATACTTTTCATTTCCTTTTACCTTTCTTGGGAAATCCTCTTTACAGATAATCCTGTCATAACATTGAGCACAAGTTACATTTTTCATGTTGTACATTATGATCAACATTAACTTTACATTTTTGGCAGTGAGCTTTATTTTGCTCATCTGTCCACTGAACATTTAGCAGAGAAAATATTCCCTTTACATCTGCATTAATTGCAAGTATGGCAAAATAGTTCTGCACTACTTTCAACAGTTCTGTACACTCAACATAATTACTCATGTATTCGTACCATTTCTCTGCAACACTTTCCTACCAATGTTGCGGAGTTCATTTTGTGGTAAGTTCTTAAAGCACTTATTTCATTAAAGAGTACAGAGTCGTCAATAACTATGTTAACATAACACTTCTTAAAAATAACAGTTTTTTCCACCACTTGCCATTCTGGTTCTTTATCCAGAGTTGTCCATTGAAACAGGCATACCACTGTATTGGGTCATTCAATTATAACTAACAGCATAAAAAGTATACATATCACTTTCAAAGACTTTAGCTAAATTTCCATCATCACATTTACAAATAATTTCCTTTACTTTTAAAGGGACAAAATGGTTTAAACTTGCATTTATAATTATTTTTTGGCATCCTGATCTGTATATGATATATCGGCAAAACTAGTCAGTCCAGGCTACAGCAAGAATATGTAGGCTTCAAGAGGTAGAACTGGAACTTAAAAATTCAATGCCACAACTGGGATTTGAACCACAGACCTTCCGCTTGCCGGGCGGACGCTCTAACCACTGAGCTATTGTGACAAACTGCCAGAATGGCATTCAATTCTCAAGCCAGTAGGCTTCGTTCAGTGGAAAAAAGAAACTTTACGGTGAAGCTTCTCTTGTTTACAGTTCACAGTGTCTTCATCACAGAACACAAAGAAAGAAGAGAAAGTGATGCGGAGTACAAGTGCAGTAAACGTTAAGCAGAGTTCAGCAAAGACCCATTAGAGGACATACTAAGCAATTGCTAAGGGCGCGGCGTGTGAATTCATTTTCAAAATGAATTGAAGTGATAAATAATATATTTTTACTGCTAACTAAAAAATGGGTGGTTTTGCAAAATATTCGAAAACTGAACAGGGGGTCAGAGAAGGATCTGAAAAATGGGTGGGCCCCGGTAAAAACAGGTGATATGGTAATCCTAACTACTACCACTCGCTACCGGAGCTACCACTACCACTAGGTTTCCCCCTCATCAGAAAGCCTGATTCAAACACTGCTGTTATGTCACATAAATTATATACAAAATTTTTATATAATGATGAGGCTATTCACAGAAAAACATGACAGGAAAATATCACTGCATTTTAATTAAAATTATTAGTCAGTTTTGACAAGATTAGGAATTGTAGAGAAAAATGCAGACATCACCTTTTGAACTGTAGGATGGTAAATATTGGAAATATTTATAATTGAAATGGTGAAACACATTGGTTATACAATTGAGTATTGTCCTGAAAATTTGAACATAATGTAGAAGTTTGGACTCAGTCCTAAGTTCAGTTAAGCCTGGTTCATAACCGCCTGACAATGGTAACTATAATGATTACAGCAACCAAAGCAGCACTCAGTATTTTGGTTCACAACAATGATGACAATATGCCAGAAAATGCAGAGGATATTGTGCTTTGGGAATTCATTTGTTTCAAACTGACCAATAATATTTTTTTGAGCATGCGGCCAGAGAGTTCTCTAGCAGCTGTTTTACGGCCTGGCTGCTTTGGATAATTCCTACAGTGAAAAATATGAATCGAACATGCCGTATCCAGTAGCAGGAACGAATAAGTTAAAACTTGGCCAAGTCTTCTTTCGTGTTCCCAGAGCCCAGGAAAGCTCCCTGCTTGTTGTGAACACTTTTGCATTCTGGTTATCGTTACCATTGTCGGTGGTTGTGAAGTAGCCTTTACTAAACAGAAAAAAGCCTTATTGGACTGGTGTTCAATTCTCCTTAAGGTGAAATTAGTGCACACTGGAACAGTAATGTCGCTGGGACCAAGGATATTTAAATGGGTAGATGATACTTCCATTGCAAGCCATGTTGCAGGTTTATGGTTAAGAATTAAGTTTGGATATAATAAAACAGGAGATATGATCTTGCTTACACAGACACTGCTCTTTTGATTTTGAAGACTTTTTTATTCTGTTAGAAATCCACACACATAAAAAATGTTTTGGTTACTGGTGATCTCAAAATGGGATCCTCTTGCTAGCTTTAGCAATAAACATGCTGCTGAAATTCCAAATGTTTCATTTTACAATTTCAGTAATTGAAGCCTTAGTTGTGGAAGATGGATCAACACTTTGCAAATTATTGGCAAGGTGTGTTTCAAGGCGTATTGTCTCCATTTTTGCTGATTGACATAGTGATCGTGCCAATATGAGTGTTTAAATCAATCCTTCTGTGAAAATTGCAATGGTTTTAAATTGGGATTGAAATAGTGTTTTCCAAAATGTGTATGTATGCTTGTTTCTGCCCAGTTTCCCAGCAAATTAGGATTTTAGTATTCTCATTGCTACGTTTCCTCGGTCAGAGAAAATTATTTGTTGTCATAAAACGTTCACATCAGTTTGTTCATTCAAAGGTTTCCATTTTCATATAAAAGAAAAGTGGGTGGGGGGGGGGGGGGACAGCAGGTGTTTCCTGCTTTTGTCCCAACTTACGATTGTACCAAGTTGATTTATGGGGATTCTACTTTTTCAAACAAAGCATTCAGCTGAACAATGCTTAATTATGACTTCACAGATGATCAACTGCATTACATTTTTTAACTAGCTTTTGGCCATAAGAAACTCCTGGGCCACCATCAGGATCTGGTCATGGAATTTTGTGTGGCTGAAAGCGTAACATTTTTAAATTCAATACATCTGCTCATTTGTGAAGCCATAATTAATAATGCTCGCCGTGAAAGCTTCAAATGTTACATGAAGAATTTTTGTCTGAGATTTAATTAGAACACGAATACATGCTTAATATTTATTCTCTCCTCAAGAAGCGAGATCCACATTTACTCAAGTTAGGAGTTAGTGCATTATTGACATGATCAAGGAAAAGTTTGAATGTCTTAGGGAAAGGAAGACCTGATTGTGTAATGTGGTTAACAGGTGTGCATTTTCGGACATCAATAAAGGAAATGTTATTGATTGAGCTGGCTAACAGTCTAGCAACAGTAAGTTGGGTGATTATGATGGTCAGTTAAGCTGGCCTGACAATCAATACCAGTGTAGGACTTGTAGTCTTGGCAGATAATATCAATAGGGACAGTTGATTTCAAAACTGGAGATGGATTGGAAATAAGTAAAGAGACAGAAGCTGAAGATTTTGATAAGGTGTAGCAGCCAAATTGAAATCTCCAGTTTGCAAGCAGGTGCACATTGGTGTATTCCCAATATTACATACAAACTTTACAGACTGGCACAAATACTTTGTAATAATGTAACAACTTGACTGCCATTTACATAAGTGTTTGTGAAGCAAATGTGGCTGGTGAGATATTAACAGTTGTGGTCCTTCTTGATTAGACCATCTGGTTCATTTACATTACATGACATGCCGGAAGGTTGCACAAGGATTTTCAACAAATTGCTTGAGCATTCCTTGTGGAAAATGGGACAGTGCCCAGTTGGAGTCTTTACGACCAAAGCAAAATTTGGTTTTAGAAAAATGTATGCTTGAAGGAGAATGTTGCAGTAGCCTAACATTTAATTTCATTTTAGAATATTAGTTTGGCAGCCTTTTAAGATAAAAGTGTGATCCATCCAAGCTATTACTTGCAAAATCCATTTCTCTCTCACTCGAAAATGGTGGTAGAAGTATTTGTTGTACATTTAAATATTGTATGCAGTTAACTGTTCATATGAAGTCTGTTACTAAACATAAAGGGTTTGCTATAAGGATTTGCCCTTGAACATGCATAAAAATTATTTAAATGATGCATTTACTGTATTTCCGGTTATGTTGGCGAATCTGTAAAAACAATATTTTCCGCGTATTTTAAGTAGGTTTTGTTTAGTTAATGTTTTTGAGAATATATGGCGAAATTATAGAAACAATAAAAGTGGCGTTGTTTTGTTTTACTACACCACTTTCGCTAAGAAAACAAAATGAAGAGCGTGCAGCGTGTTACGAGTACAGCAGAAATAAGCATGTATGGCGGGTTCAAGTCGATTTAAACACGGTAGGTGTTTCCATGCCACAAAATTTCGAACTGATCCCACTTCTAAGAGGATCGGATCCATGAAGGATTTAGTTCGATCCATGCAGTATTCAATAAATAAGAACTCAAATCGATTTGAATTCGGGGTGTTAACGCAGTGATAGGAAGGGTGTCTTTGGAATTGCTTCAAAATGGTAATGAGAAAGGGACTGTTATACACCTACTTGGCTATGTAAGTGTGAGATATTTTTAATTTGCATGTTTCTGCTGCATGGGATGTTTGAAGCTCGGTGAAGATGGATGCTCCTCACCACGGAAGTAGTAATTTGCACGTGTTATAGTGACCTTAACCTTAGCAGCAGAGTGATGATGCACTTTCTAAGAACATAAATCCTCCTCGGCATGTTAAATAATCATTACACGCACAAGGAAAGTTGTTGTAGTGAAAGGCAGGGAACGTACGTACGCGTGTAGATGTCTCTGCAGCAGCCATGTTTGCAACGTTGCCAGTTGTGTTTCAGTTTTACTGTTCCCCTTCATTATACGCTAAGAATGCAGCAGCAAGCAGGCATAGTGTGTCAAAGGATGCATCATGCAGGGTCTTTGACCGGGGTAATAAAACAGCTCAGGTAGAAATTTATAGCTTTTACTAGATCGTTCACGCATTGTTTTGTTAGCGGCCAGGGAACGTAAAAAGTGACGGTCGGCGTATGTATCTCTGATTTTGCGGCGTGAAGCTTCCGAATGCCTTTAAGTTGTGATGTTTGTTTTTTCCCCATTTACGGACATGCCGACTGAGTCAGGAGCACGGAATGTCGGACGAGAAGAATGGCAATAATAATAAAAAAAACAATGGTATGCAGCAGTCGCAAACACAGGAATCGCGAGCAAGATTTAGAGCAAGGTAATCGACATTCAAGAAGTGGCACATCAGTTTTCTGCTCGTGCACTAGCAGCTGTTCTTCCTTTGTTGTGACGTCACTCTTTCCTTTCTCGAACCATATTGTATGTGGAGTTCATGGCAATACAGTTGGCGTGTGGACAATTTTCATCTAGTATTTTGAAGTACTTTCAATATTATCGGAAAAAGTTTTTTTTGCCCATTTCCTGTTTAAGCGGTGTGGTATTTTTTATATTCTGCAAATAAATTATATTTTTTCAGCCATTCTGTAAATTAATAATTTCTACGCTGTAATCTGATATCGATACGAAGGAATACAAACTATATTTTACAGAAATACATGCCAAATATAGATGGAATATTGATTTATAAAGCCTTGCTCCTTAAAAAGCGTGAATATAATCGAGGTTTTAGATATTTATTTCATCGTTTTGTAATTTTTAAAGCAATTCAATTTTGTGCACTTTTACTTTGTCGCAATAGTAGGTACAGAAGGCATTGCATTCTCCCAAAATATTCAATACCGAGATTTCAGCGGAAATAGGTGTTTTGATGTCCCCTAATTAAACACTTTTTTTAATGAGGACGAAAAGTCAGTTAAGTATCTTCCATGGATGCGACACGAAGGTCTTAAAAAATCCCCTACCCAAAATTAACATTTATGTGAGAGAAAAAAAAAAATTGAAATACAGTACGTTTAAGACATTTCATGCTAAATGAAATATGTATGTTGAATTCTCTGGAAATAGTATCTGAATTACTTTTCATTTTAAATGAGTTTTGTATAACTAGTAAACTGTAAGAAATGGACAAAATCTTGCTGCACTCGTTAAAACAAAATTTATATATTTTTGAATTTTCCAATACTTATACTTTTCTCAAATAGCAAGTCGTTATTCGTTTCATTTTTTATGACCTGGCAGGCAAAGGGACGAATTTCAAAGCCATTGCCTGACGATCAACTCTTTTAAAAAATCTGACTCGCTTAAAGCCTATTGCATTCCCATTTAATTACAACGAAATACTTAATAAAACCACTTCTACAACGTCTTCTCAATTAACGTATAGTAGATAGGAGAATTAAGTTTTGAGATAAAAAACATTGTGTGAATGTAAAACATAAAATTGTTTGTACATCGTATGACCTTCGTCGTGATAAATCCCACTGCTATGGAAACTATTGTTTGCCTTAAGGCCGTTGACTTTGTCTTTGAAATGCAGACAAAGAATAATGAAGATTGGGTGTTTAAGCAGAAAGCAAAGCTTCTAATTCATTGGCATTCATTCATCCTTAAGGCCTTGATCGAGTATTTTAGTTTCATTTTAGCTGGTGTAATTCCTAACGTAGTATAAACAACTGCGAAACTTCCACGTTGAAGCTCGGGACGCCAGGGCCCCATATAGAGCGTAAGAAGCGCTGAGCGAAAATCGAGGACGCGGTTCTTTTTCGGAACATCCCAAATGAGAAAATGAGTGGCTTTTGAGCACCATGGAGATTAGCTTTCAGAGAAACAACTGATAAAGGTAATAACTCAATATTTACTGGTTAGGAATGTCAGAACGTGAGGTGAGAAAAGAAGGAAAGGCTGGAGAGGGGTCAAGAAAGTCGAGAAATATTGCAGACATTCCTTTGCTGTCGGGCCAGGTAGCGTAGGTATGTATACCGACAGTAGACAGATAGACAGACCATGTGGATATAGTAAACAAGGAGAAGGGGGTTTCCCTCACCCCCCTCCACTTCTCTTTGCTAGTTCTAAAGCGATTACAGGCCTCAATGAGTTACTACTCCAAGAGACCATTACGTGAGATCATCAGGGGTGTCCATTATTCCGCACTAACACCGCTTTCAAAACCGAAACACTTGCATCCTCAGTATCTCTCGTGGAACAGACTACGTTTCCATGGGGAATTCAAATCGATTTGAGTTCTCATTCCGGTTTGAATACTACATGGAAACGTGGATTCGATTGAACTGAATCCTTGGATCCGATCCTCTTAGAAGTGAGATCTGATCGAAATTCTCTTCATGGAAACACTAACAGGATTCAAATCGATTTGAATCCGTCAAAGATGCTAACTTCTAGTGTACTCGTATCATGCTGCACGCTCGTCATTTTGTTTTCTTAGCGAAAATGTAGTAAAACACAACAAAGTCACTTGTTTATATTCTCGCAATATATTCTCGCAATATATTCTCAAAACTAGCCCAGGTGACCTAGCTGTCGACGGGCTCTTACACTCCACTCATCTATCCTTATCCATCTTCTAAAACATTCTCGAATCTCAAAACCTATTTCTAATACACAGAAAACATGTTTTTTACGGTTCGCGAACATAAAACTTGAGTGGTTTATGCTTGAGCCTTGCGTATCCAAATCGATCTCATTCCGGATAGAATAAAGCATGGAAACGCGGATCATATTGAGAATAGTAGCGTCTCCGGTGTGCGGTAATTTTGTTCCACAGTTCTTTTACACGCCAGTCGAGAAGGTCCTATAACTGGCTGGGAGGGCTCAGGGCATTGAGCACGTCCCACCCTCCAGTACTGCACCCCACCAATGACGCCTGTAGTGGACAGAGGTGGGGGACGCAGTGCCTGTGCGGCAAGCCTTGGCCTTCATGGACTGTTGCGCTAGGGGTGAAAAAAGCCTACTGACACGGAGGTGTCGCTTTTAAGCACATTTAAGAACCATCGGCCTGGGCTGGATTTGAACCCAGGTCCTTGGAATTAGTAGGTAACTAACAACTACCTAGCTTGCCATGTATCGGTGTAGCGAAAGAATTTTCAAATGCATTACTCCGTTCTGGGCCGAGGTACAAGTGTATATTGTGTATAATAGTGTATAATCTTGCTCCTGCACTCCTCCGTCGCCTTGGCTGCGGCTGGAGGGGAGACGCCCTGGCTCGTACGAACGCCACCCGCTGTGTACCATATTCAAATGTATGCCAAGAAATAAGATGTGAACATGCGTTTATACCTGCAGCTCCGCACTTCGGGCCACGGACTCTGACTCCTGAGCTGACCGTATCAGCGTTCTAAATGTGCGTACGACCCAGAGTTTATATTAGTTTGGGTTTCCGATTAGGTTAGGGTTAGATTAGGTTAGTAAGTATAGCAAGGCAGGCGCGCGAAGCGAGAACAAAGTTAAAACATCGCCAATCCAGCGGATTTCGCTTCTCATCTAGGTTGGTAGTCCCCATTGCGCATACTCAGTAGCAGAAAGATGGCCATTAATGTGTTGAAGATGTTGCTAACATGAAGTACGTGTCGCTTGAGACTATGCCACGTGTTGCACGGAAGAAATTTTAAAACATTCCACTTGCCACATGCAGTTTGCTGTGTGCAATGTGTTTCTTACTGAAAGAAAGCAAATGCGAAATGTGTTTTCAGAAAAGTTTATATTTACAGTAGTAGAAGTACACAAAACACGTGTCGAGAAAGTTGGTGGGTGCGTAATGCGCTTAACCGCGGCGGTTCGTACATAGTAAGTGGACAGGGCAATTATTTATAAAGGATAGCAACAATATATTCACAAGCTAATTAATGAATGAAATGGGCAAACGAGCCATTGCGTACTGGAAAGTTGCCACCAGAAAGAAGCAAAAGAGGCGGGGGAGTAAGAATTAAAAATGTGAGCTGTTTACATCCAGTAGCTTCTACACACCATTCTTACTACGAACGTATGGACAAAATGAGGAGAGCAGAATATTTGTACGTCTTGTTTACACAAGTCGATATTTCCAACATGCAGCTGACTTGGATAGTCTCATGTTATCTCACACATTAGAGTGGCCGTAATGTGGGGGTTTCCATAAAATGTCAAGTGTTTTTGAGCGCACACTGACCTATTTTTTTACTTCTGGCATATTTTGATAATGTGCCAAATTTCATCACAATCCGCGCAATGGACTTAAATATCTAAATAAACATGAACACTGAAAGAATGTATTTTTCAATAAACAATTGAAACCAGCCTATACGTGCTATGCAAATATGCTTAATGCGTGTTTAAATGGAAGAAATGTAATATTCAATAATAATGTGGGAATGCAACTTAAATCAACACAATTTTGTTTTCAGTGTTTGATTTCTATGGTCGGAGTGCATGTTGTCCTTGGTGATCGAGCACACATCGCAAAATGAATTGCTATTGTTCTTATCGGCCGTTAACACTCCATTGTTAAGGATCCCAAGAAATTAGATCCATATTTAAAGAATCTCTTCTTCAGCATGTCCAAACTCTTGACTGAAATGAACTTATCTCCATTATCTGAACTAGTAGAGAAAATTTACACTAGCCTGTTAGTAAATACTTTATACACTCTGTTTAGCCTATGCAAAGGTGCTAAATTTAAATTTATAGAATTATATTAGGCCAAAAAGGGAAGTTAGCGGCCCGGGTTCGATCCTAGGCAACCGCATGTGGGATTCGTGGTGGACGAAGCGGCGCTGAGACGGGTTTCCCAGTTTCAGAAAACTTAGGCCCTAGTTGTTTGTGAGTGTTCGTCTTTCTTTGAGCATTTGTTTTTTTCGCAGATTGCACCACTCTGAACACAGATCTATAAATTTGTTTGTGCAGTGAGATGAAGCTCTTGTAGGAATCCTAGCCTTGTCCCCAAATATTGCACATTCACGTGCACCTAAACAAGACTGACCAATCTACGATTAGATGGTAATGTGGTGCATGATTGATATCGTTACCCAAAGGAACCCAGGCCTTAACTTCTGGGCTACCTGTTGAAATCCTGGGCGTGAAGAAATATGAAACAGTATAAGTACGAGTGATGATTCAAGAGACGGATAACAATGTTGATATGGCTGCTTGTCGACGTGGAAGTGGCAAATATTCTGCTCCCCTAGGCCTAATGACCTAACTGTCGACGGGCCCGTAAACCCAACCCAATGCAATGCGCTCAATCGGTTTTCCCATGGCTGTACACACATCCGCGTTTGCAGAAATACTTCCATTCCGTTGTCGCTTCAACCGGAAAGAAGAAACCGAATCGATAGTTTCGTACAACTTACGAGATCCGCTTTTAAACATACCTAGAAAAATCTGATGTGTTGCACTCACATGACTTTCTCTACTCTTGTACTAACCATTCTCACAAACTCTTATTCCTATATCTTCTTTCTTGTTAGTTGAGATAAACATTTGTACAAATTATCTTATTGCTTATTTCCTTGTAGGTACAAGGGGAGTGTTAGAATACAGTAGGCTTTGTGCGATAGTCAAATGTTTTGAGATTCCGTTCTCTTTGCACACTTAACATAAAAAAAATGAACAGCGATGACCCATTTCACGAAAGTTCTAAGTTTTCCGAAACTCACACACATAACAAGGAATATCTCCGAAATGGTTCACCCTACAAGAAAATTTATTGAGACATAAATTGTGTATTTTAGCAAGATCTACATTTTTTGTATAGTATGATTTGGTTTATCTCTAACGGTTTACCAGTTATGCAAAAGTCGTCCAGAGTAAATACGACTACATAGGCTATAGCCAGAAAATTCAAGATGTACATTTCATTTGTCATCAAAATATCTCAAACATATGACATTTTAATAAAAATCGTTAGAGCCATTTTCAAGAAAATCAAAATTTTCGAAAATTTTTCCATGTAAAGGGTAGTTTAGGGTGGGGCTATTTTCTTCAAAATCTTCGTGTCGCATCCTTGAAAGACATTAAACGTAAATACCAACTTTGGTTTTTAACCGACTTTTCGTTTTTGAGTTATGCTGTCCACAGACTGACACACAGACACACACACACGGACCTTTTTCTAAAAATGCTTTTTCTGGATTCAGGGGGCCTCAAAACATGTATTTCCGGTGAAATCTCGACATCGAATTTTTGGGTGGAATACAATACTTCCCCTACTTACCAGCAGAGAAAGTAAAAATAGAAGGCGAATTCAGGTTTCCTTAACACGTGCAAGACATTTAACAGTTTCCGATATATTCGTTATTAGTTGGAATAACATCTGATTATCCTTAGCCTGCTCTGTATTTACAACTAAATATATAGTGAAATTTGTCTACAAATGTTTATCTGAAGTGAATAAAAGAATAAGCATTTGAAAGAATAATTTGTAGAAGATCTGGTGTAGTGGGAAGTGAAAGCCATGTGAATGTTTGTGTGCGTAATGTAAATAGGCGGTAGATCCCTGATGTGGACATGCCCTTATCAACTGTTATCAGCAGACAGATGAAGTGCTAGGAACACACTTGAATGATTCACAACCCTCGCTTTTTAATTCCTTGACCTAGGGCAGAGGGGTGGGGGAATCCCGTGTAAAACCTTTTGAATGTTGTTCATTGACTTACCCTAACCTAGGGCACCCCTCGCTCTGCTGAACCAATATCCCACACTCCTTTTCATCTCAAGAAGCTTATTGCCTACGATGTTCGACCCAATTCCACCCTCGCCCATCTTATTCAACAAACTAATGTTTCATTCGTTTCTTCACTTATGTTGTTCATGAATTTTACTTCCTTATTGTGAAATTTAACGTCTCATACTCGAGGAATATTTCATCATTTGCCGCATCCTGGATTTTTGAACTTCTCTATTGAATGATTATGAAGGGTGACAGTTCTCAGAAATGCGTGGAAAATGAAGGTAGAGTTGCCTTCACGCTTCACTCGTGTGGTTTACAAAACTAACTTCTGGAGCTGAACACCATTTCAAAGTGTTATTTGTTCTAATGAATCCTAATGTTAATTATTTGTAATTTGTCAAGAAAACAAGTCATTTATCGCTATTATCCTGAAGCACGGTAATACCGAGTGGTTTCTTCGGCATTCACCAGTTCCCTTCTTGGGAAGGGAAGTAAAGTCGATATCCCAGTGTGGTAGATTTACGGTACGTAGCCTGATAAAGAGGCCTTTGAGCCCAGTATAAAATGGCACCTTCAGAACCACAGCAGTTTGCGTCCATAAATAACTCAATATCTACGGATGTTTGCAAATAGGCAATACTTTTTATTCCTCATGTTACATGTTTATAAACTTCAATTTTTTAGCATAGTTAAATTTCTACAAAAATGAAAGCATGTTAAAATTACTTTAATCAAGAGATTAAGTGATTTATTTTATTTAAATATCTAGAAGGAGCAGGAAGGAGTCCACTTGACCTGTTGTCCCAATGTCCCAGTTTGGTCATTTTACCTATGCTTTAATGTTCGCCTCGTTAGCGCGGTGGTAGTGCTGCTGCCTACCAAGCGGGGGACCTGGGTTCGATTCCTGGTCTGGGGGCACTCAGCATCGTTAGGTCCCTGAGGAGCTACTTGATTAAAAAGTAGCGGCTCCTGGCAGAGAAAACCACATAACCAGCCGGGAGAGACAGGGGCACTGACCACGTCCCACCTCCAGTACTGCACCCCACTTATGACGCCTGTGGTGGGCTCTCATTTTCAACAGAAAGCGACGGTTGTTAGGATTGATCGTATAGGTGAATGTTGTGACGAAATGGCAGTAGCGCTGGTAGCAGCTTCCGAATTGTATCTTCGTAATTGTGTGTTCACCAGCTCATGGTGTTAGGGGACTGGAGAGGAGAGGTGTATAAGTGGAGAAATCCCCGTCTGGGAGTGTTGTGAAATCTGCTGGATATTGTGGTTGTAGAGTGACAGTTCCATGTGTAAAACAGACAGAGAAATGTAACATGTGAGTGTTCCTTGCACGATATACCTGACGCTCGAGAATAGGCGCATCACTTGTAACCGAGACAGGCTGGCAGAGTTTTAGAAAACATGGAAAAGTTAGAAAATGATCAGCGAAAAATGATCGAAATATCACTTGTTTTATAAGCTAAATGTACGGCATGAACTGAAAATAACATAAGTTGCGCTACTTTGAGTGACTTCTTTGCTTTGGTTTAGCGTGAATACACATTGCAAGATTGGCAACGTATCGTGCCCGGGACCATGAGCTGGTGAACATCATGTGGCAACCGGAATAAGCCATTTCCATTAACATGGTTTTGGGGCTCCTTAGACAACGGACCCCGCCAGTCCTACACCAAGCCTAACTTTCTTGGCCTTGCAAGAGACGCGCACAGTGAACTGCAAATTGGTGAGAGAAATAGTGTTACCGGGAGAGAAGTGTGTACCACGCTGAATGGTAGACAGTGTTGCCAAATGTTGTGATTGTGGACAGCCACGAAAATGGGCCAAGGTGCATTACGAGTGTACCTACGTGGCAATGTTGTTAGATGACGTAAGCAGAGTCGAGAAGATGCTAATCAGAGCAGGTTCGTTGACACGTAGGTACGATAATTTTTGGAAGGGTATTCCAAAGTCGACAGAGAGAGTTGCGTTAATTGTAAAGAGTCTGTCGGTCGGTCGGTGTGTGTGGCAGGCAGATAACATATATCACATGGCACGTTACCTTGAATGGGAAGTGGAGGGGGAAGCTGCAGCGTTGGGGGGAGGGGAAGACAATCTATATCAGTTTCCCTCAAACCGTCCTTCCCGCACTCTGGTGTAAGCCTCGATACACAACACTTGGCAAAGGGAAATGGAGCGAAACTATGTACGTAAGCTCCAGTCACATTTTACACTATGTGCTAAATTCATTTGGCAGATAGGGAAACAATACAAAACGCAACTAACTAACAAATTTAATGAGAAATTCAAACATGATCACCAGAAATTAATCATGACTTTGGACACTGCGATCAAAATAAAAATTGTACTTTTCGGTTCAAAATAACGTTACTTCTGTCTTCTATCTGAACTGTAATAAAATCTGATGTGTTGCACTCACATGACTTTCTCTACTCTTGTACTAACCATTCTTACAAACTCTTATTCCTATATCTTCTTCGTGTTAGTTGAGATAAACATTTGTACAAATTATCTTATTGCTTATTTCCTTGTAGGTTCAAGGGGCATGTTAGAATACAGAAGGCTTTGTGCGATACTCAAATCTTTTAAAGCTTTGAGATCCCGTTCTCTTTGCACACTTAACATGTATAAAATGAACAACGATGTTCAATTTCACGAAAGTTTTAAGCTTTCATAAACTAACACACATAACAAGGAATATCTCCGAAATGGTTCACCCTACAAGAAAATTTATTGAGACATAAATTGTGTATTTTAGCAAGTTCTACATTTTTTGTATAGTATAATTTGGTCTATCTCTAACGGTTTACCAGTTATGCAAAAGTCGTCCAGAGTAAATACGACTACATAGGCTATAGCCAGAAAATTCAAGATATACATTTCATTTGTCATCAAAATATCTCAAACATATGACATTTTAATCAAAATCATTTGAGCCATTTTCAAGAAAATCAAAATTTTTGAAAAATTTTCCATGTAAAGGGTAGTTTAGGGTGGGGCTGTTTTCTTCAAAATCTTCGTGTCGCATCCTTGAAAGACATTAAACTTAAATACCAACTTTGGTTTTTAACCGACTTTTCGTTTCTGAGTTATGCTGTCCACAGACTGACACACAGACACACACACGGACCTTTTTCTAAAAATGCTCTTTTTTGGATTCAGGGGTCTCAAAACATGTATTTCCGGTGAAATCTCGACATCGAATTTTTGGGTGGAATACAATACTTCCCCTACTTACCAGCAGAGAAAGTAATACATAGAGGTGCCTCCACGTGTTTCTGAAAGCACCAATGTTCCGTAGGTTATATACCCTCTGTGTTTCCATAAGGTCCAAAGTTCAACGCTTCCATTTTCTAGAGGGATCTGGTAAAACATGATCAAAAAACCTTAAACAAGGCGATCGATATGAGGTAACGCCTGATAGGTATGCAACACACTTACTTATGATAGTCTACGATAGCCTAGGTAGTTCTAGTAATAGCAGCTTTAATGCCATGCCATGCGACTTGCACAGAGGGAGAGACAGAATAACGTGACAAGAGCTACGGGTTCTGCTGGTCACATAGGAGTTCTGTTACTGAGCTATCTTACGATCTTTTGGCTTTATTATAAAATTATTCTTATTTTTTTATAATCGTTTCAGGCCATGTACGGACCACGTTAAGCAACCCACTGCATTTATTCACCTCTTTTAATTTTCCTTTCTATCTTTACAATATTTCTTCATTCTATCAGTTATATTTTATTCTGTCCAAATCTTAGTTGTTTTTTTTTTCGCAGCTGGATACCTTCGAAATTATGTTTAACTTTCTTGACTTTGCTCTATGTTGTATTGTTTTTTCTGTTAATTCTATTTCCCTTAAGTCTTTCCTTATCCCTTGCATCCATTGGTTACCATTCTTACTTTCGAATATATGCTTGAACATTTGTTTTGTAAGTCTACTATTATCCATCCTCATTAAATGGCCATATTATTCAATAATAACAATGACAATTATTTGTACCAGGTCAATTCTATTATGACAAATACTCCCATTTACTGCCTCTGCGGTCTGGTGGTTAGCATGCTAGTTTCCACACACAGAGGTCTCGGGTTCGATTCCCGGCTGGATGGTGGGAATTTTTCTCAAGCCGGGATTATTCCCCATTCTCCCTAGGGTCGGGAAGTAAGAGCAAGAGTGTGTAAATGTAATGTTTATAAGGAAAACTGGACGTAAGTAAACCCCAGGTTACACAACAGTAAGCGAGTGAACATCAGTGCTTCACCACCACCAATGTAAAGAGTGAGGAGTGGCAATGCCCTATCTTACCCTATGTTGAAATTACAACATTAGTGTTCCATTTGCTCAGTACCTATTGGTCACATATTGTTGACATTTTTATCGCATACTTCTGAAGCCTTAGAAGTGAAATGGACACAGGGATAATGTAATGCAGTGAATTTCATATTATAAGACATTTTAACTCAGTTTCCCTGACGGTATGTTCTCTAGTTAGCTTGTGAAAATAATCAAAAGTTACAAAATTATAAGGAACTTGCTGTAGGTCCAATAGTCCCTGAGAAAATGGGTCATTTGTAGAGGAAACAATACATAAAGTATAACTCACATGCCAGCTCCATACGATAAAGATGGAAGTTGAGTATTTGTGACCAGACGCCTCGTAGCCGTCCAGGAGGGGGTTACGGGCACCAATAAATGTTCCAAATAACGCACACATTTCTCCAACTCAGGATCGGCGGCAGCACGAGCAAGATGAAAGTGTTTACGCTGTGGCCCTTCATCAGTTGATAGCAAATTGCGCTCCTTGAAGGGTGTTCGAATTTCCTTATGGCTGAATCAGTCACTCGGCCTCGGCCTCGGCCTCCTAAAGGATTTCCATCTTCGAGTGTCTTGTCTTGCAATTTTATTTAATGTGGTGCACAGTCTCTTCCCAAGCATTGTAATTAAGGGACAGAGTGAAGCAAAGCTTTGTGTCCCTCAGAATCACCACCACTGCATTAAAACTGTTACTTGTAGTTTGCACTGCACAATTCTTCATGTTTATCATTGATAAAACCTCGACACCTCGGCCTGAAACCTGGGCATGATCTGAGGCAACCATTGCTTCTTGTATAGCTGAATTGAGTCTTTACACACATCAGAACCTAAAATACTGACATAACCGTGAAACTGTGTGTAAGTTGAAGGCACCACAAGTCATCAACACTCCCATTTTTCTCTTCTTCGTGATAATTATGTTTCACTCTGTTAGAAAAGTCTTGTTTCTCCCACACTCATTACATTGTACAACTAATTCACAGAAGGAAGGGAAACATTGCCATGGCAACTTGTGCAAACAACAAACTTCTCGTTGTGCCAATAGTGGTTCCGATTCTACCTCTTCACCAAACTTTCAGTTGATTCTTGTAATAAAGATAAATTAATGATTCAAATTGAGCCATTTTTAATTCCGATGCTTTCTAGCCATCACTATTTCCATTGAATTTATCAGATGAACACTGGAAGTGCTTCACTGTTAGAACTAATGGAGTTAATCTCAACACCATGTGGCTTTGGTTTGCCCACATTTGTCCATTTATTTCAAGAACACTACTGGTAGTCTTTGAACACCAAAAACGCACCTTGTAACTATTTTACAACATAAACATCTTGCAAAACTAGAGAACTATCATGCAAAACGCCAACATTTGCAGTGGCAGCGTGTCTTCCAATACCAACATGGAAGGAAATAATGTCCTTTTCTTAGACAAACGAATGCAGAGATTGTCACTTGTCTGGCTACTGCGCAAAGCATTGGATAACAGATCTCTATGCTGTGACTGCTTTGTTAGGGCATTTTTAACTGTTGCGGGTTTCCTAATTCTAATATTTCTGTTGGTTAATAGTAACTGCTGGAGTATACATAGTGATTTTGGAGTGACAAGCCATGTTCACTGTGTTAGATGACAGATTCCGTAAACAGTGCATGGGCCGCCACATTTCTACCCTAGCAAGTCGAGTAGACTGCAGAGTGTCGCCTCAGTTCGCCGAGTCACCATGGCGCCACTAGGTAACAGTGAATCCCGTTATCGCTGCCCCTGTTTACCATCTCTTATACCTGGTGAAAACATTGCTTACTGTTGGACAAGCAGCTTTGCAGGTATAAACTCACAAAGGAAGAAAGATAATTCATAGTGTTTGAAGTTTGCACGAGCGAAAGGCAAAATGGTCCAGTTCTTTAAGAGTGGTGGCTATATGATGACTTGGAAATTTCGTTCTCTTTGCATGACCAAGAGATCAAAAAATGAAAAACGACCTCCCATTTGAGAAAAGTATTAAATGTTGTAAAATTCTGACAAATAACATGGAATATCTCCGGAATAGTTCAGTTCACAAAAAAGACAACATAACTTGTGTGTTTTACATTTTTTATATTTGGTCTCTCTCTTACGGTTTACCAGCTATGCAAAAGTAATCAAGAGTATATAGGACTACATGGGCTATAGTCATAACATTCAAAATATATATTTCATTTGTCATAAAAATATCTTGAACATTTGGCGTTTTAATCAAAATCGTCACATTTTTGAAAGGATGTAATTTTTTTAAACATTTTCTACGTAAAGGATAGTTTGGAATGGAGGAATTTAGTTTTCAAAATCTTCATGTCGCATCCGAAGGTATTAAACGTAAATAACTCTGGTTTTTTAGTTATGGTGTTCACACATACATACATACATACATACATACATACATACATACATACATACATACATACATACATACATACATACACACACACACACACACACACACACACACACACACACACACATACATACATACATACATACATACATACATACATACATACATACATACATACATACATACATACATACATACATACATACATACATACATACACAACACGCACATGCGTGTGGACCTTTTTCCAAAATTGTTTCCTTTTTATTCAGGGGGCCTCAAAACATATTTCCTGTGAAATCCCTGTATCGAATTTTTGGGTGGAATGCAATATTTGTACTTGCTACAGAGAAAGTAAAGGTGCAGATATGCACCACAAATCCAGGAGTGGGGGTAAAAGTGACAAGTGAACGTTGTGCCCGTAAGATATTCTTGTGACGTTGCAGCTGGTCGGTCGGTCGGTCGGGCGATAAGAGCGCACCAACTCCGACTGACTCCACGCGGCCCTTTTGTGTTTGTGACGCTGCTCGAAGGAAGGAAGGAACGTAAGGGTGGAGCACATGACTCAGAGGGCTGATCGATACACGCGGCCCGCCTGCCCTCCGGCTATAGGGATTCTGTTAATCGTTCCTTTCATCCACAGACAATGCAGTCTTGTGAATGAGATGAATTATTTTTGGCGCAATGTTGGCAACGTATTTAAAGTGCTCTGTTTACATTCACATTTCTACATTTCGTACCAGTCTACCCATTTGTTTCTGTCTCACCTGGAGCTCCCTGTCCTGCATAAAAGCACGACTTTCTCTACTCCTGTACTAACCACTCACAAACTCTCTTCTTCGTGTTAGAATACATAAACATTTACAGAACTTATCTTATTGCTTTGAGCGATAGTCAAATCTTTTAAAGCTTTCAAATTCCGTTCTCTGTGCACGGTAAACATAACAAATGAATAACGATGTTCCATTAAACAGAAGTATAAGTTCTCCAAAACTTAGACAAATAAAGAATATCTCCGAAATGGCTCACTATACAAAAAAGTTTTAGCGAGATCTACATTTTTTTAAGTAAGATTTGGTCTATCTCTTACGGTTTACCAGTTCTGCAAAAGTCATCCGGAGTAAATAGATATAGGATATAACCAGAAAGTTCAAAATATGCGTTTTATTTCCCATAAAAATATCTCAAACATGTGGCATATTAATAAAAATCAAAACACCAACTTTGGGTTTTAACCGATTTTTCGTTTTTGAGTTATGACGCCCATAGACTGACTGACAGACGCGCACGCGCACCTTTTTCTAAAAATGCTTATTTTTTTTTTTAAATTCAGGGGGCCTCAAAGCATATATTTCCGCTGAAAGCTGGACATCGGATTTTTGGGTGGAATACAATACTTCCTCTGCTTACTATACGTAGTAGAGAAAGTAAAACCACATCACAATTTGGCTAGCTTTTTCGTAGTAAATGTTGATGGATTAAGCTGAACTTTTCTTGACACTTAGAATATGATTTCTCAAAGCAAATTGTGCATTGGTTTGTTGGTTACAGTAATACTTACAAGTATATCCTTCAGAAAAACATTAACATTTGTAATATAAATATTTTGGGAAACAAATGCATCTTTATTGCATAGGAATAAAACAACTAGCATACCAAATTTCAGGCCTTTGGCTTAATTCTAAATTAGAAAATCTGTACCGCTTATTATTTACTATCCAATTATTATAAAAAAACATTAATACTTTTTAATTACAAAACTGTTAAATGCAGAACAATGAGACCTATACCAACAATATATCATGGCAAGTGCATAACAATTCATTAACATTGGTTGATTAGAGAAGATAGTCAGTCCATTTGGTTCCAGTGTTCCCTTACCCATCGCGAGAAACAAGTGTCTAACGACAAATATTCAACAATTGAAACAAGTAATAAAGGATATTTTGGAAGTGGCTGGTGCCATAAAAAATTGTGTGTTTAAAGAGATGTGCGTTATTGTGTGTTGTGTGTTTTTGTCTATCACTTAATGTACAGATTTGCTTGGCTGAAATGACTTCACAGACTATTTCCAAAAGATTGAACGATATTTATTTTATTGGCCATGTAGCTAATGTATGGGGTTTTAATAAAAATTACTAGGCGTTTTTTATACAATCGGAAATTTTGAAAAATGTTCCAAGTAAATATTAATTTTCTTGAATCTTTACGATCTTTGGAAGATACTTGCCCTAATTCTGGTTTTCTTTTTTTATTCAGTGGGCTTCAAAACATGTATGTAACCTCCTCGCGTCGTTGGGCTGTCCACTGTCCGTCCGTCCGTCTGTCAACTGTTTCCCTAGCGCAGTCTAGCACAGGTCCTGGCGGACGAAATAGCAGGTAACCCTCCCTCACTGCGTGTATGAATGTAATAATCACCGTACCTGTTTTGAGGTCCTCCATGATTCTTTTGGCGTCTTGTTGGTGTTTTCCCTGGCTATTGGTGGTGCGTTCGTTGATCTCTGTGCGCGGGGAGCGAAGAAAAGCACTGATGCTAAACTTTAAACTGAACATAGGTAATTTGTACTTTAAGCTTTGTTTGGGCGCTCTGGTCAAGTATGTTTACAGCTCGGCACTGTGGTGTTAATTCACGGCTAGCACGTCTTTCGCCACTACACAGTGATCTGGGGCACCGCAACTGACTGCAGAACGATCACACGTTTTGGGGCTATAGGTATGCTCTGCAAGGTTCACTTTTCATTGGCTACTGATTCCCGCGTTCCGATACGTCTTAAATAAACATGTGTTTTGCAGTTTCCAACAATGCGAACGACAATTCCCTCTAAAACTGTGCGTTTCTCTTGACCAGGGGCCGTACATCATTTCCATGCACACGTCCTGCCCCACTTTCAAATAACAGTTGAATGTTATAGAGATGGACTTTTCATACCTTTTGGACGTATCTGTGGATTCATTTGGCATGATTAGTTGTGTGTAAGGAGATAGTTTGTTATTAAGACAGTTGCAATATAGTGCCTTTGTTTGGACAGCACATTGTTGTTCGTCTGGTGCCGGGAACACAAGTAGCTGTAAGCCGAGATGGAATTGAACATTTTATTGCCATATTGTTTGTAGCCGTGAAGCTCTACAATTGTTGGCAATATAGTACACAGTTGTTGGAAGTGGATTTGCACCTTTGCAGCCACGAAGTTACTGAGTATCCTGAATCCTAATAAGAGGCAGTAGCTGATGGATGTATGTTCACGTGATGGGCATAAACCACTCGCTTCTCACCAAAGCGGCCCGGGTTCGATCCCAGGCAACCGCATGTGCGATTTGTGACGAAGCGGCGCTGGGACGGGTTCTCCGGTTTCCCCCGCCGTCTCATTCCACCGATGCTCCATCTTCATTCCTTGTATCATCAGTGTCACCGCCTGCGGTGCCGTATGTAGTAAAAGTGGGTGTTAAGCACTATAAAACAAGAATTTGATGGTGAAGAAGAGTCACATTTTTCTTTCTGAGTCATTATTGCCTGGAGCGGGAAGTATAATACTTCTTAACAATGCCTTAGTTCTTTCCTTACACATTTACCATCTATTAATGCAGTTTTTGTGTTTATCAATACAAGTAAAAAAGTTGATTGTATCTCTTATTTAGAACCCGTTTTGAAAATCCTCGTTTTTCTTATCTTCCATTTCAGAGGAATTGATAGTTGCCAATCGGTCATGGTATAAAATCTGAAAATACCTAGACACTTTTAGGAATGCAGAAAACCCTCCAGACATAAAGAATATTTGTTATGGTAGATCCGATAGCCCAGTTTGATTAAGTGTCTCTTATTTGGCTACTTTACCTTATTTATATTTGCGACTTTTTCTAGAATTTTTATTTGTATTTATATTTATCTCTGGCTTTTTCTAGAACTTGTTCTATTAGGGCATTGATAATAGTTAAGCGTTGTGGAATATACATAATGAAGTTACTGGTGGTGAGGCGTTTTGCATCGGATGCGTTGGAATATGGCCGGTTCAACTTCAGGATCGAAAACTAGAGAAATAAACATTAAATCTAATGCTTTTAACGCCCTTGCGTTTTTGGAGTCTTGTCCCTTACTTTTTAAATTCTTTAGCGCCTTTCTAGAATCAAGATACCGACCAACCCGACAGTAGCGACATTTGTTGGTAGCACTGATCTCTGTTTCATGTTGTTCTCCCTGGCTATGGGGTAAGTTGCTAACATTTAATTACCGAGATCGCGGGTTCAAACCCGGGCGGGGGGCGATGGGCATGGCTTCCTTAGGAAGGAAGGTAAAATCGGTGGTTCCGTGTCGTAGATTTGCTTCATGTAAAAGCTCCATCCTGATAGAGGCCTCTGAGCAAAATGATGCGGTCCTTTCGCCCAATACAGAACGGGACGCTGATATCCATTGCAGTTATTGGCAAAGTAATCAGGAATTGGCATTCACGCAGTTTGTGGAAACGTGTTCTAAAGGTGAATACCATGGACAGATGAGCAATGTTCACTTTGAAAATTGGATTGTAGAAAAACTAGCAACCACTCAGTTTAACTGTTATTTCTGTTGTAGACTTATGGTCCATATCGCAGGGAACAAAGCCCTTTCTCAGAGTTTTGTGATATCTGCTACGATATTATTACAAAAGAAACAGGTTCAGTGCATCAGAACTTTACAGGTGTTTAAAGTGGATTTGTTTTTGCTTTCTTTGGGCTATACTTGGCCCTATATGTGTGTGATGTGCACCCAAAGAACCAGTTTGTGCCTAGGCGAAACAGGTGACGTACCAGGTACCATTGACTGGCAGACCAACAGCCTGTGCATTGCGACAGGCAAACCTTTTTAATGGTACATAATTCCAGTAAAGGGATATGGTTTCTCTCTATCCTACTCCTCATTGGCATAGCAGGGAACTGCGCACAACAAAGGACGATCAGGACCGGGCTGTCTCACCATAGCCGGTTCGTGCAACAAAGACGCTCAAGGCCAGGCTTCTCACGCGATGTTCGTAAACAGTGAGCGCGGCATGTCAGAAGGATTTTCTATATTCGAGAACTCTCCGGGCGCCGGCGTATTTGTAGAAGTTCGAGAAAGGTCCGTGTTACATCATACGTGCTATATAGGCAGAGGAGGTAACAAGAATTGAGTCAACTTTAGGAGTGTGTGTGTGTGTGTGTCATGTCGAAAGGAAGATAGTGGAGCAGTTAATGAGTATCGAGTGGTTGTATCGCAAGTCAGCTGTTTGAGAGACAGAGAAAGTGAAGAAACACAGTGAAAGGAGTGAGGCGAGGTTACGAGAAGAAAACAGTTGATAGTTTGTAATATCACCAAAGACTGTAGACTGTGTTAACGCCAGTAAAAGAGAATTGAGTTGTGCAAGTTTTAGAAGAAAATAAAGTAACAGAAAAAGTAATGAAAGTGGATTTTGTC
Organism: Tenodera sinensis; assembly: GCA_030765045.1. Taxonomy (NCBI): domain Eukaryota; kingdom Metazoa; phylum Arthropoda; class Insecta; order Mantodea; family Mantidae; genus Tenodera; species Tenodera sinensis. The sequence continues at coordinate 11,442,821 of CM060965.1, forward strand.
GCCTTTGTCACACTGGTGTTAGGAGTGCGATTTGTCAAGTTGTCATAGTACGTTAATCCACGTGATGTTTGAGCGTTACTCCAATCGACATGAGATGAAGCACGAATTGCATTGTTTGATGTGCCGGTTGTTCACGCTAATAATGCAGTCTAAACATAAGCTTTGTGTGGATCACATTTTGTATTATATTAACTTTTTTCATTCTGTTGCCTATATAAAGTGGTAACTCTTACGAACTCTGCAAAATGTGCAATTTGTGCAATTAAGCATTTTTCAAAATATTTGTTGCACTTTTTTGCGGGGGGTTCCGGTGATCAGTGATCATTAGCCATCAGGATATCGTGATAAATGAACATCTTTTGACGGTGAATTAACGTAACAGTTGAAATGAGGTTGGGACCTCTTGAAGGTGGTCTTAGGTGGGAATTGTCCAACACTGCTACGTTTTTAAAGGGTTAATTCACCGTGCATTTGATGGAAAGAGATTGTCAAAGCCACTTTAATCAGTCTTGTGTAACCCTCTGGTAATGGAACGCTTATGAGAGAGCCATGTGACGCAGTTTGTGACACCCCTGTATCTCGCATGTGTGGTCACAAGCCGATATAATTTACTTAGCATACGCAAAGAGTAAACACGACACAGCAAAAACGGGCGAAGGCGGGCGGGAGGGAGGGCGGGCGGGCGGGCGAAATATATGTCCTCGTAAAGTATGGGGAGTTAACTGATAGTAAACTTGGGACTTTACCACACTACCTACTATATATTCTCTTAATGATGTGTAAACAGCAAAAATTATTTCTTTAAATCTTGAGTCTTCAGTTAGTATATGTTTGTATACATTTCACACTTCCAGATGCTTGAAATTGTTATTGCAATCTGTTTAGGTCAGTACTGCGTTTTTGCCTAAGTAGGAAATAAAAAAACTGATATTTGCAGTTACTTGATTTTTCTTTACCCTTGCACTATTTCTACAAACTCTTATTCCTCTATTTTTTTCATGTTAGTCCAGATAAGGATTTGTAGAAATTATTTTATTGCTAATTTTCTTGTACATATGTGCAAGGACAGTATGGGAATACAGTAGGCTTAAAAATTCCGTTCTCTTTGCACGGTCAAGGAATAAAAAAAATGAATAAGTATCTCCCGTTTGAGAAAAATATAAATATTGCAGAATTCACACAAATAACAAGGAATGTCTAAAATTTATTTCGACATACTCGTAAATTGTGTTTTAAGGAGAGGTACATTTTTTGTAGAGTAAGATTTGGTCTCTCTCTTAAGTTTTCGAGTTATTCAAAAGTCATCCAGAGTAAACAGGACTACATAGGCTATAGCAAGAAAATTCAAAATAGACATTTCATTTGTCATACAAATATCCTAGACATTTAATCAAAATCGTTAGCTATTTTTGAGAAAGTAAAATTTTCGAAATATTTTCCACGTAAAGGGTAGTTTAGGGCGGAGGAATTTTAGTCCAAATCTTCGTGTCGCATCCTTGAAAGATATTAAATTAAATACCAACTTTGTTTTTAACCGACGTTTCATTTTTGAGTAGCGATGTTCACAGCCAGACACGCGCGGATCTTTTCTAAAAATGCTTGCTTTTTTATTTAGGGGGCCTCAATACAGGTGTTTTCGGTGAAATCTTGATATCAAACTTTTGGGCCCAGTACAATACTTCCTCTACCTACTATACATCGTAGAGAAAGTAATAAGTTATATTAGTAAACAAAGCAATGGTTTACATACTAAAATGATTGATTTCCTGGGCATAAACCGCTTTTTTGTTTATTAGTGCACCAAACAATGCAGTTGATATTGGGAAAGGAATGCCGTGTTACAAACTTCCTCGTGCACGTTGTCAACAATGCGTCATTGCAAGTAGGCAATTCTAGGTTATGTACACAAGCGCACGATTGTAAACAAGGCACAAAACTAAGCTGTAATGATGTATTGCAAAGTCTAACTCGGGGCCCAGCCCGACCCGGCCAGTGCGTTCCCCAGCCACAGGCTTCATGAGTGGGGCGCCAACGAGGCTGAGTGCACCCCGCCCAGCAGTCGTGTGTAAGAAACTGGCACGTACCAACCGACCAACCAGGTCAAAGATTGATTTGAAAGCGCCATTATAAAATGACATTCTCATTTTTTAACCTACAAAAGGCGGTGATGACGTCATGTTTTAACAAGGTGACATTCAAGTTAAGTTACTTGTCCAGTTGTTTCATTTATTGAATCAATGGAATGTTCTGCTAACCAGAAGTGCAGATAGAAATTTCAGATTGATGTAAAAACCTCGTTGGCTTTTCGAATTGACAGTAAAAGCTGCATTGGAAACCACTACTGCACAAAACGTGGAAATTAACACTCATGTCACATTTTAAAGGTAAACTGGAATTAATTATAACATCAAGAAGGACGAATTTCCATTCTTATTGACTTCAGTCTGTAATGTACCATTTTGTTCTTAGAAGACCTCCTTTTTGTTTACAACGGAATTTGAGGAACATGGTGACAGCCAAAAATCACTTGGGGTTCAATGTCTGTCTGAAAACTAAGCTCTAGGGAACCCCGTTTCACCATCTGCCTGGTTCAGGGAGATTAAACTTGAAACTTGTATTTGGTATTAATAATGGTTTTTTTTTTTTTTTTTTTTTCTTCAAATTAACATCCTCCACTGTAATGTCATATCGGACGGTGAATGGGTGAAATGATGCTCAATAAGCCCGAGGTTCATGAAGCTGTAAGTTACCCGACATTAGTCTTCTCAGGATAAGGGAAAAAACCTTACCCGGATTACTTACCGTAAGTGAGATTCGAAGTCGCGACCTCTTGACGTGAGGCAGACACGCTACCGAGACGGGCTATAAGATGGTTGCAAAATGCTGTTTTATCGTCTGAAGTACTTCTCTCAGACATGGATGGCGTGCATTTATTTACTGCAAAGTGGAGAAGAATGTTGAAAGGAAGAAACTGAATAACGAGTCTGTTGCTGTTGATAGCTTTAAGCAATGTTTACATCGTTTTGTAACAGTTTGAGCACCTGTATTTGCCCGAGTTCATTTGTTCGAGTTCGTCTGTTTTTAGTTACTAGGAGTGAGCGATAAAATATCAACACAAGGCGAGTGTATTAGTTTAACATTAATATAGAAATATAATATATATATATATATATCAAGAGAGTGTAAAGGTAAAGTGTTAATAGATGTAATCCTGAAGTAGGTATAGCAAAAATGGGCGTTAAATATGTCTCAATAAGTGTGTGAGAAGAGGAGTTGATTATTGAGTTTGGATTTTGATTTAGCCCCTTTTCGCAGACCAGTAGACCTGCACCTACTCCAATATGCTAGGTTATTCAGTTTTGTCTTTAATCGATGCATACTCAAGTGGCAATTTGCAAATATGTGCATTATACTCGTATTCTTGCAAGAAAATCTCTCGCTTCTCGTTGCCACTGTTGGAAACTTAGGTTAGTACGCCGTCATCTGACAATGGTGATGTAATTTTAAACAAAATAGTTGAAGTCCTCATAAATCACCATCGAGTTAGGAATTTCATCTTGTCTTTTGAATCACATTAAGAATGTTCGCAGAGGTTTGCTGGTCCTGGAACAAGGGAGTGTTTTATTTAATTACAATTGTCCCACTGACATGTTGAAGTATCCTTATGGAGTGTTTGTGTTGCTTAGTCAAGGCGTGTGCAGTTCGGCCGCCTCCTTTGAGGAACCCTTACAATAGTTTTACAATGCATCCCTCCCTCTTCAGTCCAAGTGGAATCAACATGACTGTCACTTCCTTAAAATCAGGTTTGCTATTGGTCAAGGACAGGTATAGAGGTTTCCCTCTTCTGAAGAGTCATTAGGGTATATTCCCTTTGTGGGGCAACTGCACCCGCGTTCAGTAAACACACTAGCTTTGTGTGTGTCAACTTCTAGAGAACATTTTAAAAACATGTTTATTTGTTTATTTTTAGGTATGAAGCTTGGAAATAATTTTGCTTTTTAATTTGTGTTTAGTTCTCTCCGCCGAAAATTAAAATTAGTTAACACAACTAGTTTCGGAAAAATCAGTGCAAGTTTAAAAATCGTATACATAAAGCATGTGGTATGATTATATTCCTTCAAACTTTTATCGTTTATAAGTGCCAGTGTTTTTATTTTTATATTCTAGTTTTTACATGATTCCGTTAAATGAAATGATTGAACGTGGTAAAGAATTGAAATGGATAAAGCAGCTCCCCTTGACTAATGCAGTATTGGGTTACGATGTCCCTGTCAGTTTTCCTTCACATGAATTTTAACGCCTTTATTTTGGACAAGTAGCAAGACTTGGCCCAATGCATGTTTTATAGCAGAGAACATGAAGTTGTAAGTTAATAGGAGAACGTAACAGCTGAAACGTCATGGGACTTGATAAAATAACCATATCTGCAAGGGAAATGGACCCAAACATGGCATTATTATTATTATTAACATTTAAAAAGCTATAACACACGCAAACCTGAAGAAGCCTTTCGAAAGTGATATAAAATATTTAGAAGCTACAAGTACGCTCTTGTTTACTTACTTGACGTTGTCCGTGACGTCACATTTTGTACTTCACTTTCTATGTAAATCACATTACTTATAGATGAACTTACTGATGGTGTTTTCTAACATTGGATGTTACTTTCTCTGCTTGAAGTAGAGGAAGCATTGCATTCGATACCGAGATTTAGAAAGTTCAAGACCCCCTCTTCAAATAAAGCATTTTTAGAAAAAAAAAAAAAAAAAACACTCGCGCGCCTGTGAACAGCGTAACTCAAAAACGAAAAGTTGACCAAATACGAAATTTGGCATTTACGTTCAGCATCTTCCAAAAAATGCGACACGAAGATGTTTAAGAAAATTCCCCCACCCCAGACTACCCTTTATATGGATACTGTCCGCGAAAATTTTAATTTTCTCAAAAGGTTTTAAGGATTTTGCCAGAAATGCCATACATTTAAAATACATTTTTTTTCATAACAAATGAAATGTATATGTTGCAGTTTCTGGGAAATATCATTCTGAATGACTTTTGCATAACTTGTAAACTGTAAGATATAGACCAAATCTTACGAAACAGAAAAATGTAGATCTCGCTAAAACGCACAATTTATGTCCCAGTACATTTGTTTGTAGAGTGAATCATTTCGGAGATATTCCTTGTTATTTGTGTGAGTTTTGGGAAACACACTTCCGTCAAATGGAAGATCGTGATTAATTATTTTTTACATCTCAAAGAGAACGAAATCTCAAAGCTGTAAATGATTTGACTATCGCACAAAGCCTACTGTATTCCCATATTCCCCTTGTACCTACAAGGAAATAAGCAATAAGATAATTTGTACAAATGTTTATCTCAACTAACACGAAGAAGATTTAGGAATAAGAGTAAGTGTTTGTACAAGAGTAGAGAAAGTCATGTGAGTGCAACACATCAGATATTTTCAATACTTTTGTGAAATTAAAATACAAATCTGTTCTCATCGAAAACCACCCCAAACGGGAGGATATTCAACTCGAGCAGACCTGTTTCCTTAGCAATAAAAGGTTACTGTGTGGGGGATGGGGTTGACAAATGTAAGGATAAACTGCCAGCAGTATTGTAAGTAAACAAATATTTTATTTTGAAATTTGATGTTAGACAAAGCCTAGCGACGCCTGTGTTTGTGATGTTCATATGTCACACAAGGCCATTGTCAAGCACAGAAACAATTGCTCTGTTATGATGATGCCATCCTTGAAGACGGTCACAGAACCAGCTTTATTTTCGGTTGACTTGCAACAAATTGGCGGTCTCTCTCTCTAATCTAGAGATTTGGCACTGATGTGTAAGCACCAGTTACTTGCCTGTATCTTCCATTCATAGCTTTTATAAACAGTTCTTGTAAAGGTATTTTTTTTCGATATTTACTATTAATTGAAACTTTTATATAATACACGCTGTGATTGCCAAATGTGCAGGAGTCGCGAGAGAACTGAACGGGGTTCTCTTTAAAGAAAGGTTTAACATTTTGAAAAATTACCAAGCAAGAACAAAGATCTCGGAACTGGCTGATTTCACGAAAAAATTATTTTAAATGAATTGTTTTGGGATATGTACATTTTCGATGTAGTTTTTTCAGTGCCTTGTGGTTCATCACTTATACAAAATTCATTCCAACTGGAGCTGACTTAATAGACCAACCATGGGTTTCGTGAAGGGGAATATTAATGTATATTCAATTACTGTTGCACTATTGTTTTAATTTTGATGTAAAGAACAATTATTATTTGGCACAAATTAATATACTTATCCTCAACATATACTACAACGCACATTCTTTTACAGTTTTTGTAACAGAATAATGAATTAATTTTGTTTAATTGCAAACTTCTAACGTGCCCCCCCCCCCCTGAAAAAGTCTGTGGACGACCATGAGACCAGCCCACAAGTAATTAAATATATACAGTTTATTTGTCACGCAAATCAAAATCTTTATACCATTTTTGAGGGGCGGAGGAAAAGGAAGATGTTCTATGTTGACGGATGCCAAGGTTGCTATTTATCCGACTTTTCGTTTTTGAGTTACGCTGTTCATACACACAAAAATGCCTTTCTTTCGATTCCTTGGAGGGGGGGGGGGGGCTAAGTTTGCCGTTGTAACAATTAAGTTACGAAATATGAAAGATCATATCAACATGATTAATGTTGTTCCAGACAACAGCCGTGTGTAAAACAGGATTGGAAATACACGTCTGTTCTGCAATATACCTTGGCGACAATATATCCGAAATAACCATAACATTTGTACTCTCACCTTGTGTATCTGCGTTTCGTTACTTGACAGTAATTCCGTAGACAATTTTATTTCTGTTCAGGTTTTATAATTTTGTTTTTCAAAAAAGAGTTATGTAATGTTGGGCTATATTATTCCATGAGGTTACAGAGTTTTAAACAAATGCAGAGGGAAGTAAGTACATACAAATGAAAAAGGACATTCATTAGAAGCTTTAGGACAAAAGACGTGGTATATTCGTGAACTCAGCTCCCTACCATTCCATATAATAGTAAAACCGATATGAAATACATTTGGAAACTTTCCCACTCAGGAGTCACTGCGCATTGTATGGTTTGTTTTCAGCACACTCACTTTCATTTGTTTCCGTAGTCAAGGGTTACGCGTAGCGTCTGCGCATGAGTAACTAGGGTTCGCTTCGTATTGTCATTTTGTTGCGATGTTGTGAACCATGCTTATTACTCTTTTTATGTTACATGTTGCCGTGACAGGCTCCCGAATTGATGCAATGCTACTGTTCAAGGTAAATGCTAACTGTGTAAAACCCTCCCAGCGGCCTTCTTGGCTCCCAATGTCCTCAATTTGAATATATTAATTGCATTTAATTATTCACATTTAGTGTAATTAGTATTACCAATTCTTAGGCAATGAATGTAGGAAATTATTAATGACTGGTGATGCACTTAAAACACTTTACACTAAAGACGTAGCATGCTCATTGCGGAGAAGAAAACAGTGTTGGTACCGAATATGATTGTGTGAATGACCGCTTCTTTTTTCCGATGTGTACATAAACATTTTGCAATTTAAAGTGGGGCTTTTAATTGTAGAAGAAATGCTTTACATACAATAAATATGAAAACACTGCTGACAGGCAGGCGAGTGCAGCATTTAATCATGGTGAGTAATTTGCGGTATATTTAGCTTGTACGGGTTGTGTAGTTTATTTATAATGTTACACAAGTATTACAGTGTAATGTTATTTTATAATAGGTATGCTAATGTAATGATCGTGGTTATCCTCGCTAAGAACGTATTACTTATATAGGTCATAGGAACTAGAATCAATAAGACAGGACAATGCATAATTGAGAGTGTTTTGCATCGGTCATGAACTTGTTATGGATTTTACAAGGTCGCAGATGTTCACTTTCCTTATTGATATCAGATGCGTGAACATTTTATGGAGTATTCGTTACGCACATTAAGAAAACAGTTGCTGCACGGAAGGCGCCACTCACGTGCACTCGACTGCAGTATAAATCTCCCTCCTTTTCCCCCACCTTTGTTCCGAGCGAAAGAGAGCAAAAAGAAGAGGTTTTATGTGTTTGTAAGAATGTGACAGGGCGGAAATTGGCAAGTTGGCCTGCATGGGCAAAACGTGGTTTATCGTAGTCACAAAGAGAGAGTCAGCCAGCGAACCAAACTATTCCTGTCTATGTCGGCGAGCGGGCAGGCGGGCGGGTCGGTCGCTGGCAAGGACTGTTCCATTCCTCGCCGAGCCGAGTCGAGGGGAGTCCGGCAGGCTTTCTCACAACCGATACCTTCAACTGTTCCAACCTTATTCTCGGTGCAACTTCCATTCCGTGGAACGCACGTCGTTCGTCATTTCCTTTAGGGACGCTGTTCCGCGAATTAGGTGCATTAAATCGATGTCCTGGACGCCTTTGCCCCCTTGAGGTGCCCCACCCTGGAACCGGCTCGGGATTCTTGTGCTGGCGACCAGTTGCTAGCCGTTGTCGGTAGATGTCTGTAGCTGTAACGGACGTCAGTGTTAAATTTTCACCACAAATATTTACCTTCTTTTTATCAGATTTCATTTCTCATAGGAAATAATGCCGGTGGTTTGACGGTTCGCTGCAGAAATCCAGCCAAAAGCACGTAAAATACTGGAGTAATTATTAGTAATTTGTAATGTAGTTATATAACGGCCATATGCGGTGTAGCGTTCCTTGCCACGCCGACATTTTGAAATCCACAGCCGGTTGCTTGGTTGGTTCATGACTGTTGCAGAAGACGAGGCACTGCATGTTTGTATTCACATAAAAACACCGTAGCGTATCCTGAAGCTTCTTTCACACTGCAGAATCGCCAACTGCAGGAGCAGCTTATATAATGCAGAAACGCGCTCGGCTGATTCTGTTTAAACCATTACTTACAGCCGGCGCATCGGCATCACAAATGGCAATAAAACGCAAATTGTCGCTCATAAAGGCACTCTACTACTCCATAAAGTTTTAGCGCGCAGTTGTTACTTCAAGTGTTGCTTATATATTTCATGTTGAATAGCCATTACATGGACCTTTGATTCTAGATTCGAAATGTACAATTAGAAATGGTTGACACGTCTGTTATAAAATACTACGTAAATATATAGGGATCCGTCCCTAGCAACTTTTCCTTTTCGCCAGCGTATAATTGAATTGATGAGAATAAATCTATTGTTTCGGTTTTCCAATGAGCACAAAAACAGCATTACATGAAAAAGCGTTTGTTAATGTTTTGTTTATTGTGCTGCTTGTATGTGAATGTGCAATATTAACTTACTTAGTCTATAATTAAACACAGATGGTTTATTGCATATTTTGCTGCAACGCAAGGAAGGGGGGGGGGGTGATTCATCATTTCATAGTAATAAATAATAGTTCAACTCGTCAGTCAGTTTGATACACGACTTTCAATACATGCAGAATTTTATTGAATTGTATAGATGTAGTGTTTAGGATCATGAGTTGTGAGCAATTTCTTAATATTGGATCCTTTATACGTCATTGTCAAAATTATCGTCAATAAATCTAAAATATCTGAAACAGCCTGATTTTTTTAACTTTCATGTTCTACACATAATTATTAAACGTTCAGTATTTGCGAGCTGCATTGATCTCAAAATATACTTCACATAAAGTTGGACCCATTATACATCGTGGCACAAAGAACTTTCGAAAGCATTTCCAGTTAATGCGATTACTAATCCTAAACCAATACAGATATGCTCGTGGTTTTCTCTAAGTTTCGTAATGTTGCCAAGTACGCGTTATACCTGCAGCAATAATATTGCGCACTACTTTATGTATGATCGAGCGATCCTAGCGGCGGTACGTGCAAACATTCAGCTTTGTGTGTCTAATAAGTAATGGTTAAAATAAACTCATTGTCAATCATATACTGCAATAGCCTTATTGTAAACCGTAACCGTCGCTTATCCTTTACATTCTCTCCCTGGACATAAAGTACGATTGGGTTTAGCCAATGTGAGGCTATTGTTTAGCATGGAGCGTGGCGCTCTGGTTCGCAGCCACGGAAGTCCCAGCATAGCAAGGTGTGAGTGGGCTGAGTGAGGCGGAGTTTGGAGCTGCCGTGCTGTTGTAACGTCACTCGCAACTCCCTGCCAGCGGTGGATGTGGATATGCTCCGATAATTTGTGTTACTCCGGGCATCTCAATTGTGACCATTCGTTTTTAAGTTTTTATTTTGTTTTCAAATAGAACACCATTTCATTCTTTATTTTCTCAAAAATTATCCAAGATTTTGATTGAAATAATACGTGTTTAAGATGTTTACATACCGAATAAGATGTGTTGAATATGTTACATTATTTTTTGTCTTTATTTTCAAGCCCCAGCTGGGTGGCTCAGTTGGTTAGACGCTGGCCTACTTATCCCAAGGTCGCGGGTTCAAATCCGGCCCAGACCGATGGTTTTTAAGTGACAGCTACATGTCAGTAGATTTACTGGCATGTAAAAGAACTCCTGCGGGACGAAATTCCGGCACACCGGCGACGCTGATATGATCCTGGCAATGGATGGCGTCGTTAAACAACAAAACAATTTTTTTAACTGACAAACTTTTATTTATTATTATTTTTTTCTTTTGTAATTAGCTCATGCAGCCTAATCTTTCAAGGAAGTCGCGAACACAAAAACGGTTTCTAATTTATCTAAAGCATTTTTACACGCCCTAAAGCGAAATTTGGATTTTTAATTCTTACGTACAATAAACATGATTTCATCCAAAACAAGGATTAAACGCCACCTTCACTAGAAGACACCCACTAGAGTGTAAAATTTCAAATAGAAACGAAGCATTTTTTGTTACTAGTGTACATATGCCACTTGCCCCTCCCCCTCCCCCCCCCCCCCCCACACACACACACACACCCACACCTACACAGAGGGAGAGAATTAAATCTGAGGAAAACAAATCTATTGTGGAATTGTTACTCTATTTTCTACTAGAGCTAGTAAAATGAAATAGTACAAATAAAACGTATTTAATATTTGCATACAGTGCTCGCGTATTGCAAAGTGGATCTAGGTTTAGTTTAGGGTATGAAGGTACAGGAAACTATACTGAAGGACTGTGTGGTCGAAGCACACCCAGTGCAGGTGTGCGGCAGTAGATGCTGGGGGGGGGGACTCTGACTAGGCAGGTTTGCTGTAACGGATAACTGTAAAGGTGCAGTTCCTTATTTTGCTATACCTAACCAAATACTTGTCGTCCAACAGGTTCCATCCTATTAAATTGGACAGGGCTGCAAATATTTCAACTCAAGTTTTTATGCTTCTTGGAAGAGGACGATGTTTTCTGTCCAAAAATTATAGCCCTTGTGTGCCAGATTTTCGAGTGCGTTAATGTGTGTATAACAGGTGTGTTACTCTGTTCTCATTGCGTTATCTTCTACAGGGTGCTGTAAACCTTTGTTCTTGCAGTAGCATGGTAAATATTGAAACAAGGAGGGATAATGCAACACTCAGATTAGGCAGCGCATGTAGGTATGGAGTTGTACATTATTGTGGAGCTCCAGCAACTGCTTCTGTCATCATCTCAGAGGTACCGGTTTCGGTTCCTGGCCGGAGCAGCGGGGAATGTCAGAATGAATGTGTTTTTAAGGTACATTTTCACGTTGGAAATGATTTATTTTTTCAAAATTTTCAACTTTTTACTTTCCCTACTATGCATTTTATTCGACCCAAAAAATCGATATCCGCATTTCAGCGGAAATAAATGTTTTGAGGCCCCTGAATAAAAAAAATAGTTTTAGAAAAAGATCCGCGCGCGCTTGTGTCTGTATAACTAAAAAAAGAGGTTAAAAACCAAAGTTGGTATTAAAGTTTAATGTCATTCAAGGATGTGAGATGAAGATTTTGAAAAAAAAAAAAATTATCTACCCTAAACTATCCTTTACACGGAAAATTTTTGTTTTCTCAAAAATTGCTCTAACGATTTTCATTAAAATTCCATATGTTTAAGCTATTTTTATGGCAAATGAAATGTGTATTTTGAATTTTCTGGCTATAACCCATGTAGTCCTGTTTACCCTAAATGACTTTTGCAGAATTGCTAAACCGCAAGACACAGACCAAATCTTGTACACCTCGTTAAAATGCACGTTATGTCCAACTGCATTTTTTTAGGTTCAAGGGGCCTTAAAACATATTTTTGGTAAAATCTCGACGTCGAATTTTTGGGTCGACTACAATACTTCCCATACGCATAAGTGAAAGTAAAAAGTACGAGAAATAATTTGGATTTTGAAATGTGATGCTTTTCAAACAAACCCATAGATTCATAAGGGTAACGAAAACAGAGTCGTTCGAGTATTTGGTATTGCAACGTTAGCATAAAGCCATTTCCAGGTTCTTCCTTTTTCCGTTGTAAAATGTGGGTCTTTCTTCCGGAACAATTCTGCTTTGTTTACCTACTTGCCAGTAGTTAAAGGAAGTAGATATTGCATTCCACCGAAACATTCCTTACGAGAGTTCACTGGAAATAAACGTTTTGAGCTCCGTGTGTGTAGGTATATGAACAGCATAACTCGAAGACAATATTTCTGATTGTGACACGAGTATATGCTAGCGCGTGAGCGAAAGTGTCACAATGAAAAGATTATACACGTGTTACGTGTTATGTAATTTTAGCATTAAAATACCTAAAAATAATTAATAGATTTCCTATATGAAAAATTATAAAGTATCAGATCACAGATGTATGACGTAATATGGTTGTTCCATTTATTTCACCACTTATGGAGGAAAATGAAAGGGAATGATAAAACGGTTGAAAATGTGGATGGAATTCCGCTTGACATTTTGAACAAAGCTAAGGGCACTGAGTTTATTAATTCCAGAAAAATCAAAAAAATGCTTGCGATAAAGAATATCTGAAGTTTTGTGGATGGAGGAACGAAAAGTGTAATAAAAATACATTTTATGAGATGGATGTGATTGAATGTTGCTGCACTTGAGTGTTAGGGTTTCTTATAGGCACATTGAAGAAAATGATGTTGGTGATGGGGTCATTACTATCTTGTTGCCATAGTAACTACGTCATTTATTTTCTGACGCTGGTGGCAGAAATAGAGTAATTTCACACGATTTATGCGCCGTTTCATTGCTGGGGTTGCATCAAAGTATTAAATTCAACATTTTGCAAGAAAATACACCCAAACTGCCCTTAGGCGCAAAATATTTGGTTACTTTTTATCGTCTCCTAATTCTGTAGGAAGTGTTGATCCTAAATGCAACACGTGTTAGGTGAAAGCACAGTTTTGTTACATTTCGGAAATGGCTCATGCTATTGACTCGCTCGATATAGATTGTGCATAAGTTTACCAGTTACATGTACAAGATTACTCAAATCTGCTTCCGAATGAAGACTTTTTGACTATTCCACAAAATTCAGCACATACATTTAACGTATGGTATCGTCAGAATCAAATATTCATAGAAGTGTATAGGATAATGGGGGAGGGATTTCTTGAAAAACCTTCGTCTGGCATCTTCGGAAGATAACTAACCAACCCCGCGGCGCAGCAGCTCTATCTGGGTCAAGGCCTACCGCCCGACCGCTGCGTACGCTACCTCTGCCCCACAGGCGTCATGAGTGGGGCGATATTCGCAACAAGGGACAGCTACCTTCCAACCTACCTGGTCATTTGTCCACTCAGGTACCCAATGAGGCTGAGTGTACCCCAGACCAGGTCTCCCAACGGAAGAAAATACATTCACCGAACGGGATCTGCCATTTGGTAAGCAGAAGAGCGATCAGGAGACGACCTATTGTTATTATTCAGGGTTGCAGAAAAAGCTATTTTTCCAGTGAAATATACACAGAGAAAGTAAAGGACTGAAAAGCAATTTTGCTGCTATCGATATACGATGCCACAATTATTAAATGTGCAGAGTTGGGTTTATTTGTGATTGATAACGAGCTTTATGCAGTAAAAAGGAAGCAAGATAGGGCAGGCACCAAATGTTAAAGGTGAGTGAATGTGTGTGTGGTATTCATGACGCAAGTGGTATCTCACTTTTGAACATGTATAATCGCGTTCATTAACTGCTCTCTCAGAATGGGATTCAATTGCGTATTTGGCAAGCTTGCCACCCTTCATTACACATTATTTATTTATATTAAATGTAATGAGGCCGGCTGGCTGGCCGGCCGTTCCAATCGCGAGGCACATGTCATTAGCGAACTCTTTTCATGCGTGTTTTAAGTCCGACTAATGAGATCAGTGGCGTGCCTGCCTCTCTGCCGCCGCCGCCGCCGGCGTCTTTGTGCTTCGACACCGACAACCTGACCGACTCATATCTGTAAATGCCGAAATTCTGAAAATAGCACAATTAAAACATTTCAGATACAATCAGGGAGAGAAGAATAAGATGGTTCGATCGTTTAATGAGGATGGATAATAATAGACTTACAAAATAAATGTTCAAGTATATATACGAAAGTAAGAGTGGTAACCAATGGATAAGGAAAGACTTAAGGGAAATGGAATTAACAGAAGAAACAATAAGGGATAGAGAAAAGTCAAGAAAGTTAACACAAAATTTCGAAGGGCTCCGGTTGAAAAAAAGAAGAAAACAACTACAATTTGGACAGAAGAAAGAATAAAAAATCACAGTTACAGGATGAAGAAATACTGGAAAGATAGAAATGAAAGGAAAAGTGAAATATAAATGCAGTGGGTTGCTGTTCCTTGGATGCCTTGAAGGGGGGGGGGGGGTGACCGAACCGAACCTATGAATGTTGGCTGGTGCACTGGAAAACTTTCGCGAACGTTCTCGACCCCTTTTGTTTCTGCCACTTCCATTGTCATGTACAAACAGCAGTTGCGCCAGACGGCCGTTTGCCCGGCGTGTCCGTCCTTTGTTGAGTGCCGAGCCCGATGTCACAGTATGTTTCAAATGGTGGTACTACATAAAACGTGTATATTGAAATATGAGTCTTCATCATGTACGATGTGTTAACCTTCATATGGCTTTCTCCACACTATCCTAAACACACAAAAGCTTATTCTTATATGTAGTCGATGTTAATTGAGATAAACGATTACAGAAGTAGTTTGAGTACAAGTTCCGTCAGACGGCTTAAAGAATAGCCAAATTTTAAAAAGAGGGTTGAAATGCTTGTCAAAGAGCAACAAACAAATGGCTTCTTTATCATTAAAAAAATAAGGTACTTTAAAATTCAAAGCGTAACAAGAAATAGCTATGAAATGACTAATGCTACACAAATATGTATATTATGCGCCAATTGTTGTGGTTGTAGGGGAACATGTATGTCACACAGAGGCCATTTGAACACATTTGCAGACAGGTAAGAAATTGATCTGTGAATAGCTTCTATGAATTTCATGATTCTATTTGAATTATTTTATATTTTTGTCTAACTTGCTGTTTTCTATAAAGCATTGTAGGAACACACTTCTCAAGAACAAAAAGAACTAGAAGCTAGCTTAAGTTTTTAATGAAAATTTAATTAAAATTTGAATTCTTAGGGGCGGGGAAGGTTTTATCTTGGCTCATAATTTTTAACGCGCCCAAATGTTATCACGATGCGTTGGTGATGGTTTGAGGTATATCGTGTATAAACTGGAAGATCTATTTAATATATTGAATAAAATATATTCCTGAATAGAATGATACGTTGGCATAAAATGTTACTGTATTTTATTGCACAACGTTGAGATTATGACTTGTATCAGAATAGTAATGAAGTGAATAGTGTTTGCTGGAAAACATTTAATTGAAAATGCGATATTTTCCCTGCAGTGAAGTTGGATTGTATATTGATAGAATCGTGCTCCGTTTGAATGAAACTATTCTTTAATTGGTAACTCAAATAACGCTAACTTGGACGACGTTCTGAAAAATGGCGGATGCTGCAAAGGAAAAAACGACTGAGGGAAACGAATAATGAGAAACAAAACAGAACATAAGCAGAACTTTTGCTGTGTTTTGTCTAAATATGTAGAAGCAAAAGAAACAAGAAAAAATTTGCCTCCTACAGAAGGTTAAACATCGCTTTATTCAGCGCTGGTTTTCTTGCTCCTCGAGCTGCGGGCCAGAGTTCGAGTTCCGTTCCCATTTTACCTCGGTAGACTCGGTCGCACACTAGCTTTCTATGCCCAAGGTTGGGGGTTCGATACCTACAGTTGTAAACTACCGTAGCGTAGGCTCTCACAAGTGTTTCTCTGGTAGAGTTAAGAACATAGCCACATTACCCTTACGTTAGGTGTGTTGCATAACTACCAGGCGTTACCTAATATGGATCACGTTTTACTAGATTCTTCTGGAAAGCAAGAGTAGAACTTCAAACCTTCTCGGAACGTAACAGCGATGTGCAACCTTTTACGCTGATTTTGCTTCTCTTTATCCCCTTACCGTGCATTGTGCTGCTACGCTGCGTTTGATTTAGGAACGATAAACATCTGTTCATAGTGACTTCTTTGGTGCTGATTACGTTTAACAAGTGTATCAGAATTTGGCATAACCTTAGAAGATACACCAGTGATCGTCGCGTAACATATTGCAATACAAATGTGTAATACAGTTCAATTTGGAGAAATTCTGTGCGTAAATATGTATAAAATTGGCTCAGGGCTGATGATCAGGACCCACAAAGGCTGTTACAAGAGCACACGATGTAAATAGCTCATTTATTGCTTGGCATCTGTGGTTAAAGCTTAAAGAACGCGGTAAATATGCCCATGTCCAAGGCGACATAGCTAAAGTGCTAGTGTATCGTCGAAGCCAGGACCGGGTTTTCCAGACCGCAGCGCCCGAGGTAATTAAACCAGGGCGAGGATAATGTAGGGAAGTTGACCCAGTTAATTATATCCACCACCACCACCACACCGACCTTTGCCATTCCCTTCCTCGTCCTTGGGAAACTTTACTTTCCGGGTTCATTCACACCCCTCCCCCCCTTCCACACCTTCTTCTTGGGTTACACTCAGGTGTATCAAATATCTGTGAAGAACTATTGTTTTTACTTTCTCTACTCACACACGTGCTATGTCGGTATGTAGCTCGCCCCGACTTCCAACCATGCGACACACACACCAACATTTTCGGCAAGAGTTTTGTGTCATTTTACAGGGTGTTCCGTTTATAGATATAACACAAGAAATAGCTGTTAAGTTCTGCTAATACGAATCTGGAGATGAACTCACTTGCTACCAATAGTGACAACCTTTTTTTTTTAAACCTTTTAAAACCTCAACGCGGCTGTCATTAGTGGCACGGGAAATTTCCAACCAGTATTAAACTTGGACCCATGTGTTACGAAGCAGCATCTGTAATGTAACATTGTCTGCCAAATCACTTACTGGTGTCTTGTAGACCTGATCCTTAACAGGTGGTGTCAGATCTGGGGATCTAGGAGGCCATGTTGTCTACGGTGATCCTCTTCCAGGGAACTGTGTCCTAAGTCTGCTAAATCACTGGTGTCTTGTAGACCTGATCCTTAACAGGTGGTGTCAGATCTGGGGATCTAGGAGGCCATGTTGTCCACGGTGATCCTCTTCCAGGGAACTGTGTCCAACAACGTCAGGACTACATTGGTAAAGTACATCTTACTAGAAAATGGGTCACTTATTGACTGATGAACTGATCTCCGCTTGGGCGCGCGATGCTTGACTGTTCTAAACTGAACACCAATGGAGTAAAACTTCCCAACTTCCTCTTTGAACTGTAACCCACTTTTATGCATAGTTCTGTAATTATAAACGTTTCTTTTTATTATGTTTATAGGGGAACACAGTGTCAATAACTTCGACTGCCCAGAACGCATGCACCTTATGTCAAATGTTCTGTTCCATTGCCTGCTGATTTGCTTTCGAGATTGTTTTTTGCTGTTTAGCTATTTCTCGCGATATTTGTGTGAAGATTATGTGGTAACGTAACATTTGACCATCGCTTCAGTCTGCTGTTGCACTTGCAAGGAAGCGTGTAATAAAACCAGAGAAAATGAAGCAATTGTAATGGTCTACTACAAATGGACCATGGATTTTTTCCCAGGGAAATTCACAAACGGGCGTATTGTTTCATGTTCAGAAATCGCAGCGGCAGTTTCCCCATTGATGTTGCCATATACTTGGTGCAACTGTGCTTTATACCCAAATCCCATAGAGTCAGAGAAGACGAATTAGGGACTGTATGTCCACAATTCAGTGGCGGTGTGTTTAAAACACGCTCAGTTGATCCGGTTATTTAATTGATTACAGCTATTTTACACTATATTAATTAATCGGATTGATTTTTTATATTCATTGCTGAACATTTATTTATGGCTGTGTGTGATGAGTAGGCTTCGGACATACATTTAGGATAGGTGCACTTCCAGTATACTCAACATGACTCCAGAGAACTTAAAAAGCATTTGATTGTCACGTGCAACGAATAAGGAATTGCATACACAAGCCTTTTTATACAGTATTTCTGTAAAATATGAGGATCGACTTATTGAATAGTGTGATCTATTAAATAAATGGGTTTTTCTAATGCCCAAACTTCACTTCCGGTCTCTGGTGATGAGCTTACACTGTGGAAGGTACTTACAGTTTATGTTGGAGCCGATCTCTGATCATTCTGGGACACCACCGTGGATTCAACTTTAGTTCTATTTATAGGCACACGTCAATCACAAATTATGCTCCTTATCGTCCGCTCCAGCACCACGTGCTAATATAAATTCCATGTTCAGAACGCTCACTGACACACGTAAACTTTATATCTACCATTTACTTCTTTTATTAGTTGCACCGGCTACTAAACTTCAAGTGTTTAACTCGGCGCGAAAATCAGTAGCGCACGAACACACCAAGTTTTCGCAACACTGGCACACTGCTTGAATTTCCTGTATTATTGCCGCTATGGCACAAGCTCATTTTCTTATTGGCTGAACTCGCTATAGGTACTGTGCGCGGGATAGCAGCGGTTAAAACACAAAGGAATTGTAACAAAATCTTGCCCCAGATAACAGATGCAATACACAGACAACATTTCCTTATTCCTACGTCAGTATTTTAATTATTACTAAATAACGTGACAATGTCTTGAGCATAAAAGTACTTCCAGATGTACCAGTATCCTTCATTGATATTGTTCCAATTGTGGCGTCGGCCGCCAACAAAGGAGAACCAATGTCAGCTCCTCACACCATTCCAATGCTACAATAACCACGATTCTGGGGAATTCAAACCAATTGAGTTCTCATTCAGGATGGAATACTGCACGAAAATGCGGATTCAGATCGAACTGAATCCCTGGATTCGATCGCCTTTGAAAAGGGATCGGATCAAAATTTTGTTGCATGGAAACACCTACCGGATTAAATCGATTTGAATACGCCGAAAATAGTAACCTCCTCTATACTCATTTTAACGCGCTGCACACCCCAAATTTTGTTTTCATAGTGAAAGTGGTGCAAGAACACAATATGAGAATATAATCTTACAAAATATTCTTCCAAAAAACATTCACTAATCTCAAAATCTAGTTAAAATACGCAGAAAACATTTTTATGGGTTCGCCAACATAAAAAGCTTGGATTATTTATACTTGGGCCTTGCGTATCCAAATCGGTCTCATTCCACATTGAATTCAACGTGGAAACGCGGATCGTGTTGGGAGATAGTTTGAGAAGCTTGGAGTGCAGGGCTTGACTGCGAGAAGCTTCGTGAAATGTCGATTTGCAGAAAAACAGTCGCTACCTAATTCTCAGCTATATGAGTGAGTCGGCATGCAAAGTGAGTTAATTTTTGTCTCTCTTGTTCTGTTTTGTCATTAACATAGTCTACAATTCGTTGTGACTTTGCAACTCACAGCTGTTCTGTCCAATCGTAACCATGACTGTCTTTCTCTGTCTCAAACTTCTTCTGACAGTCACACAACAAACAACTGCTATGCGACAAACACACGTGCGCGCGCTTGTATACAAGAGAATTATGTAGCACGTATTTGTTTTTCGATATTCACCTTTTCTCAAACCTCTCACCAACAAGCCGAGAGTAGAAAGTTCGCGAAGTCTGGAAATAAATGTGATATCTGCGTTTTCCACCATATGTTTTAACTGTGCATCTAAGTGCGGCAATGCTTGTCAGGTAGGCTCAGTTTACATTCAGCAAAATGTCTGAGCATCGGAGAAATAGAACTATGGGAGACCGCGGCTACTATGAATGTATGGCACCCAACTCTCCAAAATCACACACAAGACAAAAACAGCAGTTTATTGCTTTTACTCTGAGGTGAAACAAGATAGGCGATGTAGTAGCAACAAGAAAGTGTTGGTAGCGCTAAATGAGTGGCACAGTTTCCTGTTTTAGATTTTAGTACCCGGTTGTGATTCATTATGTGAGCGATAATGCGGGATGTTGACCTGCCTGCCTGCCTTGTTTACATTCCCTCCTACTGAACGAAGGTTTCAGCGGCCTTTAATGACTTTTATCGCTCTTTCCCTCTTATTATGTTTTTATTGCATTGCAAGTTGCCAGGAAGGAGCTCGGCAATGACTCACTGTGAGTGATGCCAGCAGACCTTGAGGCGACAGTCTGTGGCGTAGGCCCATGTCACAACATTTAATGGCGGCTGGTAGCTGGCCACCACTATTTTTTTCCTGTTGTGGAAATAAATTTTGTGAGCACAAATTATATTTACAGTTACAGACATAAGTATAGGAACAAGACAATTTCGACAGGACATGTTAGGTGCGTTTGTAAATAACGAGCTGTAGGAATTAAGAATTGTGATGTATCCTTATTTATTGGGTTGTAATGTACAATATTCCTATTGGAACAAGTTGTGATATGTGCTTAGGATCAGCGTGCTGTTGGAGGAAGTAGTTTCTCTGCGAATTCTCTTGTAGCTACAAGGGGAATATGGCAATACGGTAGGCTTTAAGCGATAATGAAATGTTTTAAGAGCTGGTAGCTGTGCGATGCCTTTCAAATTCCGTTCTCTTTGCAAGGCCAAGGAATGAAAAATCGGATGTGTTGCACTCACATGACTTTCTCTACTCTTGTACTAACCATTCTTACAAACTCTTATTCCTATAGCTTCTTCGTGTTAAGATAAATATTTGTACAAATTATCTTATTGGTTATTTCCTTGTAGGTACAAGGGGAATATGGGAATACAGTAGACTTTGTGCGTTAGCCAAATATTTTAAAGCTTTGAGATTCCGTTGTCTTTGCACACTTAACATATAAAAAATCAACAACGACGTTCCATTTCACGAAAGTTTTAAGTTTTCCGAAACTCACACACATAACAAGGAATATCTCCGAAATGGTTCACCCTGCAAGAAAATTTAATCAGACATAAATTGTGTATTTTAGCAAGATCTACATTTTTTGTATAGTACGATTTGGTCTATCTCTAACGGTTTACCAGTTATGCAAAAGTCGTCCAGAGTAAATACGACTACAGGGGCTATAGTCTGAAAATTCAAGATATTAAAAAAAAAAAAAAAAAAGAATAAATAAAATAAATAAAAGTTCTCGAAAAATTTGCCATGTAAAGGGTAGTTTAGGGTGGGGCTGTCGTCTTTAAAATCTTGGTGTCACATCCTTGAAGGACTTATATGCCAACTTTGGTTTTTAATCTACTTTTCGTTTTTGAGTTATGCTGTCCACAAACAGACACACACGCGCGGATCTTTTTCTAAAAAGCTTTCTTTTTTATTCAGAGGATCTTAAAGCATTTCCGGTGAAATCTCGACATCGAATTTTTGGGTAGTATACAATACTTCCGCTATTTACCAGTAGAGGAAGTAAAAAGGGTATTAAGTATTGGAAAATTCAAACAAATATGAAAGAATATCTCGGAAATGGTTTACTCAAAAGAAGAAAGAAGTATTTGACAAATTGTGTGTTTTAATGAGAGCCACATTTTGTATTTAGTAACCCTTGTCTCTTACTGTTTACCATTTATACAAAAATCATCCAGAATGAAGAGTTAGAAAGTTCCATGGAATCGCTTGTCTGTGTCCTAACTGGATACTGACTGTTCGGCCTCCTGTCGAGGGTTATTGCGCGAGGTGTGTCTGGGCTTGACCACTATAATGACGGGATGTGGAGTTTGCAGGATGGCGGGGTAGTGACAGCAGCTGGTGTTGTAACTGTATCCTAATAATAACGGAGGTTGACTTGACATTTTGAAATCCAAGCACGACTAGGTAAGATTTTTGACTCGCCTCTCGAGAGCTTGTAGCAAAATGAAAGAATGTATAATGTAGGTTCCTAAAAATGGCAACAAAACGTGAATTGACAGATAAACCGTGACACAGAAGCGAAGGGTTCTTTTTTGGATGCAGGTAGGCCGGTGTTTGGGGAGTTTTGGTGCATAAAGTTGATCGAATAGGACAATGTCAATAAACTCGATAGATGAGGACAGGTTTTGCCGTAATGCGTGGCATCAATATTTGAACTGTTTGAGGTGTATTTATAGCTAAACGCCGCCGTGTCATCGGAAACAACATTTGAATTAATGCGATAACTGCTGTCACGTGGAATTATTGATATCCCCGGCCTATTAATTAATTTTGCAACGGAGGACAGGTCCCTCGCGGGATGCTGCGAGCCCAGTGTCGTAAATAATTTCCTCGTCGCTGATACTGTTACAGAGGGAAATCATGCCCATTGTTGATTTACTTTTCTAGGCCTGGGAGTGGCAATAATGTTATTATAAATGTGCCGATTAATCAGTAGTTGAAGTTTTCAGCAGCCAGTCTGAGGCAAGTAGAGTTGCAGTGATTCTATTTGAAACATTTACCTAAATAACATTCAGTGAGAAAGAATCATGCTCCGGAAAAAAAAAATCCGGTATGTAAAACAGGGTTGCCAACCCGTACGATAATTATGGGGGCATACGATAATTTTAATGTTTGTACCCATGCTAACCAACCCGTACAATAATTATGGGGTGTACGATAATTTGATTGTTGATAGTTCAATACCGGAGAAGAATCATTTTCACAGGTTTGTCACACCAGCGAAAGAAAATTAATTACAAATAGGGACATCACTTTTGCCCTCATGGCCTGTCTCCACCCCTCTAAGACAACAATTTCATATCCTATTAATCCTTCTACCCTTTATTCTCTTGTTGCCAGTGTGCCCAGATCTCGTAATCTCAATGAAGAAGGTCGACGGGCCCTTAAACCCTACTCACTCACTCAATGAAGAAGGCACTGTTCAGAAAATTGATGATTTCAAAGAAGCGGATGAGTTTGCATTGTCAGTGATTTCATTGCCCAACAGAAACGCTTCTTGTGGAAGAGTTTTTTTCTAAACTGGGCTTAAGAAAGCCAAAATTAGAAACAGATTGGCGCTAAATATGGTAAATGGACTTATTCTGTCGCCTCAGCTTATAAAAGAATGTGCCGTGCAAGTTACCGAGAAGATCTTAAAGCTTATCTCAACAACAAATTTGTATAATGCTACAACAGTTGAGGAAGATGAATAGTGCGAGAAACATAAGTACTGATTGAGGTCATCAGTCTTGTAAGTGGATACCATAAACATCAATAATATTACATTTTCATAACTGTTGTACTGACATTTTCGTTGTTGCAGCATTTGGTTTGTGATGTACGATAATTTTGAATCCAAATCTATAATTTTGAGTGGCTGGTACGATAATTTTACTTTTAAAACTTGGCAACCATGATGTTCTCATTTCTTTTAGACTTACTGCTGTTTAATCAGTAATTATAAGTACTACTGAAAGAAAGCTGTGACCTTAACTGTAATATGTTTGAAAAGTGCCTCTTAAACCCCAATTCCAAGCTTTGGACTGGCAAAATGATTTATTAGGCGGCGCCGTGGCCGAGTGGTTAGCGCGCTCGCCTACCACCTAGGCGGCCCGGGTTCTTTCTCAGGGACCCGTATGTGATATTCGTGATGGACGAAGTGGTTTCAGAGCGGGTTTTCTCCGGGTTCTCCGGTTCATTTCACCAATTGCTCCATTATTACCTTTCCAACAATTGATTTCGCCTTCATTTCATATCATCCTCTTCCTCACTATCATACCTGGTGTTTGGCCGACCACCCGCTTCCTACATAAGGGGAGGGTAAACTGGGAAAGGAAAAGAAGAAAAAAGAAAAAGAAGGAATGAAAGAAATTGATTTATTACCGATTAGTTTGGTCTATTTTAAAATCACTATTGTTTAAGGATGTTGTTTCGAAGCTCTTTTGTTGGTCTGATAAGTGGGCTTTTTCACCTCTGTGGTAGGCTTCATCGGGTGCGCTACAGACACTCATGCTCCGATACTGTGAAATTATCGTTTATCTTGTGCCTTTCCCTCACTCAGGTCTATTTGATGTTTCTCTGTACGTTTGACATTGGTAACCTTGTGAAGTGAACGTGTGTAGCTGTTCCTTATCAGTAGTAATCAGTTCCAATCACTCTGATGAAAGCAGTCATATGTCATGACATGCAGTGCTTTTTCACGTTCTTGGATTCTTCATGCACAAGTACCAAACAATCCTCTGGCCACTTCTTGCACATACTCGCAGGCTCTCCAATATGATGTGTCGATACCAGATTTTATTCAAGGTTCTTAGAAGCATTCTGACAAACGAAATGTTTATCCATGTAAGGAACGTAATATCAAGTTTGGTACTACGTATTTATTTCCTGCGCGTAGACCAGCCTACCTAAACTTGATCTCAAAACCTGTATTTGCGGGTAAATCTCGATATCGAATTTTTAGAGGAATCAGTACTTCTATAACGTTCTCTAGGTAAATGCTAGACAAACATGTTTTTCTTTTTTTTTCTAATGCAGAAGACCATTTGAAAACGAAATTAAATGAAAATAGCCCAAAGCAGCGATGTCCAACCACGTCTTTTTGGAAGGCGCTTACGTAATGAGCGGCTGTACCCCACTCCAGCCCTTCAGCCGGAGGGACAGTCAGTATCCAGTGACGGTCACAAACAGGCGACTCCAGGCCATTTCTAAGTCACATTCATCATTTTCTGGGAATGTTCTCGGAAGACCTCTTCATTTTGGATGATTTTTGCATAAATGGTAAACGTAAGAGACAGACAAAAGGTTTCTAAATACAAAATGTGGATCGCATTAAAACACACAATTTATGTCAAATAGTTTATTTTTCTTTTGAGTGAACCATTTTTGAGATATTCTTTATTGTTTGTTTGAATTTGTCAATTCTTATATTTTTTTTTCAAATAAAAAATGTTATTCTTTTTTTTATCTCGGCCTTACAGAGAAAACGAAATTTCAAAGACACCGTATAGCAACCAGCTCTTAAACGTTTCACTATCCCTTAAAAAATAAAATTATTTTGTTGTTTAACGACGCTGTCAATTGTCAGAATCATACCAGCGTCGCCGGTGTGCCGGAATTTCGTACCGCAGTTCTTTTACATGCCAGTAAATCTACTGACATGACTTGTTGGCTTTAAACACACTTAAAAACCATCGGTCTGGGCCGGATTTGAACCCGCGACCTTGGAATCAATAGGCCGGCGTCTAACCAACTAAGCCACTCAGGCCTACTCTATCGCTCAAAGGTTACTGTATTCCCATATTCCCCTTGTACCTACAAGAAAATTAGCAGCAAGATAATTTCTGAAAATGCTTGTCTTAAAATGTAGGTGTGTGTGTGTGTGTGTGTGTGTGTGTGTGTGTGTGTGTGTGTGCGCGTGCGTCCGCGTGTGTGTGCGTGCGTGCGTGTACAGAAATAAGCATTTGCAGGACTAGTGTGAAGAGTGGGTAGGTATATTGCTACATATATTTGCGAGCAGCTTCTCCAAATTGAAGTATGCTAAAAGACTAGCGATATGTTACACATGGTATATCTTTTAAGGCATTCACAAAAATAAATAGCATGCGTTTAATTATTGTTCTCAAAGGTGTATTCTTAATACCTGTGCAACTTAGTGTTAAAAGTGCGCGAAAATCCATTTGCCGACGTAGTTCCCTGTTTTTCATACTTTGGCAATACCACTTCCCCCACCTTCCCCTATCTCCCTTTTGCTCCTATAAGAGTTTCGGGAGGCAATATCATGGTCTTAAAACACTAATGTGCTAACGTTATTTATCAAGGTACCAAACATTCCCTAACCTAAGTATTTGTGACGAAAATTAGAGTTTGGTAAATACGCTACATTGTCCAATGTTATTCTTTCATAACAAATTTATTAATTTCTGAAAACGTTCACACACAAAGTCATATGCGATGTACCGAATTAGCATGTTTTGTAGGGCTTAGCTGCTTTTTGCTTTCTAAGTTGGTACGTCCTTTCCCGAGATTCAAGTTTTTGTTGGAAAAAAAAACAATCGAAGCACGATATGTATCTAAGTCTGAAGCAGCGAGTGAAAAGTTGTATAAATGTTTCTTTGGTGTTACAATGAATTAGTTTTTCCTTATTTATCTCTAACGGTATTTGGATGTGTATTAAGGAAGTTCTAGTAATTCAGCATAAACTTGTTAAAGTAAATATTTGGAATTCCACAGCCTTTTGGCCTTCAGTATTTCGCTATGCTAGAAGTGTAACCCAAACTGAACTTAACTGGGTCTGGATAAAGCTTGGGTAAATCCAATTTCGATGTGCAACATCATAGATGCACTAGGTAAGTAACACTATAAGGAAAAGTATTACTGTAGTGCAATTTCTGAAAATGCTTATGTCGAGATAGAGTAGTAAACATTTGCAGTAGTGTGTACTGTTCGTTCCCTGGCAGGAATGCAGCCAGCCACTACATCAGTAAACAATTCCCGATAAATAATGATTTCACGAGTAGCAGTTCTGCTTCTAATTCCGTTTACGATAACGTTCCCTAACTAGGAATGATATTCACGCCAGATTAAAGCAAAGAAATAGCACAATTTAAATGTTACTTTCAGTTCAGGCAGTATATTTAGTTTATAAAGCGTAAACAATATTTTCAACTACTCCATCTTTTTCCCACTGATCATTTTCTGCCTTTTCTGTGATTTTAAATAACACTGCCAATCTGTTTCGGTCTTACGTGATATAGCCTCGAGCGTTATATCGTGCAATTTCTGTAAGAATAAGTCATTTGTGCATTTCTTTAAGTTTTCATTTTACCTTGGCCCAAACTGCTCGTAGTTCAATGGGATTGAGAACGCACGTGTAAACGACTGTGGCTTGATAAAATCAAAATAACCAATAATGTCATAATAATAGGGGAAGAATTCAGTGAAACAACTGCTCATTCCCTCCTGCAGGATCAAGGAATGAAGTATTAAAATTTCTTAATAGGATAGTAATTGTTCAAGTACAGGTATTGAAAGTAATAGAAGAAGGGCAATAACGTTTCAGAGCCTCTAAAGTTTTGATTCAATCATCCTATAAAAAATTGTTTCACGCATGCAACTGTCACTCTGTATCATAGCAGATTTGACAACACTCCTAGGCGCATGATTATCTGCTTCTACGCACTTGATGTAAACACAAGCCCATGATACGCTGAAACCAAATCACACCATGAAATGTAGTGCCTTAAATATCGACGTTTATCAGTGAGTTTCCAGATGTATGATAACCAGGTAAAAACTACTTGAATGTAATGCAATAGCAGTGCTGTTCCTAAAACTTCCGAGTAAATATCGTTCTATTTGAAAATAAACACAAGGCATGATTGCACGTGGCGTTTGTTTGTGTCAGTCGCAGCTGATAAGAACGCCAGATTATCGCGGAGGGATACAAGGCTGGTTGGAGTTAGCTGTCAAGTGCCAGGCTAGCTCTCGCTGAGAGTAATCGGCATTAGACATTATTATTATTAATATTTATTATTATTATTATTATTATTATTATTATTATTATTATTATTATTATTATTATTATTATTATTATTATTATTATTATTATTATTATTATTATTATTATTATTATTATTATTATTATGTGTACTGATGTACTACATGTTATCTATTTTTGACCTATCTAGTAAGGTAATGCAAATAAAAGCCAAGTATAAGATAAATGGAGCTAAACATGAGAACGAAGAAAAATAAAATTGAAACATTAAATACAAGTGTATAATCAGAAAAAAGCGTGAGACTACTATACAGGTCCTGCCCGAGTAGCGGAGTCCTACCAGGGCGCGCGCCTAGCGGAGGATTAAGAACAGATGAAAGTGAGGTGTAGAAAACAAATAGGAATAACAAAGTTGCGAAAGTGTGAGAGCTTTTTGAAGTATGGGAGACGAGTCAAATGCAGCATCAGTGAGGAAATGCATCTGGAAAGTTGAAGACGGGAATATTGCAGAAATGCGGAAACTAGCCAGTCACATCTCGGGAAGTCGCGAGGACTGACTGTGACCTTGAACCTGACCTGGTGTAATGAAGTCCATCTGCATCCACCGCCTACTTGTGTGTGTTGTGCAATCAGCTGATAGAATGACGTAACGGAACAACTTCGGAAGAGAGGGGGAGGGGGAATATATATGTGTGTGTATGTGTGGACTCCCTGGAGTGAAAACCCATTACACGACAGTCAATATTCGGTGCAGAGCGTGCTTCAGCTGTTCTTCTACTGGAGTTCGATACCACCAAAATATCGCAACAATAAGTCGCAATGGAGACCAACATGACCCTCAACTGAATCACTGCATGATAGCGAATTTGTCCCTTTGCATTCACAGGACTTCTCTATCCGCTATCGTTTACTTCTGTCTCCTCTGCCATCTACAAGGTTAGTGTAGGCACGAACAGATACACGAGACACGCTTTAGTTTTTGAACAGCGAGCTGGCTCTCCAGCAACCTTACCTCTTGGTTTGTTTGTGTGAATCGACTTCCCTGTGTAGAGACAACACTGCTACTGAAGGCAGGCAAGTGACTCGCTCGCTTCATAGCTTTCATTTAAATATTTCACTGTTCAAAAACGAATGCGAGCTATTCGGTGATGCCCAACGAAAGAGGGGAGGGCGCATTTGCGAGTTATAGGACTTAAAACAAACAAATCTATTTCTTGAACACGTGAAAGGGAAATGTTTTATGCGGGAAACGGAGGAAGTTGGGGTAGAGAAATAAGGTGACGTCATTAGCTCGTAAGTGACATCGCTGGTCGAATGTGTAGCTATGTATATTCGGTCTTGAAATTTCATACTGTTTCTATCGCGAGAAACAATTGAATACCGACATGACGCATTCCATTCACATGACTTTCTCTGCCTACCGTTTATTTTTATATATATTCTACAAACTGTTCTTGCATAAGCTCATTCTTACATCTGCTTCAAATTAATTGGGATAAACCATTGCATAAAATACAAAGTGAGTAGCGATATCAAATGGCTATGCACTCACTTTGAAATTCCGCGAGAAACGACTGATGGTGGGTAGTACTTGTTTTGCTCATCTTACTACCCACCCCTAGGACTTACAACCCTGTACCTAACAGACGAACATATGAACCAAACAGTGAAGTGATGACGGAACAGTTGGCGAAATTAGTGACGGGAGAAACCGGAGAACACCCAGACGCCACGATTATCATATGAGGATCTCTTGAATCGAACCCGGGCCGCCTGGGTGGGAGGCTAACGGTGTAACAACTTGGCTACGGCGCCACCTGGCAGTGCTTTAAGAAATCAAAACGGTAGTGTGAAATTGCAATCAATATCTTGAAAATGGCTGGCTAATGCCATAAAACAACCTTATTTGAAATAAAGTATGTTCAAAAGAGATGTACAGGTTTGATGTAGTGCGTTTATTTGTGTTGTAGTGGATAGTTCTCATAAACACATCGTATTATGGTATTATAGCCAAAATCATCACAACTACTTGGGTAGAAATAAAAGGTTTCGAAAACTTATCCATGCAAAGATATTTTGGGATGAAGAGATTTTCTTGTAAATCTTTTGTGTTACATCTTTGAAAGAAACTGAGCTTAATACAAAAACTGACATTTCGTTTTTAGTAATATATTCACAAACACGCGCAAGCCTTTTTCCAAAAATACCTCCTTTAAAACCGAGGAAGCCTCAAAACGTGTATTTGCGCTTACGTGTCCCGCATTTTTAAAATGAATTACACGCGAGCTAAAGCGGCACTTTTGGGTTTCATACCAGCTGAGTTCTCGATTATTATCGATATTTATGCATTCTCGTTACACCTACATACCTCGGATTGCAGGAAATTGCATTATATTCATAAGTAACTATAATGCGTTTACCTAGTTCCATTAAAGGACTGATACTTTAACCACTAGAAGAAAGTAAAAATATAACTTTTTTACAATATAGTACCTATTGTTTCCTAGAATCCATTGAATTGTGTTTGTGAAGTAATAACGCTAAGGATTCTAAGCAGTCAAATAATTGTCGAATGTTAAACGATGAACCAGATTTGGAAAACAAACGAGTTTTGTACGTGTTAAAATAGTGCGCGCTGCATGTTTCCTTTAATGAAGTGGCGATGGTAAATTAGTCTTTTGGCTCTTCATACGTTATTGTAGTTAAACAAATTTGTAATATTTTATTTCAGAGCTTTAAATGGAATGCCATTAGATATATTTGGCGTCAATATTTGGATGCCATCGAGTACACGTTCATCTGTTTACATTATAAAATGGTTTCAGTTTGCGCACAAAAAGGCATTCTCGCTGTAGGTTTTGTTTTACATTGTAATGCGTGCATCGCGTGCAGTCAGTCCATCAAGTCTGAATCAAAAACGTAAACCAGGAGTTCTAGAGTTACCAGCAATAAGGACCATCGCTGAGCACAGTTGGGCGTTACAGCACAGACGTCGCTCTAAATTCTTGGTCACATCGCGAGACACCAGACAGATGGCCTTAGTTGCGTAATCGTCTTCCTGTACCCTGTTTTCCTTGTTCTTGAGTACTATCAGAATTTGCTCTTGGCATCATGGACTTGTTGGTTCTATAACTGCATATAGTTATGGTACTGACCTGATGACCTTAGTGGCATAGTCGCGTTCATGTACGCTGTTTTTATTTCTGAATCTATTTCTTTAGTCGTCTACTCATTGCGGTGGTAGCGCTGCTGTTTATCAAGCGGGGCACCCGGTTTCCATTCCCGGTACCGCCGTGGGGATTTTCTCCGCTCTGGGAGACCTGATCCGGGGTGCACTTGGCCTCGTTTGACCCTTGAGCGGCCAATTGAGGATTTACTGGATTGATAAGTAGCGGCCCTGGTTGCCAAACCGCATAACCGACCAGGAGGGACCGGGGCGCTAACCACGTCGCACCTCCACAACTGCACCCCGCTCGTGACGCCTGTGATGGGCAGAGGCGGGGGACGCAGCGGTCGGGCGGTAGGCCTTGGCCCGGATAGGGCTGTTGTACCACGGGATTATCTCTTTCTTTTCTACATATAATACCGATATCACTTTATGCTACCAAAAGAAAATTGTACTTCCTTCTATATCTGATTACCCTTCCCTTCCCTTCCCTTCCCGATTGGAGGACTTGCAAGCCTGTGCACACGAACAGAGAGACGTGAGGAAGAGCATGATATGATATGCAGGTGATGGGGGAAACCGGAGACTCCAGAGAAAACCCGCCCAGACGCCGCTTCGGCCACTACGGATATCACGTGCGGATCCACTAGGTGTCAGGTGACTCTGCCACGGCGCCGCCACATTTCTTAATATTATAATATCACAATTGAACCTGCTTTATACGTAATCCAGTTCTAAGTAATTCGTATTTATACTAAACGTGTGAATAGAGCCTTACTCACACGTGAAACGCTGTTACACGTATTAAATGTCAGTGAAATGCAACGGAGCTTTACGCAATTATAATGAACATAGAACATGCGCTATTTTAAGAGAATCTCCTTATCTCTGTTTACTAGGACGCAAGTTGAGCGCGCGGCTTTCGGCTGAGGAAACAAAAGACAAAATGTTTATTGCCGGGGGATTTTAGCGCGGCAATGTCGTAGTAACAAACAAGAAGTAAAGGTAAACATTTTCGGTATTTGGTGTTGATGTTGAATAGCGGTTTTGTCCTTCAGTTCTCAGTTGCTTTTAATCAGCCGTGGAGGACAGAAAATGGAAATGTTATATGCTAAATCAGAAAGTAAAATTAATCGAGAGGTGGAACTTAATCCACACAAAACCAAAAGTGCAATTGCTTCAGACTTAGGAATTGCTTGTACACACTTCGCACAGCCATCAGTATGCACTTAATGCAAGAAAAGTGAAGGAAGCCAAATGAAATGATAGCAAGTTGAAAGTAATATTTCCTTCATACGCATCTTTGTCAAATTGTACACATACAGGCTCACTGTATTGCTTTTCTCTTGCTTATCAGAATCTCATTTTTCAACTGCATTATAAAATTATTTTTGTGGTTTAGAAAGTTCAACTATTTGTGTATGCATGTACTGAACATTTCAGCTTTCACACTTTTAGAGAAAATGATAGATGAATTCGCATGTTTTAAGAGCACATTTTTACTTTCTCTACTGGTAAGTAGGGGAAGTATTGTATTCCACCCAAAAATTCGATGTCGAGCTTTCACCGGAAATATATGTTTTGAGGCCCCCTAAATCTAAAAAAAGCATTTTTAGAAAAAGGTGTGTGCGTGTGTGTGTGTGTGTGTGTGTGCGCGTGTGTCTGTGTGCGTGTGTCAGTCTGTGGACAGCATAACTCAAAAACGAAAAGTCGGTTAAAAACCAACGTTGGTATTTAAATTTAATGTCTTTCAAGGATGCGACACGAAGATTTTGAAGAAAATAGCCCACCCTAAACTACCCTTTACATGGAAAATTTTTCGAAAATTTTGATTTTCTTGAAAATGGCTCTAACGATTTTGATTAAAATGTCATTTGTACGAATGTTTGTCTTAACTAACATGGAGATATAGGAATAAGAGTTTGTAAGAATGGTTAGTACAAGAGTAGAGAAAGTCATGTGAGTGCAACACTTCAGATTTTTTATTTTACTGCTGCATGAAATAATTTTTATGGACTGAAGCACATAAGCTAATAATGAGTTGAAATAACTGTCATGTTGTATAGAATAATCAATAAATATTTCTTGAAAAACGATTGAGAATGTTGACAGTGGTGGTAATTTCTGTATATTCAGACTACCTAATTGAGAATGGTGTTTGCCTTCCAAGTATAAAGGTTTGTTTACCTTGAGGCATCCTCACACATTGTGCAAACGTCGTGCTCTGAAACCACGTGTTTGTCTATTCTTCCTTCCTTCCTTCCCCTTTACAAGGAATTTGAAAGAGAGGACAACATTTAAATAGGCGGGGACTGCACTTTAATGGCATTTTGGTGGAAAGCGAGGAAGTGTGTGATGTAAACATTAGTGAGAGGGAAGGAGGCGAAACATTTCACCCCTCCATTCCTTTTCCGTTCCCATTGTGGGTCACCAGTGGGTGATGGAGGGTTATTGCACATCTGCTGGTTTACTTGGCTCTCTGCCAACCAGGTTAAAGACACCCACCCAACTTGCAATGTCTTGCTGCTTGGTTCCACAGTCTCCCCCAATATCAAGTGCTGTCGTTCAATTGTCACTAGCGCGCGGATATGCTTAGACCTAACATCCTGAAAATATGGCCTAAAACTTAGAACAAAGATGCATTTGCTTTTAATACTTATAATTGAAATAATCCATAGCCTCTTAATGTTCATTTTCAGCTTAATGGCACTGCATAAAGCTAGAAGGTTCTTCGGTTGCCAGCAAGTACAGACTTATGCTGTAATGGGGGCAAACCTGAAATAACGAAAATACTGGTTCATTTTCATTGATTTCTACTTGTTTGTTACAAAGAATGTTACCAGGCATTTGTTTCAAGCACCGACTGACGTAATTCTTCCCTAAACTTGTCAGCTGTGCACTGGATAAGTCGCTTCCAGTTTCCTTCACAATATTAATGTGTTTAATTGCTGTTTCAGCAAGGATTGCCATATCATCGGCAAAGGCTAAGAGATTTACGCCTATACCCTTGCATTTGGATCCTGATCTAATCTGGATTATTATTATTATTATTATTATTATTATTATTATTATTATTATTATTATTATTATTATTATTATTTATTATTATTATTAATTGTACGTTGACTTAACCATCCAGCAGTTTTGTAAGTAAAGACTTTTCAACCGCTCGCCAGAATACAAAGGTAACAAGCAAACAAGCTTTTCAAAACCAGTGCAACAACACTTACCAAAATTATTATCTGTATTTTCTCAATAATTGCACCTTCAGATTTAAGATATGTGATAAAATGTATATCGTGAGTTTTCTAGGAATATGGTGTGAAATTCTCTTCATTCGGAATAATGTTGTATAACGGGCAAACCATAGGAGATAAAGAAGTGAACATCCAAAAAAATGATCATTTAAAATATGCAATTTATTTAAAGTAACCTTCGTGGCATCAGGAATTTCTGATATACCTATCCTTCGTTATTGGTTGCAATTTTGAAAGACTTTTTCAAGCACTAAGTCGTTGCTCTCTCTCCTCCCACCTCCCCCTCCCTCCCCCTCCGCTGTAGTCATGTAGAGATTGGAATTGCAAAACCATTCCTAGCAATCCACACCTCAAGTATTTTACTATATGTAAGCCTTCAACGACATGTGTATAGACTTATTTCTGCAAACGTTTATTAACTTGAAGTAGGTAGAATAATAAGATTTTATGAGAATAATTCATAGAAGAATGGAAAGACAAAATTATGTGAAAGTAACATGAAACGGTGTTTTATTTTAGTTGGGCTGTTCACACGCGCAACATCTAAAAATGCCTTGAGGGATTTAGGTTCCTGTAAAATCTAGGCATGAAATTTTTAGGTGGAATAAAACACTTCCTCTACTTATTATAGGTAAGCGGTAGAGTAAGTGAAAATGAATGTAGCTTGTTAAACATCGACATTTTGTAAACTCTCACGCTTATTTACTGATGTGCACAGA
This sequence comes from Tenodera sinensis, assembly GCA_030765045.1. Taxonomy (NCBI): domain Eukaryota; kingdom Metazoa; phylum Arthropoda; class Insecta; order Mantodea; family Mantidae; genus Tenodera; species Tenodera sinensis. The sequence continues at coordinate 11,477,799 of CM060965.1, forward strand.
ATTGCCTGGCAGTTTCACACTAACATTCATATTTTAATATCCATTATACTACAGGTGGCTTATTGGATTAATATGTAATAAGCAGTATATATGAAATAAAAAATATGCTATAATTTTGAAGAGAACACCACAAATACATCTATGATTGCTTTAAATGAATGCTGAATAATGGCTAGTTGCATTAAGAAATGAAGGAGAAAAGTCGAGGACGAGAATCGAACCGCGCCCCGTTGACAGTAGGGCGTGGTCAGTGTGATTTAGCAGACATTGCCAGTAACTCTTGTTTTTTAATTCTCGGTGACAGGCTGCAGTCTTCATCAGTTTTCGTTTGGTAGCAATGGGATTAAAAATAACAAAATGAAACCCTCATAGTGTCATTTGTTTTATTTTCCGCTTTTTAGTTAAATGAATTCATTTGGTGCCGGGTCAAGGTTCTGCGGTGCCAATCGACGTGAGTGAGTGAGTGTGTGTATGTGCAAATTTAATCGGAAGAATTAAAAACGGATTGCTACACATCTACGAAACCAATTTCCTCCCTTTTTTGAAGCGTTTTAACAATTCTCGACACAGTTTAATTCATACGCGCGTTGCATCCAAAAGAAATTTATCAAACGAAAACATTTATCGTTTAATCTATTAATCCCCCGACCCTCCGAGTCAATTAACATTTTATACGTAGGGCTGCTGTCAGTTTGTGAGCGCCCGCCCGCCCGCCCTCCCACCTGAAATATGGAAACTGTTTCATTATTCAATTTCCAAATTGGGTAGTTTTCTGCGTGACGTGCATAATGTGTGTGTTCTCTAAGGGTGGTGTTGACCGGATTTACCTACATGTAGAGAATTTGTCTCATTTTCCATAAATTAACACTAATCTCATAATTACGCTCGTGATCAGTAGCGTCATGTTTAAAAACTTATTAGTGATAATTTTTTGCTCATACATTAATTAGTTTTCCCATCAGCCCTGCTTCGATTCGTTTACATTAATGGCAGCTCGTTTGTTTTTAACAACCTCAAGTGTTTGGTTTCAGTAACAAGTGAGTGCTAGGAGTAGTACATTTGGGCTAGAATTGGCGCCAAGTGTTGATGACGTAAACACACTGGCGCTAGCTACTCATTTCTACTTTCCCTATTGTTGTATTCCATCCCGAGATTTCACCGGAAATGTGAATCCAAGAAAGGATTTTTAGAAAAAGATCCGTTGTGTACATGTCCGTCTATGAGCAACGTAACTATAACAAATGTTAAAAACCAAAGTTGGTATTTGAAGAAAATTCCTCCACCCTAAACTACCCTTTACATGAAACAGTTTTAGGAAACTGATTTTCTGAAAAATGGCTGTAACAATTTTGATTAAAATGTCATATGTTTAAGGTATTTTTATGGCAAATAAAATGTATATTTTTTACATTTTCTGGCTATAGCCTATGTAGTCCTGTTTTCTCTGGACGTAACTAGTAAACGGCAAGATATAGACCAAATCTTACTACACAAAAAATGCAATCTCCTTAAAACACGCAATTTATGCCGAATGATCTTTTTTGTAAATTAAAATTAAAAATTATTTTGTTATTTAACGACGCTGTCAGTTGCCAGGATGTCAACGTCTCCGGTGTGCCGGAATTTCGTCCCGCAGTACTTTTACATGCAAGCACATATGTGAAACTGAAATATAAATATAAATATAAAAATGTGACAAAAATATGAACATTCAAGAGGAAATATGACTATAATATGAAACATGACAAAATGACGGAAAACGTTAAAGCCAAAATGACTATGACCCATGAGAAGCCCACCTCGGTAGCGTGATGGTTAGCGTGTCTGCCTCACGTTCAAGAGGTCGCGAGTTCGAATCTCGCTTAGGGTAAGTTATCCGGGTAAGGTTTTTTACCCTGTCGGGTAACTTAAAGCTCCAAGGACCTCAGGCTCATTTGAGCATCATTTCACCCATTTCATTTCATTCATTCGTCCGATATGACACAATGTTGGAGGACTAAAAAAAAAAAAAAAAGAGAGAGAGAACTGCATAATTTTGATCGCCGTTGATAAAGTTGTGCTTCCCTTATGTTCTTCATGGGGAAGAAAAAGCAGCAACAAAAACTATGACATGCCATAAACATCCGGGCCCTGTTTGTAAGAAATATGTAATGCTGAGCCATCTCTCGGTAACATGGACACACTGTAACAACAAACTTGATTTGACTTGCAGGAGCGGGAAGTTGCGTAAATAGGGGATCGAACCACGTAGTGAAGAGGGTAATGAAATAACTGGCAGCGTGACAGGTAGCTATAATACGAGTGTGTGTTAATCGGACGCTATAGCTGTTCACGTGGTGGACGCTTGGTAAAGAAAGGACGCATTCCCACGTGATCTGTTGAATTAAAATGTAATCTCATCAACAGGGTGTTGTGCCCTTCCGTTATCAGCTGCAAAGTTTTTGTTGAGGTTAAGGGAAGACAAATTTCAAATTTCTTACTTTTGAGGAAAATGTATCCTGTGACTCTCATTTCTGAGCACGTTTACTTAAAAATGGAATAATTTTAAGGAACCTGCGCACCGCTCATTGAAATTGATAATAGTTTATTTATATGCGACTAGACTACGACTTCTCACTAGGTCATTCTTCTGCTTGGTCAGTGTCGCCAACCGTATCCCATAAATCGCTGACAAACAATTTATTACACATCACAATCAAAACAGCACTGTATTTCAATTTAACAACTGTGTTCTAGCAAGTGTTGTTTTAATAATGTGTTGTTCCTGAAGATAGGTTATTTGTTAATGTTAAATATATATATATATATATATATATATATATATATATATATATATATATATATATATATATATATATATATATATTTTAATTTGCCTTTATTATCGATCAGCGCTGCAGCGCTATACAGATAAGTGAGAATTACAGGGAAATAAACTGAATACAAAAACACAAAAAACTTACTAAATAAGAAGGTGAGTCTGAACAGGAATGAGGTCGACCTGTGTAGGCCCCTCAGGGACAAGCACATGGTGAGAATGGTGTAGATCTGAATCCTCTTCTGCGGTGTCAGGTGGTAGCAGCAGACGACTGCGGATGCGGTTTGGAGGCTGCGACCTATGGCCCAAGGAGAACAAAACCGCACCTGGGACCTGGTGAAGACGACCATAGAAGCGATGAGACTGATGGCGGATCAAGTCCAAGTTCACGGTGTAGCTGAGTGTTGCGAACAAACCAGGGAGCGTGAAGAGCGAGGCGTAAAACTTTATTCTGAAAGGACTGCATGGCTGCAATTTTACTAGAAGCTGCGCCACTCCACACAGGGCAAGCATACGTGAGAAGAGGACGAAGTAAAGAGGTGTAAAGTAGAAGCACTGTAGCACTTTTCAGAGATTTACGGTTAATCAGAGGATAAAGCTTGGAGAGTCGGGAATAAGCCAAGTTGATATGAGTCGGCGGTCAAACAGTACTGTTTCGTCCTTGCGCTTCCAAGGTATGTGGATGTTATCGCAGGAGACGCGGGCCGGCGGAGAGTGCTGTGCTTGAGGGCGATGCGCCATAGAGATAAAGAATCCAGGGCAGTTTGAAGATGATTGCGTGGGAGGTAAACAAAGCGGTGTCGTCGGCGTACATGGACACATTGATAAACTGCAGGGGAGGAAGGTCTGAAATGTAGATGTTGAAGAGGGTAGGTCCTAAGACGGAACCTTGAGGAACACCAGCGAGGACGGGCCGAGAGGAGGAACGGTCTGAACCTAAAGCGACGGAGAAAGTGCGATCCAGTAGGAAACTGTGAATTAATTGATAAATATAGCATTTAAGTTCGTATTATATTTATGAAATAGTCCATAGAAATATAATTGTACGGTAATTATTATTTATTTATGCCAACAAACTTACTGTTGGTGTTTTTAAACATACAAGCCGTGTGTGGGCAAAGTTTACCAGGAGAAATACGAACTGGTTTGAGAATTTAATGCCGTTCTGGCAGTTTGTCACAATAGCTCAGTGGTTAGAGCAGCCGCCTGGTAAGCGGAAGGTCTGTGGTTCAAATCCCAGTTGTGGCATTGAATTTTTAAGTTCCAGTTCTACCTCTCAAATAATTGTACGGTCTGACTCTGCTCCAAATTTATGGGTTAGGTCACTCATTTTATGATATTACTTGGAAGTGCTTCTGTTCTCAAAGCGGTTGACACAAACTAGCCAATCAATAACAATGACATGTATTGAAATCAATACAAGCAATTTAATTTTAAACATGAATGTTCAATTTAAAATGTAATACGGATCATGAGGAATCCACAGGTTCAACAATTAATCTTGGTATGCTTTTTATTCGGGGAAATGTGTTACATTTAGTTTTCAAGGGAGATTTCACTGATTTGATAGGCACATACATTATTAGCCGCGTAGATATCAGCTAATTTCGTAATCTCATTTTGCAGAGGGTTATTAACACCCTACATATATGCAACGCTACCACCCCAAACGTATTAGAGTCATTTCACGTGTTGGCGTCCTAAAATTGTTCACAACTAAATTCAGCCAGCTTCAACTGAAGTTTTAAGTTTATTTTTCAGAATAATGCAATACGACTTGTAAAGGTGCATTTATTGAATTTTAACCCCGCGTCCGAGGTTTGACGATTTATCTCCAAAACGTTCAGACTTAGATTGCATTTGCCTAATAACCTTGCATTTAAAGGAATATTACTTAACACGCTTAAGCAATTATTTAATTAAAAATCTTAGGATACTATATGGACTAAAAGTTAAATAAAAACACCGGGAAGATACTATGCAGAAGCACTGTTTAATAATCACAAATACTACAGAAAGAAAAGCGAATAGAGTAAACAGTGTGAGTGTAATACGTTGCATTTCTATTTCAATAATAGAGAAAAGTGTATGAATTGTTTGTAAAAGTGAGAAAAGAAATAGGTGTCGCTGTGTTCCGTAAAATAAAAATTAGTAGAGAAAACTGTAAATGTAACAGGTTGCATTTCTATTTCAGTCGTAGAAGATTGTGTGACTTGTCTTTGAAGGGCGAGTATAGAAAACACGTGAATGTGTTAGTAAAAGAAACGCGGGAAGAGTAAGCAATGTGAATGTAATACGCCTCATTTGATATGAGTCATGTGGAAAATTGTATGGATTGTATTTTGCAGAGCAAATAGAGAAGGACATGTGAATGTGCTACGTAAAAGAAGAGTAAAGAAAACCATGTGAGTGTAATACGATGCATTTATATTTCAAACATAGAAAATTGTATGTGTTGTTTGTAGAAGTGGGAATAGAGAAAGAGGTATGTGTTTCGTAAAAGAAGAGTGAAGAGAAAATCGTGTGGATGTAATATTTTCCCTACTCCATATAGTAAGTAGAGGAATTCAATTCAATGTCGAGATTTCATCGGAAATATGTGTTTTGAGGCCCCTGAAACAATAAAAACAGTTTTTAGAAAAAGGTCCGTGTGTGTCTGTGTCTGTCAGTCTGTGGACAGTATAACTCAAAAACGAAAAGTAGGTTACAAACTAAAGTTGGTATTTAAGTTTAATTTCTTTCAAGGATAGGACACAAAGATTTTGAAGAAACTAGCTCCACCCTAAACTACCCTTTACATGGAAAATTTTTCGAATTTTTTTCTTTTCTTGAAAATGGCTCTAACGATTTTGATTAAAACGTCATATGTTTGAGATATTTGTATGACAAATGAAATGTATATCTTGAATTTTCTGGCTGTAGCCCCTGTAGCCGTTTTTACTCTGGACGACTTTTGCATAACTGGTAAACCGTTAGAGATAGACCAAATCGTACTATACAAAAAATGTAAATCGTGCTAAAATACACAATTTATGTCCAAATAAATTTTCTTGTAGGGTTAACCATTTGGAAGATATTCCTTGTTATGTGCGTTAGTTTCTGAAAACTTAAAACTTTCGTGAAATGGAACATCGTTGTTCATTTTTTATATGTTAAGTGTGCAAAGAGAACGGAATCTCAAAGCTCCAAAATATTTGACTATGGCACAAAGCCTTCTGTATTCTAATATTCCCATTGTACCTGCAAGGAAATAAGCAATAACATAATTTGTACAATGTTTATCTCGACCAACACGAAGAAGATATAGGAATAAGAGTTTGTAAGAATGGTTAGTACAAGAGTAGAGAAAGTCATGTGAGTGCAACATATCAGGTTTTGATATATGCAGATTAGCAAACATGTATACATTGAAGAAAGGGCAACAGTGAGACGCTTGAACTACATATCTTCGAGCTGTTCGATTCTGTCCTGTACAGATTCGTTCAGTGACCATGGACAGTTGGAAGTAGTTCAGTGAAGTGGCCAGCGACGAAATGTTGAGCGAGTTTGTAGCCCAAGGCAGCTCACGATTCCACCATGTGCTTGTTTGTACGACGCAGATATGCTAATCCTGGGTGACACCGTAACCTCTCTCCTGACCTCCAGCATCAAAGTTCATCATTATCTGCTGGTGATAAAACTGGCAAATGATGTGCACTACAACATAGCTGTTCAGCGTCTGCAATAAGATATCCCAAATAACACGGCTTTGTTTATCAGCATGGGGGCGAGTTAACGTTAATATTTGCATGTTCCCATCTCAGGGCTACAGCAGACGAATGTCGATATTACAACAGAGAAAGCTGAAACACTTGCATTTGTCCATACAGCGCAGCGCGTTAGTCTTGTGTTTTTACACAATCTGAAATCAACATATCTCTTGTTGGAATACGCATTGATATGTAAAAGTGTACAATTATGGTTTAAAGTGCGGTTATCAACATTAAGTGGCAGTTTCCGGCCAAGTCATAATTAAATGTGGAAATTCGTAATATATCTGAAATTCTTCGTTAGTACCGCCCAGAAAACAAAAGAAGGAATTTGTTATTGGCTGAAACGGAAGATTTCTATCTTTTGCCGCCAAACTGTTCACTGTAGCAGGTATGCCAAAATATGAAACGGAACATCCCCATGGTGTGTCGGTAGCGTGTTCGTCTCACACTCAGAAGGTTACGAGTTCGAATCTCGATTTGGATGAACTACCCAGTTTTTTATCTCTAAGCTCCATGGACCTCGGGCTCATTTGAGCATGTCACCATTTAATGTATCGTGCGATGTGGCCTAGGAACATTAAACTTAGAAACATAATGGAAGAGTTTCTAATTTTGAAAGCGCGATTCTAGCAGAAAAAAGTGGAAGAAAGGGAAATATATTCATGAGATATCGCTAGCATACCTTTGAAGTAAATGAGGTAATCTGGTCATATCTGTCTGTCTCTCTCTCAGTGACGGTGTGCGTGTAATGTCTGTAAGTGAGGAAATGGTGCAGACACATGAAAGTGAATGAGTTATCTAATTAGTTGAAAGGTAGACGTGAGTATTTTTAGTGGTGGCTAATTTGGCAGTGTTTCCAGGAATGTTAGTGTTATGTAGGTCAATGCATCAGTACAAATTGGACGAGTACCAAAGTGTTTAAGGGTGCCTGCCGCCCAGCCGCCGACTGCTGCCTGATTTATGGGCGGGCCGCAGTAATAAACAGCTGATCCCCCACACACAAGGAAGGTTACGGCAGAAACGTGTTTGTCATTCATTGATCCTTTGATGTCGCCTGCCCACTGCTTCAGGACCTACGGGAATACTCGTATGTACTGGCAAGTCGCGTCGCCTGCATTCAGGTTGCGGGTTCGGTGCCAGTCCTGGACGTATTTTAATCTTTTGATTAAAGGTATGCAGTTAATAGTTATAGCCAATCACTGTTTTTATTACCGAATCGCCTATTTGTTTCAAGGTTTCGTTGTTGGTCTTCTTGAGAAACAATGGAATGTCAAGGTGGTCATAAAGTGCTGCCCCGTCGGTATAATGTGATTCATGTAAAATAGGAATAGTTAAAGAATGTTAAATATTACCGTAATAAACATGAAAAGATATAATACCCGATTTTAAAGTAAATTTGTTTTAAAAATTGGTGAGACATTTGGTTACTATGCCTCCGCCGGCCTTACTTTAAACTGCAATGTAAACAAAGTGCAAAATTGCATTCCTCCGGGGGCTCCGTGAATTGCTTCTGCATTGCTGAAAGAAAGGAGCGTATATATTCTCTACTCTTACATAAAATAAGACAAACTCGACCGTCCAAAACGTGCTACAGCCCGTCATCGTCGTTTTTCCGTCCTTGATTCTTTGAATTGGGATTTAAATGCTTTCATAAGTAAAGGCTTCCCGTATCTTGGATCTAGGCCTACAAATTGAAGTAGTTAATGTATGGATGCTCTTTAATGTGATTCTTAGCTTCTTGCTCTATAGTGGGCGTGAAAAATTGCTTACTTTTGCTCAGAGGCCTCTTTATCGGGCTTGAGGTTCTTGTATGTGCTGTAAGTCTCGATAGGGACCACCGGATTTACTTCCCTTCTGAAGGAAGCCATGCTAAGGATTTTACAGTCAAAAAGACCCATCGTTGCCGGCCGCAGGAACCACAGGGTAGTACAACGATTGTCAGTTTTCGAAAGCAGAGCTTCGATTTACCTCCTTCCATTATGCGCGAACTTTGCCTTGCTTTAACCCCCAGCCGTGTATTATGTTCCAGTGGCGGTTTGGTTATATGTACGTTGCGTTTGATTTACGAAAGTACTTTTGAATGTTATGCAATAAACATCTGTTCACTAGTGACTTAGGTTTAAGAAGCCTGTCGAGTCGATATTTGGTGAAATGGATAGCTTTAGGAGATACACCAAGTGTGGCATACTGCGATACAGACTGTTAGTATACTCACTCTTATACACACTGTTCTTCCAAATGCTTATTTCTCTATCTACTGCATTTTAATCGGTATAAGCAAGGGGAATATGGGAATACAGTAGACTTTAAGCGATAGTACAATGTTCTAAGAGCTGATTGGTATGCGATGACTTTGAAATTCTGTTCTCTTTGCAAAGCCAAGAGATAAAAATACAAAGAAGCATAAGTATTGACAAAGTCAAACTAATAAATAATATCTTGAAAAAGTATTTTACATAGATTGTGTGTTTTAACAAGTTCCACGTTTTTTATTTATTTATTTAGTTTTTGTCTGTCTTACTGTTAAGCATTTATGCAAAAATCAGCCAGAAAGAGGAAGTCTTCTGATTGTATTTCCAGAAAAGTCAAGGTATGAGTTAGAAACCGCCTGTTTGTGTCCGCCACAGGTGTGATTCACCCTCCGACTGAAGGAGTTGGGTGGGGAATAGCAGCTAATAACGTAAGCATCTCCAAGGAGACAAGGTTGGACATCACATCAATCTGGGTAGCATTTCCTGTTTATTTTCAAAGGAAGCTAATTAGAATTGGTATCTAGGATTGCAATATGGCAGTTTGTCCTTCTCCCACGTGCAAGTTGATGCAAGTGTGGTAATGGAACAGTAATTTAGTGTGAGAGAATTGTGCATCCTGTACGGTGCCCCATGGTTCCACTCTGTGCCCATACCTCGCCAGCCGTGCCGTGCAGTGTGCTGGTGTGTACCAACCAGATGTTGTCCTGCGGTGGCTTCTGCTGCTGTTCCACGTAAAGAGGAAATAAAGGCGAAAAGTGTTAATTTCTCACAGTTTTTGATCCGCGGTGCTGAAGTAGCAGAAGTAATGGCAGCAGTAGAGTTGGCTATGATATATATGTGATCGCTGCGAATAACATTACGACAGGACCGCAGCTAATCAGTTTGAGTTATCATTCCGGGTTGAGTACTGCATGGAGACGCGGATACAGATCGAACAGAATCCTTGAATCCGAACCTCTTAGAAGTGAGATCGGATCAACATTTTATTGCATGGAAACACCAACGGATTCAAATCGATTTGAATCCACCAAAGACGCTAACTTCTACTGTACGCCTAACATGCTGAAACATTCACTTAGCCCAAAATGTACTTTAGATAGGCAGGAAACATATTCTTACGTGTTTTGTGGCGAAATCTTAAGGGAATACCAAAGTGAAATGTGAAAAATCTGATGTGTTGCATTCACATGACTTTCTCTACTCTTGTACTAACCATTCCTACAAACTTCTGTTCCTTCACCTTGTTCGTGTTAGTTGAGATAAACATTTGTACAAATTATCTTATTGTTAATTTCCTTGTAGGTACAAGGGGAATATGGGAGAATACAGTAGACTTTGGGCGATAATCAAATTTTATAAAGTTTTGAGATTTCGTTCTCTTTGCACGGCTGAGATATAAAAAATGAATCATGATCTTCCATTTGACGAAAGTTTGTTTTCAGAAACTCTCAAAAATAACAAGGAGTATCTTTAAAATGGTTCACTCTACGAAAAGGGGAAAAATTGTGTGCTTCAGTGAGATCTACATTTGTTGCATACTAAGATTTGGCCTATCTCTTACGGTTTACCAATTATGCAAAAGTCATACAGAGTAAACAGGCTAGGGCCAGAAAATTCAAAATATACATTTAATTTGTCATAAAAATATCTCAAACATATGGCATTTTAATCAAAATTGTTAGAACCATTTTCGAGAAAATACAAATTTTCAAAAAAATGTCCATGTAAAGGATGGTTTAGGGTGGAGGAATTTTGTTCAAAATCTTCGTGTCGCATCCTTGAAAGACATTAAACTTAAATGCTTTTAACCAACGTTGCGTGTTTGAGTTATGCTGTCCAGAGACTGTCAGAAGGATATGCGCGCGCGGACCTTTTTTGTTCAGGAGACCTCAAAACATGTATTTCCGGTAAAATCTCGACTTCGAATTTTTGGGTTGAAAACAATACTTTCTGTAGCAGAGAAAGTAAACATTGACTTAATGATGCGTTATGAACTGCAAAGCCATAAGTTTGAACAAGCTACACGCATGCGCGTGTGCACGTTTCCGTCAATGTCATCTTAGTCAATACTATTGCCAATATTGTGTGAATATAAACCACATGTTAACAGGCCACTAATGTTTGTGTTTGTTTCGAGATCAGCTGGCAATTCGTAATTTTCTCATATTGAAGCAGCAGTCTCGAGATCGAACCCGGGCCGGCATCCTAACTACGTGTTTACAATGTGGAATGAATAGAGTTAACATTCACCAGCTGGTGTGTATATACATTCACTAACGCAAATATTTGTGTTTAATCTGACAGATCAACACACGGTCTGGTCGCCAGGCGAGGACAGTGTTATTTCTAACGCTGATTCACTGTGTGTTTAGATGCAAGTCACGTGAATGCAGTGGTTTTCATTTTCTTAGTTTGACATACACAAACATGGTCTACAATAGATGAATAAAGATTTTACATTTTGTGAGAGCATGGAGGTTGTATGAGCATAGTTTCAACGCTGATTAACAATTGTTCACAATTTGTCAGAGCAGTACATGAACTATTTCCATTTTAAACCCCAAGATATAATGTTTTGTAAGTAGAACTGCCACACGTACAGCCGGCTCCAAATGTTTTCTGATGGGCGAGAGGTACTACTCTTATCGAGTAGTTGTGCGGGTTGATGCACGTGTTGATTAACATTCACATGCAGTCGTCTCTAAGGTCAGGCAGGCGGGGTAGTTTCTGTTGAGGAAACAAACGAAATAGTCGGTCCAAACGAAAGAAATCTGCACATCCTTTCCCCAGGCGATTAAACAAATGAATGTTGTGGTAGTGTTGTTTTAGAAACACTGTTAAAAATGTTTGTAAGATAACGAATATAATGTTTCGTTAATAATAATAATAATAATAATAATAATAATAATAATAATAATAATAATAATAATAATAATAATAATAATAATAATAATAATAATAATAATAATAATAATAATAGCAAGAACAACACAGGACTATTTCACGAAAAATTATATAGCAAAATATGTTTTTATTTTGGATATACAGTTTCTTCATTAACAAATTCTTGTTATAAACATGTGATATTAGGAAACGCTCACAACCTTGGTGGAAGAGATAATTTGTGTGTGTGTGTGTGTGTGTGTGTGTGTGTGTGTGTGTGTGTGTGTGTGTGTGTGTGTGTGTTTGTGTGTGTGCTTGTGTGCGCGCGCGCGTATTGTGAAAAAAGCGGTCATGCATCGCAGGCGAAGAACAAAGCTAGGGAGGAACCTAACGCTCGCCTACCACCTAGGCGGCCCGGGTTCGATCCCAGGGACCCGCATGTGGTATTCGTGGTGGACGAAGTGGCGTCAGGGCGGGTTTTCTCCGGGTGCTCCGGTTTCCCCCGCCATCTCATTCCACCGGTGCTCCATTTTCATTCCATATGTCATCAGTGTCACCGCCTGCGGTGCCGTAGTAGTAAAAGCGGGCGTTAAACACTACATCATCACCTAACCTGTTCTATTCTTTCGCAGACCTTGATAAACTGGATCTTTCACCACCCTACATCCCTCTTTGCGTATCTGTTCTCGTATTGTTGACAACTTTTTTCACTAAACGATTTTTTCGCGACACGGTTTGGGCCATCTTTTTGGTGCTCAACAATCTCTCTATTCCAAGTATCGGCAAGACCTGCTACAACAGTTAGTTGAGAGGACCGTTTTCTATTATATTCCTTCTGTAACACCTCCAGGGGGAAATATACGCCTGCGAGCAACTACTGAACCTTCTCTAAATATTCCGTCGTAACAATGACCTTGACCAGAGGGTGGCAGCGGGTATGTTTGACTGCAATTTCACAGTTTGTGGAAGAAATCCTGATCGTAAATGTGTGTAAAACTAAGCCTAGCAAGACTCATGGGCAGGACCATAGGCCGTCACAAACACGCAAACACTCATTAATTTGAACCACACTTTTGTGTCCTTTTTTCCAGCTTCAGGTCCTTTTTTCTTTGGATATTTGTAGGTATTTTTAAGGTCTTTTTACGGAGTTTACGTGTCTTCAACTTCCGAGCCCTGATGATATTTCCAACTCCTTTAGCAACTGCCTTGAAAACAGTATCTAATTTGAATTGCCCCAGGGAATATTTTGTTCCGTATTTCTGCAGTGAATACTTGCCATTCTATATTTTGAATGAGATTCCCAGTGAGGGCTTCTTGAGAGCAATTTTATGTTTTCCATGAAAAATGTAAAAAGTGCATAAAAGCGTTTATTTTTCTTGTGTGGCACTTGGGAAGATCACGTCTCCTGCACTTCATCTATCCTAACATCTTCTCTAATTAGATTTCAACTGAAGACAATTTGGAATTGCAACATATGAATACGTTTCCAAGGAACGCTCTTTACTGAATTGCGCACTTGGAAAGTTTATTTCAAATACTATTGAAAACTAATTAACTGTGAGAAGTTTTTATCAATGACGCACGCCCAGTGTTTCCTGCCTCTTCATAATCCAAATCCTTGAAGTACTCAGTCTATATTATCGTTCGTTGCTTAGGCGCTGGCCTACTGATCCCAGTGTCCCGTGTTCAAACCCGGCTCAGACCGATGTGCTTAAAAGCGACTGCCACACGTTAGGGCGATTAACTGCCATGCTACGTGCGTGTGGAGGGAATTGTCTGCGTTATTTTCAAGGGAAGATATATGTTAACTTATCAACTGTGTCAACATTATTACTTATTTTTGATAAATACGTTTACCACAAGTAATATGATAATACGTGTGATCTAAGTGATAAATTCTCAAGTAGAGTGAGAGTGAGTCAGACTGTCGAATTATATTTATATGGACTATTTCATATATAGCTGCTTGTCCTGTATAATAGTGACCTAGCCTAGCTCCTTCTATTATCACAAGTAATATGATAATACGTGTGATCTAACTGATAAATTCTCAAGTAGAGTGAGAGTGAGTCAGACTGTCGAATTATATTTATATGGACTATTTCATATATAGCTGCTTGTCCTGTATAATAGTGGCCTAGCCTAGGTCCTTCTATTATCACAAGTAATATGATAATACGTGTGATCTAACTGATAAATTCTCAAGTAGAGTGAGAGTGAGTCAGACTGTCGAATTATATTTATATGGACTATTTCATATATAGCTGCTTGTCCTGTATAATAGTGACCTAGTCTAGCTCCTTCTATTATCACAAGTAATATGATAATACGTGTGATCTAACTGATAAATTCTCAAGTAGAGTGAGAGTGAGTCAGACTGTCGAATTATATTTATATGGACTATTTCATATATAGCTGCTTGTCCTGTATAATAGTGACCTAGCCTAGTTCCTTCTATTATCACAAGTAATATGATAATACGTGTGATCTAACTGATAAATTCTCAAGTAGAGTGAGAGTGAGTCAGACTGTCGAATTATATTTATATGGACTATTTCATATATAGCTGCTTGTCCTGTATAATAGTGACCTAGCCTAGCTCCTTCTATTATCACAAGTAATATGATAATACGTGTGATCTAACTGATAAATCCTCAAGTAGAGTGAGAGTGAGTCAGACTGTCGAATTATATTTATATGGACTATTTCATATATAGCTGCTTGTCCTGTATAATAGTGGCCTAGCCTAGGTCCTTCTATTATCACAAGTAATATGATAATACGTGTGATCTAACTGATAAATTCTCAAGTAGAGTGAGAGTGAGTCAGACTGTCGAATTATATTTATATGGACTATTTCATATATAGCTGCTTGTCCTGTATAATAGTGACCTAGTCTAGCTCCTTCTATTATCACAAGTAATATGATAATACGTGTGATCTAACTGATAAATTCTCAAGTAGAGTGAGAGTGAGTCAGACTGTCGAATTATATTTATATGGACTATTTCATATATAGCTGCTTGTCCTGTATAATAGTGACCTAGCCTAGTTCCTTCTATTATCACAAGTAATATGATAATACGTGTGATCTAACTGATAAATTCTCAAGTAGAGTGAGAGTGAGTCAGACTGTCGAATTATATTTATATGGAATATTTCATATATAGCTGCTTGTCCTGTATAATAGTGACCTAGCCTAGCTCCTTCTATTATCACAAGTAATATGATAATACGTGTGATCTAACTGATAAATTCTCAAGTAGAGTGAGAGTGAGTCAGACTGTCAAATTATATTTATATGGACTATTTCATATATAGCTGCTTCTCCTGTATAATAGTGACCTAGTCTAGCTCCTTCTATTATCACAAGTAATATGATAATACGTGTGACCTAACTGATAAATTCTCAAGTAGAGTGAGAGTGAGTCAGACTGTCGAATTATATTTATATGGACTATTTCATATATAGCTGCTTCTCCTGTATAATAGTGACCTAGCCTAGCTCCCTCTATTATCACAAGTAATATGATAATACGTGTGACCTAACTGATAAATTCTCAAGTAGAGTGAGAGTGAGTCAGACTGTCGAATTATATTTATATGGACTATTCATGAATAAAATATGAATTTAAATACTATATCTGACCAGAAAATGTTAAATGTTACATGCCAACTGAGGAAAACGAATCTCAAGAATTATATGTATTTCGATCTTCTCTTGTAACAGAAAACCAGTTTATACTGTCAAATAAATCTCACTTTATTTTTAGCAATAACAAATAACCTTCTGAAAAAAAGAACAACTGTTACAATTACAGTTGTCGAATTGTAATGGAGTGCTATTTTGATTGTAATTTTAATAACTTTTTTTTTTTTTTCCTTTTTTTAAAGCAATTTATGGGATGCGGTTGGCGACACTGACCGAACAAAAGAATGACTGGTGATAATTTGTATAAAAGAAAAGAATGACCATTTGATAATTCGTATATGATAATTTAACGTCTATGTATGAAATGATCATCGTGATATAAGTATAATATACATATAATATATATATTATATATAATATTATATTATATTATATTATATATTATATATAATATTATAATATATACATATAATATACATTGAAATAATGATCCCTTTGCTTTTTGGTCCATCCTGGTCGCTTTCTATTTCGCTACCTTCACATCCGTCTCTATAATTAAATACATTTTTCGTTGCGGCACTGTTTCTTTTTGGTTCGTTAACTCCGATTTCGATCCGTAAAGGGAAAATGGCTGGTAAAGCTTTAACCTGGTTTACAGCGTCTGGTTGTGAAGCCGGCCCTAAACCCTTAGTCAGGGCCTCTCTAAGCTTAACATCGCAACGGGAACAATCCAAGGTGGCGAGGTTCCTTGCATTGTGCATCGTGACGACTCGGTTAAGCTCGGCTCAGCTCGCCTGCTGCAGAGCGAAGAAGCGAGGAAGCGTGTGTTGATAGACAGCTTGCTTATACATGTAATACAACTACCTTATAATGGAGCGAGCGACCTTCTCCAAAGGAAGCAAAGAATGCTCAGAGTTCGTTTGTGTCAGAGTGGGAACTTTCTTGTTCTTCTTCTTTTTTTTTTTTTTTTTTAAGTTGTAACGTTAAAGCCAAATACCTCATGTGTGGTACATTATTGCGTGTGTAGGAAAATCATCTGTTGAGGCACTATACAGAATACTTGGTGAAATCACAGCATAGGGGGCGCCGTTGAAGAAGAGCTAAAGAGATCGCTACATCTTGCAGAAGAACATTCTTTATTAAAAATGAGGTTTGTATACCAGTGCTTTCTGAATCATTAAAACAAAGACCAAATTTGGTGTGAGGTTTGCACCGAGGCCAACTTTTCGTTGTATTTTGCACCTTGCACCGAGTCCCTAACCTGGATATAAAAACAGTTCTACCCTGTAGCCGGGAATCGAACGCGGGACCTTTCGATTTGAAGGCTAGATAATGACCCAATCATAGAGGCGGTCCTGAACTAATTGTTTTTACAGCATTAGTTTCGAACGTTGAATTTAAAGCTATGCTATACGAATATTATTTTTCTTCTCAGTGTTCAGTCAGACTCCTCGAAGTTTAAAATTGTAGCTGTAGATATCAGTTTTAACATACAAAGAGAGCAAACGTGTTACAAACTTTCTTCTGCATGCATTTGGTTTGAAATAGCGCAGTTGAACAATTGGTTCGATTTTCAGAAAGTTAATATTGAAAATGTGTGGATGGTTGTGGACGGACTTTGGGGCCATAAAGTGGCGGATAATTAGGATATCTAATGAAAGAAGCAGAAGTGTGAACGAACGCCGGGATTAGTTGCAGTCACGTTTATTTTGAGAAGAAGCGAGCGAGCGAGCGAGCGAGCGAGGCACTGTAGCATGTTTACGAGAGTGGGAGTAATAACGTCTTGTGACGTCAGAGTGTTTGTTATGGCGGTGAATCGTGAAAGGGGTGCTGATGAAGTGGGGAGGGTAGCGTTTGGCAGTCGGGGCACGTGGCATACCAGACGACCCAAGGAATTGATTGTACTAGACACGTGCCTGGCTGTCTCCCATTCATAAAACTGGAGTGAGTCAAGTGGTCGATAATCGCAAGAAACAGATGAACGCTGACAATCGATTCCCATTTACAAGTCCTTCCGAATAATGTATGTTTTATTTTGTTAGTTTACCACTTATACAAATTATGGTTTAACAGGCTCTCGCAGAAAGTTTAAGATATGTATTTTATTAGGCATGTGAATATTTTAATCTGGATTTTTGTCAAAATCATTAGAGCCATTGGGGGGAGGGGGCGCTGGTGGAAGAGAGAAAGAGAGAGAGAGAGAGAGAGAGCTGAAGTGATGCAAATGTTTCCGCGTTAGGTGTTTAGCTGGACGGATTTTCTTGAAAATTGTATTTCCTACGTTTCGTTTTTGAGTTACGATGTTCATACACGTTCACAAACACAATGAACTTTGTCTAAAAATACCAGTTTGCACAATACCAATGTCTAAAAGAGGTTTTACTGGGCTTGTTAGTGGACCACAAAAATCTATATCTGAATGAATTTTTGACATCGGAATTCTGAGTGGAATACCATACTTCCTCTACCTAATAGGTGCGTGGCAGGGAAATGAAAACGTGTGGACAAGACAGAAAGGAGAACGCCCACATAGTTAATTAACATTGAAGACGCTGAATGAGAATGAGAAGCAGGTACTTGGTGTACCTACAAGGTTTCAGAAGTACAAATCGTGGACGAATTGAAAAACGTAATCGAGTGCAAAAGAAATTTTCTGTATGTGCTGCAACTTAATTTTTGACCTGACAAGAATTTGAGAATTATATATAGTAACAACATTCCAGCATTCGAGAACAGGTCGTACAAGGATGTAGGTATATCTGCACAGCACCTAGCCGCTTAATGCGACTTCCAGAGGCAGTTCGAGTCGAACGGGTGCAATGGTTGCCCCGTCCGAGTGTCATGTCCGCAGTACCTAGCCGTTATACGGCTTAACCTGCGCGATGGTTTCGTGTGAAAACCTCAAGTGGTATTTGTTTAAAGTATTCCACGAAATAATTACTAATTAATTTATATAATACTATTCAATATTAATAGTGATTTAAAAGTGAACAACTTACAATAACATTAATACATTTTAATGAAGATTTATTTTCACAGTTGGCACTACAACTAATACAGTAGGCTGTGAGAACAATAAACTCTCATGGTATTAGCAATCTGTTCAGTTGGTGTTTGTGCTGGTGTTCGTAACTCGTTGCAAAACATCTGAAACTGACTCCATACGCGTGACTCTTTTACAGACTTTTTGGCTGCCTCTTCAGGTAAAATATCAATATCCTCACTACAGTATTCGCCAAATCTTTTCTCTGCCATTTTTTAATGGTATGGTAATTTTTACTTTCTCTACGTGTGGTAGGGGAAGTATTGTATTCCACCCAAAAATTCGATGTCGAGATTTCACCGGAAATACATGTTTTGAGGCCCCCTGAATAAAAAAAAAAGCATTTTTAGAAAAAGGTCCGCGTGTGTGTCTGTGTCAGTCTGTGGACAGCATAGCTCAAAAACGAAAAGTCGGTTAAAAACCAAAGTTGGTATTTAAGTTTGTCATTCAAGGATGCGACACGAACATTTTCAAGAAAATAGCCCCAACCTAAACTATCCTTTACATGGAAAATTTTTCGAAAATTTTTATTTTCTTGAAAATGGCTCTAACGATTTTGATTAAAATGTGATATGTTTGAGATATTTTGATGACAAATGAAATGTATATCTTGAATTTTCTGGCTATAGCCCCTGTAGTCGTATTTACTCTGGACGACTTTTGCATAACTGATAAACCGTTAGAGATAGACCAAATCATACTATACAAAAAATGTAGGTCTTGCTAAAATACACAATTTATGTCTCAATAAATTTTCTTGTAGGGTGAACCATTTCGGAGATATTCCTTGTTATGTGTGAGTTTCGGAAAACTCAGAACTTAAGCGAAATGCAACAACGTTGTTCATTTTTTTATATGTTAATCGTGCAAAGAGAACGGAATCTCAAAGGTGAAAAAGATTTGACTATCGCTCAAAGCCTACTGTATTTTAATATTCCCCTTGTACCTACAAGGAAATAAGCAATAAGATAATTTGTACGAATGTTTATCTTAACTAACATGGAGATATAGGAATAAGAGTTTGCAAGAATGGTTAGTACAAGAGTAGAGAAAGTCATGTGAGTGCAACACATCAGATTTTTTTTACTGCGTACAGATGTTGAGAAACGCAAGAAAAGGACGGTTGGCGGAACCGCAAGGAGAGGTGACAACCAAACGGATCACATCGCTACCAGGAAGTGATAATCCGGCATGAGTGGAATAATCTTTTGTTTAAATATAAAAGTATTGGTGACTATGTTGCTCACAAGGCAATAAACAAGCACTTGTTTTTAAAATGTAGGGCAGTATAGTGGGTGAGCCAATGAAAGGCACAGTTTTGGGCTGTTGTCATTGTTGTTCTTGTTTCCATAGCAGTTGTTCCCGAGTAATTAATGGTTATGGTTTTGTGGTTTAATTGGCTGTATTAAAATGATTTAGGAAACGGATGAAGAAGTACAGACACTGTAAAGGACTCTGGTGCAATGTTAATATTGTGTTGAAAAGTGACATTTAGTAAAACTTGAACAGTGACTGAAAACAGTCTGAAAATGGCGGCATTCTTTGGAGATTGATATCAAGAAACAGTCGTTTTTATGAAGCTTTGTACATTTCGCCATTTTTTGCATGAAGCTTTTGTAAAGTAACTGTTGTCTGAGGAAAGTGCTGGATGCTGCAGTTGTTGCCCCACAGGTGTAGAGCAGCAAGCGGGGCCTGGGGGGGGGGGTGTTTGGGATTGATTTTTAAACGTTGGCTTATCGCAGAGGAATGGGTTTTTATTGTGCAGTAGGGTGTCGCGTGGTGCCATCTATATTTCATTAGTATGCCGCCATGACATAGCGGTTATCAGTTCTCCGTTGCAGCAATTTCATTAGCTTTGTGGCCGTGCGTAATGAATTGTTCAGTTTGATTACTCCGGGGCTGAGCCAGTGGCGTTACGGCCTCCTGACAGTTTCCTGATAAATGTGTTGCGATACCATGCCAACTTCCTCCGGAATAATCAAACTTAAATAACCGAGCAAAAAAATGTCATTTGATCGTCGTGCGACGGAGTTTCCATTCCATGTCCAGTGCTCCAGGGTTAACTTTGTGTAAGCATGGTGAATGTTGATTTTTTAAAATTATTTTGTTGTTTAACGACGCTGTCAATTGCCAGGATCACATCAGCGTCGCCGGTGTGCCGGAATGTCGTCCCGCAGGAGTTCTTTTACATGCCAGTAAATCTACTGACATGGAACTGTCGTTTTTAAGCACACTTAAAAACCATCGGCCTGGGCCGCGTTTGAACCCGCGACTTTGGGATCAGTAGGTCAGCGTCTAACCAACTGAGCCACCCAGACCGACGGTGAATGTTGAGTTGACCTAGCCTGGTTCCAGATGCTCGAAATGAGGCGAATTTCTCCCAGCAGTACGGCACAGCACAGCACAGCACAGTGCACGGAAGGTTGATCCAGGGTTGCCAACATTTAAAAGTAAAATTATCGTACCAGCCACCCAAAATTATAGATTTGGATTCGAAATTATCGTATATCATAAAGCAATCGCTACAACAATAAAAATATCAGTATAATACTAATGAAAATATAAGAGTAATTATGTTTATTATATCCACTTACAAGATTGATGACCTCAGCAAATATTACAACTTTAGCACTTATGTTTCTCGCACTATTCATCTTAAAGTTCAGCTTCCTCAACCGTTGCAGCATTGCACAAATTTGTTGTTGAGATAAACCTTAACATCTGCAGATTTTAAGATCTACCACGTTCTTTCGTAAGCTGATTCGACAAAATGAGTTCATTTACCGTATCTAGTGTCAATCTGTTTCTAACTTTGGTTTTTATTAAACCCAGTTTAGAAAACAAATTCTTTCACAAGAAGTGCTTCTGTAGGGCAAGGAAACTACTGATAATGCAAAGGCCGCTAGTTGTTTGAAATCAGTATTTTCACCAAGGTGACATATGTTTAACAGCATTCCAGAAACTGCCAGGTTCAGGCATGTTCTTTATTTCACACGGAATATTCCGTATTCGGAATACACACGTATACACATACACACGTATTCCGAGTTTTCTACATTGATCGTCAATTTTCTGAACAGTGCCTTCTTCATTGAGATTATCAGACCTGGGCACACTGGCAATACGAGGATAAAGGGTAGCAGGCTTAGTAGCTATGGTGTGGGGACAGACAATGCGGACAGACGTGGTGTTATTTGTAATTAGTTTCACTTCGCTGGAGTGACAAAACCAGTGAAAGTGATATTTCACCGATATACCCCTAAATGTCCCACTTGTCTTGTTCGATACAGATTTGCGTCATTTCTTCGGACACACTTCAGCCTTAGGCTTATTGTGCTACCTGTATCGTTTTGTTTCCAATTCATTACACCTGTTAGCCTTGTACAGTCTTAGAACTAGTATAATGTCAAATTCTTCCGGTTCCCAGAAGAAATGTATCTCCTGCAAGCTAAAGCCTCATAAAAGCAGATAACATGCCGGGCTGCTTCAGTTTCTTTCTTGCAAAATGTACAATCAAACTTAACCTGGAACATTCCCATTGTTTTAAGATGGGAGCATGTCCTGTGGGAAAAGCAGTACTTGCTCTCAGCTCTTTTCTTACATGGTTGTCTAAGAACGAGTTTACCATGTGTATTTCCTGGAGTTTGAGCCAGGTTTTATAGTAGTCCAGTTTTCAAACATCGAGATGTTCCTAGAGCCTTGTCTTGCAAGTCGATTTCCCTCTATGTCACTTTGACCTGATACCCAGTTCTGTTCTGCCAGACCCTGGATCATGTTAGGCAATTTAAAACCATCTTTAGAGCCTTAAGCACAGACTGGCTCTGCTTACCATTGTAATCTCTTTATATCTTCATTATGCGTTGAAGTGTATCATATGTTTCTGCTTCAAAAACAGTAGCATACTTACCGAAGGGGAAAGTTTTGCACCTTGGTCTTGTGCCATATACTCCGGTTCCCGTTCCTGGTCCATCCTTTGAGTCATCTGTAAACCATATCAGTTTTCTCAGGTCCTTCTGGAATTTTATTTTTCCAACGTTCAGGACCAAAACTTAACCCTAGTGTCCACATTGGGTAGCCAGGGTAATCTTTATAATTATGACTATCAGTGTATGATGTGTATTGAAGCTGGTATGCACAGACCTTTGCTTATTCCTCATTTATATTTTCATAAATATCACAATAAAAGCAAATTTGAAATATATTGAAATAAAAACATTTAAAATAACCCACTCTGTAATCCATATTCAGGTTACCCAGGTAGCCCTATATCTCACTGAGAACAGGTGCAAAGTTCACATTACACATAATATGTTAGTAGTTTTATTATTTATTAGGCAGCTGAGCAATAATACAATGGACTGCATTACAAAATACATACTTGGAACTGTTATTAATCACAAAGTCCACAGGTTGCTGCAATACAATATACAATTTTTTCTCCAAATCACCATGTAAAGTCTCAAACCCCACAATCTTCGTGGATAACAAGCTAATCGACTCAGTGAAGGCTATCAAAATTTTAGGTTTAACGTTTGATGTAACTCTAAGTTAGAAACATCACATTGATGATATGAGAAATGAATGCCTCAGAAGATTAAATGTACTAAAAACCCTAAGCTGGGGTTTTGATCTCAGTACCCTCATACGAACGTATCAAGCTCTCATTAGAAGTAAACTCGACTATGGAGCCCAGATCTACAATACAGCTAAATCTTCAGTTTTAAAGAAACTAGATACAATTCAAACAGAAGCTCTAAGAATATGCTTGGGAGCTTACAGAACCAGCCCTGTTTCTGCTTTAACAATGGAAACCGACGAGCCACCATTGAACGTCCGCAGAACAGATCTGAGCCTAAAATTCGCCCTTAAAACTTTAGCAAGACCCGAATCAATGATATACCAGGACGTCCTCCCAGAAACGTCCAACCAACGTTTACAGCCTAATTCACAAAAAGAAATGTCGTTTAAATCTAAAATAAAGCAAATGCATTGAAGAACATAACATAGAAGTTGCTGCCATAATGCCCAGAAAGTTTCATCGGAGAATACCAACTGCTCAACTAAATTTGAATATTACAGCTTACCATAAATCTCATACAGATGCATCTTCCTATAAACAGCTGTTTAAAGAAATAACAAATGCCTACCCTAACAATACATTTATCTACACTGATGGTTCCAAAACGGACAGCGACAATGGATGTGCCATAATTACCCCAGATAAGAAACTTCAGCTGAAACTCCCTAAATATTATTCCATATTCTCCTGCGAACTTTCTGCACTTAAGCAAGCTTTAACATACATCATCCAATCTAGTGAGAGTACATTTCTTATAATTTCTGAACCAACAGTAGACCATAACTTTATAATATAATCTTCATTCTCTTGATAGCCTAATCTGCTAAATTCAGTTGTCGAATATTATCCATGAGCACACACAATTGATGTTCGCTGCAGCAAAGCTTACATGACAGCGAGAGTGCGATTATAGTTAGCAATAATTAGAATGCATTGTGACAAAGTTTTTGTACATACCCGAAAATAAGTGTTGCCAACCATGGCCTCCGTAACCTAGTTGCAGAACAAAGTAGAACTGCTTGTAGCTAAGTGGACACAAGGGTTAACTGGATGTAGTTTGACGGCATTTCTGAAATTGCATTTGTTGATTGTCAGCAATCCTGAGTCTATTTCAGGAATTGTCAGTTGCTTAGCATGTTGCAGTCTAAAGAGTGGCATTGCTGCTTCCTTCGTTACAGCTAAGTGCGACGGAGTCAGGTTTGCTGCAGTAGGAGCCCCTGTTACACCCAAACACTGTTGTTTCTTGTTTCTTTTTTACTTTATTTAGTTGCAAAGAGATCATCACAGCTAATTTAATCAATGAGTGTGACGTGGTTGAGAATAAATAAATACGCTAATGTCCGAGCGACGAAAGCTCCCTCTTGGGAACGAACCTACACTTAATGGAATTATCCTGCCGTACAACTTACCCAAGTTCATATAAAGTTGGAATGCAATTCCTCACTTCCCTACTCACACTGGCACAAAGGACGTCAGCAGTCAGTGTTGCCTTGTTTTGTGTGATTGAGCAAAAATGCCAAATATCCCGCAGAAGTCATTAGCCATAATATGTGCGTTTGATTGACGCAGCCGTACAGCTGCAACACAGAATTGAACAATGACGTCATTTGTTAAAAAATTACCTTTTAAGAGCACGTGCAAGTAACCCCCTCCGCGGCGCAACAGCCCACTCCTGGCCAAGGTCTGCCAAAGTTTGGGAGGTGGAACGTGGTCAGCGCCCCGGTCCCCCCAGCCAGTCACAAACAGGTGCCCCTATTTCTCAATCAAGTAGCTCAGGGACCTAACGAGGCTGAGTGCACCCCGGACCAAGTCTCAGCAGGACAGAATCGCGACGTGACATAAAACAACCCAAGTATGAGGACCAAAAATACCGTCTTGTTTTTTGTGCTTACAGTTGAACAGTTGAATTTGAGTGTGCTCAGTTCTCTTGCCAACATTAAATCACCAAAAGATTGATGGAAAAGCACACTTTGTGAGTTTGTTTTGACACGCCCACGTTAGTGCGGTTAGTGGTGCTGACAGAGAAATGTTGTTTTCACATGATGGGACGCGACGAGACGAGACGAGCGTAACATCAGCTGATTGTGGATTCCTCTCGCGCCGGAAATAGTACCACGTCATCCTCAAGATGCTGTCTCTCTGTACTACACTGGCCGAGTGCCAGATCATCGATTTCACCAACACTTTATAATATTTGTTACGAGACTCGTAATGTGATCTATTCACGATTTCCTTGTCTGTGGTAAGTTCATTGCCACAATTCCTTTTCTTTTGTAGACATTTATAGATGGCTATTTGGATTTGTACACGACTTACCTATGGCGTGTAGAGGCAATGTATTCCATCCGAAATTTTGGTTTAGAGATTTCACCCGAAAGACACGTTTTGAAGTCCTCAAAATGAGAGGGAGAGAGAGTCTCATAACTCGAACACGATTGTGTAAGTCTAATATTTTGTAACTATACATGAACGTTTTCAAAAAAGTCTCTTTAAAATACAATTGTTTGACAGGTTGAAACAACGTATATCTTTACTTTTCTGTGACTTTATTCTGATTGCATTTTGTATAATGGAAAAATCGTAAGAAATCCGCAAAAACTTTTTTTTACCTGCTTACCCTCCTCTTATGTAGGACTTACATCCCTAGGAGT
The DNA here is from genome assembly GCA_030765045.1 of Tenodera sinensis. Taxonomy (NCBI): domain Eukaryota; kingdom Metazoa; phylum Arthropoda; class Insecta; order Mantodea; family Mantidae; genus Tenodera; species Tenodera sinensis. The sequence continues at coordinate 11,503,429 of CM060965.1, forward strand.
TAAAAGCCAGTGTCTAGAGTCTGGGAACACAGGAACCCCTTATGTAGGACTTACATCCCCTAGGAGTTAAAAGCCAGTGTCTAGAGTCTGGGAACACAGGAACCCCTTATGTAGGACTTACATCCCCTAGGAGTTAAAAGCCAGTGTCTAGAGTCTGGGAACACAGGAACCCCTTATGTAGGACTTACATCCCCTAGGAGTTAAAAGCCAGTGTCTAGAGTCTGGGAACACAGGAACCCCTTATGTAGGACTTACATCCCCTAGGAGTTAAAAGCCAGTGTCTAGAGTCTGGGAACACAGGAACCCCTTATGTAGGACTTACATCCCCTAGGAGTTAAAAGCCAGTGTCTAGAGTCTGGGAACACAGGAACCCCTTATGTAGGACTTACATCCCCTAGGAGTTAAAAGCCAGTGTCTAGAGTCTGGGAACACAGGAACCCCTTATGTAGGACTTACATCCCCTAGGAGTTAAAAGCCAGTGTCTAGAGTCTGGGAACACAGGAACCCCTTATGTAGGACTTACATCCCCTAGGAGTTAAAAGCCAGTGTCTAGAGTCTGGGAACACAGGAACCCCTTATGTAGGACTTACATCCCCTAGGAGTTAAAAGCCAGTGTCTAGAGTCTGGGAACACAGGAACCCCTTATGTAGGACTTACATCCCCTAGGAGTTAAAAGCCAGTGTCTAGAGTCTGGGAACACAGGAACCCCTTATGTAGGACTTACATCCGCTAGGAGTTAAAAGCCAGTGTCTAGAGTCTGGGAACACAGGAACCCCTTATGTAGGACTTACATCCCCTAGGAGTTAAAAGCCAGTGTCTAGAGTCTGGGAACACAGGAACCCCTTATGTAGGACTTACATCCCCTAGGAGTTAAAAGCCAGTGTCTAGAGTCTGGGAACACAGGAACCTCTTATGTAGGACTTACATCCCCTAGGAGTTAAAAGCCAGTGTCTAGAGTCTGGGAACACAGGAACCTCTTATGTAGGACTTACATCCCCTAGGAGTTAAAAGCCAGTGTCTAGAGTCTGGGAACACAGGAACCCCTTATGTAGGACTTACATCCCTAGGAGTTAAAAGCCAGTGTCTAGAGTCTGGGAACACAGGAACCCCTTATGTAGGACTTACATCCCTAGGAGTTAAAAGCCAGTGTCTAGAGTCTGGGAACACAGGAACCCCTTATGTAGGACTTACATCCCTAGGAGTTAAAAGCCAGTGTCTAGAGTCTGGGAACACAGGAACCCCTTATGTAGGACTTACATCCCTAGGAGTTAAAATCCAGTGTCTAGAGTCTGGGAACACAGGAACCCCGTATGTAGGACTTACATCCCTAGGAGTTAAAAGCCAGTGTCTAGAGTCTGGGAACACAGGAACCCCTTATGTAGGACTTACATCCCCTAGGAGTTAAAAGCCAGTGTCTAGAGTCTGGGAACACAGGAACCCCTTATGTAGGACTTACATCCCCTAGGAGTTAAAAGCCAGTGTCTAGAGTCTGGGAACACAGGAACCCCTTATGTAGGACTTACATCCCCTAGGAGTTAAAAGCCAGTGTCTAGAGTCTGGGAACACAGGAACCTCTTATGTAGGACTTAGATCCCCTAGGAGTTAAAAGCCAGTGTCTAGAGTCTGGGAACACAGGAACCCCTTATGTAGGACTTACATCCCCTAGGAGTTAAAAGCCAGTGTCTAGAGTCTGGGAACACAGGAACCCCTTATGTAGGACTTACATCCCCTAGGAGTTAAAAGCCAGTGTCTAGAGTCTGGGAACACAGGAACCTCTTATGTAGGACTTACATCCCCTAGGAGTTAAAAGCCAGTGTCTAGAGTCTGGGAACACAGGAACCCCTTATGTAGGACTTACATCCCCTAGGAGTTAAAAGCCAGTGTCTAGAGTCTGGGAACACAGGAACCCCTTATGTAGGACTTACATCCCCTAGGAGTTAAAAGCCAGTGTCTAGAGTCTGGGAACACAGGAACCTCTTATGTAGGACTTACATCCCCTAGGAGTTAAAAGCCAGTGTCTAGAGTCTGGGAACACAGGAACCCCTTATGTAGGACTTACATCCCCTAGGAGTTAAAAGCCAGTGTCTAGAGTCTGGGAACACAGGAACCCCTTATGTAGGACTTACATCCCCTAGGAGTTAAAAGCCAGTGTCTAGAGTCTGGGAACACAGGAACCTCTTATGTAGGACTTACATCCCCTAGGAGTTAAAAGCCAGTGTCTAGAGTCTGGGAACACAGGAACCCCTTATGTAGGACTTACATCCCCTAGGAGTTAAAAGCCAGTGTCTAGAGTCTGGGAACACAGGAACCCCTTATGTAGGACTTACATCCCCTAGGAGTTAAAAGCCAGTGTCTAGAGTCTGGGAACACAGGAACCTCTTATGTAGGACTTACATCCCCTAGGAGTTAAAAGCCAGTGTCTAGAGTCTGGGAACACAGGAACCCCTTATGTAGGACTTACATCCCCTAGGAGTTAAAAGCCAGTGTCTAGAGTCTGGGAACACAGGAACCCCTTATGTAGGACTTACATCCCCTAGGAGTTAAAAGCCAGTGTCTAGAGTCTGGGAACACAGGAACCTCTTATGTAGGACTTACATCCCCTAGGAGTTAAAAGCCAGTGTCTAGAGTCTGGGAACACAGGAACCTCTTATGTAGGACTTACATCCCCTAGGAGTTAAAAGCCAGTGTCTAGAGTCTGGGAACACAGGAACCCCTTATGTAGGACTTACATCCGCTAGGAGTTAAAAGCCAGTGTCTAGAGTCTGGGAACACAGGAACCCCTTATGTAGGACTTACATCCCCTAGGAGTTAAAAGCCAGTGTCTAGAGTCTGGGAACACAGGAACCTATGTAGTGAAGACATGGATGCGGGTGGTCAGTATGGTGGTGAGGAAGGGAATGATATGAAATGCAAGCGAAATTGATCGGAAAGGTGATAATGGAGCAGTTTGTGGAATGAGTGGCGGGGGAAACCGGAGAAAACCCGCCTTGATGCCGCTTTGTCCGCTGCGAATACCACACGCCAGGGTCAGGCTGTTCCATATCCGCGAGTTTGAGTACGCAGCAGGGTTTGTGGCTGTAGATTCCCCGTCGCAGGTCTCCAGCGCGCCGTGATGGCAGCATACCCCAGAGCAGAGCTGTGCTGCGTGTTGCAGGCGGAACACATTGGCCACGGCGCCGCAAAAACTGCTTTGCACTAAACCGGTGAACGCATTAAGCAGATTTATGACATTCTGAACTAATAATGCTAGCTTTCTCAAATGTGTACCATACCTAGGTGTATTGTAATACAAACATGTTAGAACCCAAATTTCATCTAAGTGGTTCGGTCTAATACTTCAAATATTATGACCAAATTTATTTTTTTGTTACGGCACTAAAAAGTCCCTCGGGACAAAACATTTTAAATTTTGGTCCAATATTTTATCTCTAGGTTCAAAATAAATCTACTTATTAAATTCGTCCTAGATTTCTCTGTCTCCTTCAGTTTAGACTTCAAAAATGTTTAAACCTATGTATATTTTGGTCTAAAAATTGTGATTTTAGTATTTTTAAATTTGTGTATGCTTAAACAAATCTCGCAATGAAACCTAGAGCAACTTTTAGTTTTGTCACTGTAAACATGGGTGTCAAATTGCATTATTGCAATACAAAAAATTCTCCTCAAGGGACATAATCCCCGTGACATTTAAACATACAATAGGACATTTAAAATCATTTTGAGTTTGGTTGCTTTAATCTATAGTACCTGGGCGACCTAGCTTCGGCATTTTTCGCCTCTGTTTTTGTGAAATCTTGTTTTTTGTGGGAGAAGATACTTATTTAGATAAACTGAAAGTCAAAACGTTAACTATATAACAATTTTAGTCGCAATTGTGAAGAGTCATTTCCGAGATACAAATATTTCATAAACACCATCATTTCAGCTGTAAAACGTCTAATGCTGAACGCAGGCCTCCCCCATAGATATCCACCCAGTTTTATGTTTTCGTTGCGCATTTGTTCCATTATGGAGTTCAGTTCTTTGGTGCTGCGATTGACTCCAGGGCGTTAACACATTCGCCAAGGTCCTTTATCTTTCCGTCCAGTTCTTCCGTGGCTTCCTTTACTCTGGCCAGTCGCTAGTTAGTATTCTCCAGTAGATCTACCTTCATATTACACATTCCCGTCTTCTTCTTTTCTGTTTCGGAGTTTACATTTTCAGTTTGCCTTCCATTTTTGTTTTCATTTTGTACATCTTTGTTCCTGTATTTTCTATTCCGTAGTTTACAGTTTTCCAATTCGGTTTACATATTTGTTTCCTCTGCCGCATTCCAGAATTCATTTCATTTCCCATTATGTACATCTTGGTTAACATTTATTTCATCAACTGTTCCATATCGTGCTTTTCGGCGCACTGCTGACATCAATTGTGGTTACTGTACTTTTTTAAAATATTTCTTTACTTTTTTATTAAAACATCGGAGCAACACTAAACAAAAGGACTGTTGAACAATAACAAGTACTACAGGAAGAAAAGCTGGTTGATAAAGTCATGTGAATTTACTATGCATTTCTGTTTCAATCATATAGAAAATTGTATGAATTGTTCGTAATTGTTCGCTGAAACGGGAGTAGTGAAAGAAATGTGATTGTGTGTAGTAAAATAAAAATGAGTAGAAAAACCGTGTGAATGTTATACGTTGCATTTATATGTTTGTAGAAGTGAGTAGAGAAAGAGATATGCATGTGTTACCTAAAAGTGAGAGGCGAAAACAGTGTGAATGTAATAGCATTTATATTTCAAACATATAGAACATGGTAGGACTTATTTTAAATGTGCGGATAAAAATGTTTTTTGGTGCAAATCCACGTTTTTATGGAAAATTGTTTATTGAAGAGTGAGTAGAGAAAGAGATGTGAATGTAATATGGATGTATACAACAATTTAATCAAATCTTTAGAGCTATTTCTGAAATACCGTGAGTATATACAAGAATTGCACCGTAGAGGCGGGAATAAAAAATGTTATTTTTTTTATGTAAAATCGCGTTTTTTTCGGGAATTACACCTATATAGCTGAACTTAGAAAGCAAAACCCTATCTGATTACAAAATTTGATCGAAATCGTTAGAGCCGTTTCCAAGTTGCGCGGAATATATATATATATATATATATGTGTGTGTGTGTGTGTGTGTGTGTGTGTGTGTGTGTGTGTGTGTGTGTGTGTGTGTGTGTGTGTGTGTGTGTGTGTGTGTGTGTGTACAAGAATTGCTCGTTTAAATATATAAGATAGGACATTTAAAATGACATCCGAAGGGAAATTATGCATTTTTCACATTCACAAATATCTGAATTATTTTATAAAGTTAAAATTTAAGAAAGTGCTTTTCCTCTATTTTCATTAAATTTCAGTCATACATATTCTTAAAGTATGTAACAAGCCAGATATTTCTTCTTGATAGATAGTTTTGAAGTATTTTGTGCTGTATGAATTCTTTTCCCCAAATATGTGACCAGACGGAAGCTACTTGAAACTTTCCTGTTTTTACGTTTTCTTTTCCCCGCCCCCTCCAGTAAATTGTGGATGTTTGAACGTTGTTTTCGTATGTTGAATGTAACGAGACCAATTTGCTTATATTTGAAATCATTTCTTGCCAAACGATGAATCGTAAATCATATCATGGATAGGAGAATCGCATTTTCCCCTTAGCTCAAGTTTGGAGTGCGTGGTGTAGTGATACCAGAACGGTAATTTCCAGTTATTTTGTTTCCAGAAACCAAATTAAGGGAAACATTAAATTTATTGTGTGGACAGAATAAGCGATATTACAGTATAGGGTTCTGGAAATTCCCCAGATTTTTCATTTTATTATTATTATTATTATTATTATTATTATTATTATTATTATTATTATTATTATTATTATTATTATTATTATTATTATTATTATTATTATTATTATTATTATTATTATTATTATTATTATTATTATTATTATTATTATTATTATTATTATTATTATTATTATTATAGTCCCGAAAGTGATTAATTTTGGGTTTAGCTAAGGTGAATTACAAATATAATATTTCTGTAGCTGTTGACTTGCCAACTGGAGAAAAAATGTAGTAGATGTGACAGTTGTGCAAGGAAATATTGCTGATACGGTTTCTCGGTAAAGCATTGCAGAGTCTGTTGAAATGTGCAATTGCTTTCATTGTTATTGTTAACTTGGCAACACACTTTTCAGTTCAAACCATAATCAACCTTACTGTAGTTTTACTGGTTATATTTAGGGGCACTTTTACACATTAGCCATAAAGGCGACAAACATATTAAAGTGTTTTCCTAATATCTTTCCGAAATACGTGATGTTGATCAATAAATAAATATCATTATTTTAGCGATGAGTACAGATTTAAAAAGAAAACCTTATTTTACGAAAAAGGCTAAATTCCAACCATTTTGAATATAAAAATTAGTTCCCACTTTTGTTTAAGTTCATTCCTCTGAATTGTTAAATTAAAAAAAAATAGACAAATATTGAAGTAGTGACTGATGATTAAGAACGGTTTAACACACTTGGAGGTTGACCATTCTGTCATTAGTGAAGTGGTGGTCTGGATAGTCAAGGATTTACCATACTGACCGTGAAGAGATGGCCCTGGGTTGGGTGGTAGAAAAGGGTAGGGCTTTCTCCCAAAATTGAACGCTTTGCATTTAGGCCTTCCATTGTTTCCTTTAAATGTGACTTCTTAAGAGTACTATGATACCACTAAGAAATAAAATGAAAATTACATTACCATTTTTAGTTATTGCAGTTCCCATAGGCACATGTTCCATTCTACATGTACTGTAATAGGTTAAAATGAATATTAAATACAAGTCATATAGTGCAAAAAATCGAAAATTCGAAAAAAAGAAAAATGAAATGTACCATGAATTAAAATATTTCGCGAAATTAAAGCGATAATACAAGTCATATAGAGCGAAAAAATACGAAAATTAAAACTCGTTTCGCAAGATTCGAAAAATAATAATAATAATAATAATAATAATAATAATAATAATAATAATAATAATAATAATAATAATAATAATAATAAATAATGCGAAAAAAGAGCGCCTTTAGATAATTCCTTTACTTGCCCATACTTTCTTTAAGCTATTGCGTATGAACTATCTGCGAAAATAAAGAAGAGGGCGTTGTTAATTCTTGGTGCTAACAATTAGTAGAATGTGTAAAACTGTTTGACAGTGCGCAACAGCGCAAAGTCGCAGGAAGAAACATTAATATCTAGTGTTCATTTTTTTCACAGAGATCAACATTGATTCATTTAATTAATATATGGAATTGTCGCGCTCTAACGCGTCAATATATGAGGTTCAATGAATTGAAGCACAGTTAGCAATTGTATTGCCTGTTATTTGTTGACAGGTCGTGCTCATTTCCAGCGAAATTCGCGCACAATGCTTTTAAAAGAATGTTATTAAACTCCCCGCTAGCAGCACTTTATTAAGTAGCTCCATGACCTGCCGCAGCATGCCTTCTGTGTTCACTTATTGGAACAGCATTTTCGCTTAGTTATTCAGTATCTAGTAGGTTTAAAAAATAACGAATCATAAAGTAGTTTTAATTTTTTTAATGTTTTCTATATTTATGGCGTCTTAAAGGTCATAACGGTGACTTAACATTTTGGAACAATTGCTCAAGAGCAATGGTGCTCACATGTTTAATGGTGGTTTCCACTTTGGGTTTCTGTCCTTTGGTTTCTTTTTAAAATTTTATTCCATTAATTTAAAATGCATGACTTCATTCCGCGCCTTTCTATGATACTAGCTGACAGCAACGAGCGCCGAGGGTGCGGACAGGTAAAACACCGCGCAGCCGGTTTGTAAATTTTTGTTCTCCCGGTATTAAGGTGAAACCGTATTTCGTGAAGATTTGGCAGGTACCGTATTTAGCAGTTATACCAAGTTGTGGAGCAAAACTTTATAGAATGCTTAAATTCCCTATTTGTGCCAACTTCCCAACCGATGAGCATTTACAAATATTCAGTTCACGAAGGAATATCATATACTTTTTAATTAGTGGCGTTTCTGTCATTTCACGCTATAAATGTAGTTTTATCAGCAAATTCAATTACACTAGACTGCAAATTTTCACATACACATATTTAAGTAAAATGGATAAGAACATCTCTTAGCTGTGTCTCTCAAAACAGCTTTTAATGAATATACTCGTATACCCGCACTGCTATATTTGTTGATGCATCAAGATAGTTTTTGGTCTTCTCTAAAGCCTCAGCATTTCAATCGAAATATATTGAAGTCTGGTAGAAAGCGAGTGTAAGGTCATAAGGTGTAGTCCTTGTGTATGGGTTTTGTTTGTGGAAGTATGACATGTAGCAATTCTTGACCAAATATGTAGTCTTGTGTATAGTCTTGCTATTTGTCTGACAGGAATTATTTATTCATCTAGTACGCTTGTGTATGCGCCTTGTTGAAGTCTGATACAGCGAGTGTTGACCAAATGGTCTTGTGTATGAGTCTGGCTTGTTGGAGTCTGATACAGCGAGTGTTGACCAAATGGTCTTGTGTATGAGTCTGGCTTGTTGAAGTCTGACACAGCGAGTGTTGACCAAATGGTCTTGTGTATGAGTCTGGCTTGTTGGAGTCTGACACAGTGAGTGTTGACCAAATGGTCTTGTGTATGAGTCTGGCTTGTTGAAGTCTGACACAGGGAGTGTTGACCAAATGGTCTTGTGTATGAGTCTGGCTTGTTGAAGTCTGACACAGTGAGTGTTGACCAAATGGTCTTGTGTATGAGTCTGACTTGTTGAAGTCTGACACAGCGAGTGTTGACCAAATGGTCTTGTGTATGAGTCTGGCTTGTTGAAGTCTGACACAGCGAGTGTTGACCAAATGGTCTTGTGTATGAGTCTGGCTTGTTGAAGTCTGACACAGCGAGTGTTGACCAAATGGTCTTGTGTATGAGTCTGGCTTGTTGAAGTCTGACACAGCGAGTGTTGACCAAATGGTCTTGTGTATGAGTCTGGCTTGTTGAAGTCTGACACAGTGAGTGTTGACCAAATGGTCTTGTGTATGAGTCTGGCTTGTTGAAGTCTGACACAGCGAGTGTTGACCAAATGGTCTTGTGTATGAGTCTGGCTTGTTGGAGTCTGACACAGCGAGTGTTGACCAAATGGTCTTGTGTATGAGTCTGGCTTGTTGAAGTCAGACACAGCGAGTGTTGACCAAATGGTCTTGTGTATGGGTCCCGCTTGTTGAAGTCTGGTACAGCGAGTGTTGACCAAATGGTCTTGTGTATGAGTCTGGCTTGTTGGAGTCTGACACAGTGAGTGTTGGCCAAATGGTCTTGTGTATGAGCCTGGCTTGTTGAAGTCTGACACAGCGAGTGTTGACCAAATGGTCTTGTGTATGAGTCTGGCTTGTTGGAGTCTGACACAGCGAGTGTTCACCAAATGGTCTTGTGTATGGGTCCCGCTTGTTGGAGTCTGACACAGCGAGTGTTCACCAAATGGTCTTGTGTATGAGTCTGGCTTGTTGGAGTCTGACACAGCGAGTGTTGACCAAATGGTCTTGTGTATGGGTCCCGCTTGTTGAAGTCTGGTACAGCGAGTGTTGACCAAATGGTCTTGTGTATGAGTCTGGCTTGTTGAAGTCTGGTACAGCGAGTGTTGACCAAATGGTCTTGTGTATGAGTCTGGCTTGTTGAAGTCTGGTACAGCGAGTGTTGACCAAACGGTCTTGTGTATGAGTCTGGCTTGTTGAAGTCTGGTACAGCGAGTGTTGACCAAATGGTCTTGTGTATGAGTCTGGCTTGTTGAAGTCTGACACAGCGAGTGTTGACCAAATGGTCTTGTGTATGAGTCTGACTTGTTGAAGTCTGACACAGCGAGTGTTGACCAAATGGTCTTGTGTATGGGTCCCGCTTGTTGAAGTCTGACACAGCGAGTGTTGACCAAACGGTCTTGTGTATGAGTCTGGCTTGTTGAAGTCTGGTACAGCGAGTGTTGACCAAATGGTCTTGTGTATGAGTCTGGCTTGTTGGAGTCTGACACAGTGAGTGTTGACCAAATGGTCTTGTGTATGAGTCTGGCTTGTTGAAGTCTGACACAGCGAGTGTTGACCAAATGGTCTTGTGTATGAGTCTGGCTTGTTGAAGTCTGACACAGCGAGTGTTGACCAAATGGTCTTGTGTATGAGTCTGGCTTGTTGGAGTCTGACACAGTGAGTGTTGACCAAATGGTCTTGTGTATGAGTCTGGCTTGTTGAAGTCTGGTACAGCGAGTGTTGACCAAATGGCCTTGTGTATGAGTCTGGCTTGTTGAAGTCTGGTACAGCGAGTGTTGACCAAATGGTCTTGTGTATGAGTCTGGCTTGTTGAAGTCTGACACAGCGAGTGTTGACCAAATGGTCTTGTGTATGGGTCCCGCTTGTTAAAGTCTGACACAGTGAGTGTTGACCAAATGGTCTTGTGTATGAGTCTGGCTTGTTGAAGTCTGATACAGCGAGTGTTGACCAAATGGTCTTGTGTATGAGTCTGGCTTGTTGAAGTCTGACACAGCGAGTGTTGACCAAATGGTCTTGTGTATGAGCCTGGCTTGTTGGAGTCTGACACAGCAAGTGTTGACCAAATGGTCTTGTGTATGAGTCTGGCTTGTTGAAGTCCGACACAGCGAGTGTTGACCAAATGGTCTTGTGTATGAGTCTGACTTGTTGGAGTCTGACACAGCGAGTGTTGACCAAATGGTCTTGTGTATGAGCCTGGCTTGTTGGAGTCTGACACAGCGAGTGTTGACCAAATGGTCTTGTGTATGAGTCCCGCTTGTTGAAGTCTGACACAGCGAGTGTTGACCAAATGGTCTTGTGTATGGGTCCCGCTTGTTGAAGTCTGACACAGCGAGTGTTGACCAAATGGTCTTGTGTATGGGTCCCGCTTGTTGAAGTCTGACACAGCGAGTGTTGACCAAATGGTCTTGTGTATGGGTCCCGCTTGTTGAAGTCTGACACAGCGAGTGTTGACCAAATGGTCTTGTGTATGAGTCTGGCTTGTTGAAGTCTGACACAGCGAGTGTTGACCAAATGGTCTTGTGTATGAGTCTGGCTTGTTGAAGTCTCATACAGCGAGTGTTGACCAAATGGTCTTGTGTATGAGTCTGGCTTGTTGAAGTCTGACACAGCGAGTGTTGACCAAATGGTCTTGTGTATGAGTCTGGCTTGTTGAAGTCTGACACAGCGAGTGTTGACCAAATGGTCTTGTGTATGAGTCTGGCTTGTTGAAGTCTGACACAGCGAGTGTTGACCAAATGGTCTTGTGTATGAGTCTGGCTTGTTGAAGTCTGACACAGCGAGTGTTGACCAAATGGTCTTGTGTATGAGTCTGGCTTGTTGAAGTCTGGTACAGCGAGTGTTGACCAAATGGTCTTGTGTATGAGTCTGGCTTGTTGAAGTCTGGTACAGCGAGTGTTGACCAAATGGTCTTGTGTATGAGTCTGGCTTGTTGGAGTCTGATACAGCGAGTGTTGACCAAATGGTCTTGTGTATGAGTCTGGCTTGTTGGAGTCTGACACAGCGAGTGTTGACCAAATGGTCTTGTGTATGAGTCTGGCTTGTTGAAGTCTGGTACAGCGAGTGTTGACCAAATGGCCTTGTGTATGAGTCTGGCTTGTTGAAGTCTGGTACAGCGAGTGTTGACCAAATGGTCTTGTGTATGGGTCCCGCTTGTTGAAGTCTGACACAGCGAGTGTTGACCAAATGGTCTTGTGTATGAGTCTGGCTTGTTGAAGTCTGACACAGCGAGTGTTGACCAAATGGCCTTGTGTATGAGTCTGGCTTGTTGAAGTCTGACACAGCGAGTGTTGACCAAATGGTCTTGTGTATGAGTCTGGCTTGTTGAAGTCTGACACAGCGAGTGTTGACCAAATGGTCTTGTGTATGGGTCCCGCTTGTTGAAGTCTGACACAGCGAGTGTTGACCAAATGGCCTTGTGTATGAGTCTGGCTTGTTGAAGTCTGACACAGGGAGTGTTGACCAAATGGTCTTGTGTATGAGTCTGGCTTGTTGAAGTCTGGTACAGCGAGTGTTGACCAAATGGCCTTGTGTATGAGTCTGGCTTGTTGAAGTCTGGTACAGCGAGTGTTGACCAAATGGTCTTGTGTATGGGTCCCGCTTGTTGAAGTCTGACACAGCGAGTGTTGACCAAATGGTCTTGTGTATGAGTCTGGCTTGTTGAAGTCTGATACAGCGAGTGTTGACCAAATGGTCTTGTGTATGAGTCTGGCTTGTTGAAGTCTGACACAGCGAGTGTTGACCAAATGGTCTTGTGTATGAGCCTGGCTTGTTGGAGTCTGACACAGCGAGTGTTGACCAAATGGTCTTGTGTATGGGTCCCGCTTGTTGAAGTCTGACACAGCGAGTGTTGACCAAATGGTCTTGTGTATGAGTCTGGCTTGTTGAAGTCTGATACAGCGAGTGTTGACCAAATGGTCTTGTGTATGAGTCTGGCTTGTTGAAGTCTGACACAGCGAGTGTTGACCAAATGGTCTTGTGTATGAGTCTGGCTTGTTGAAGTCTGACACAGCGAGTGTTGACCAAATGGTCTTGTGTATGAGTCTGGCTTGTTGAAGTCTGACACAGCGAGTGTTGACCAAATGGTCTTGTGTATGAGTCTGGCTTGTTGAAGTCTGACACAGCGAGTGTTGACCAAATGGTCTTGTGTATGAGTCTGACTTGTTGAAGTCTGACACAGCGAGTGTTGACCAAATGGTCTTGTGTATGAGTCTGGCTTGTTGAAGTCTGACACAGCGAGTGTTGACCAAATGGTCTTGTGTATGAGTCTGGCTTGTTGAAGTCTGACACAGCGAGTGTTGACCAAATGGTCTTGTGTATGAGTCTGGCTTGTTGAAGTCTGGTACAGCGAGTGTTGACCAAATGGTCTTGTGTATGAGTCTGGCTTGTTGGAGTCTGATACAGCGAGTGTTGACCAAATGGTCTTGTGTATGAGTCTGGCTTGTTGAAGTCTGACACAGCGAGTGTTGACCAAATGGTCTTGTGTATGAGTCTGGCTTGTTGAAGTCTGGTACAGCGAGTGTTGACCAAATGGTCTTGTGTATGAGTCTGGCTTGTTGGAGTCTGATACAGCGAGTGTTGACCAAATGGTCTTGTGTATGAGTCTGGCTTGTTGAAGTCTGGTACAGCGAGTGTTGACCAAATGGTCTTGTGTATGAGTCTGGCTTGTTGAAGTCTGACACAGCGAGTGTGGACCAAACGGTCTTGTGTATGAGTCTGGCTTGTTGAAGTCTGACACAGCGAGTGTTGACCAAATGGTCTTGTGTATGAGTCTGGCTTGTTGGAGTCTGACACCAGAGTTTCCCAGATAAGTGTCAAGTTAATTCCATTTCTGTTGGAGTGTGTTAGAATGTAATGTTAGTGAAATCACACCGGCTTCATTTCTTGCCTGCTAAAACGTATTAGTGTTACTCAAACGATCGGAGGTTCGTGTCTCGACTGTTGAAGTGTGTTAACCGACAAGCTACCATGTGGTGCCTTTTTACTGGGGCTAAAGTAATTGGTGTGTTATCCGTGATGTAGATGGTAACAATAATCGATGAAAGAGTGCTCATAAAGTGCAGTACTTTCCGGAGAATAATGAATGCTGGCCCAGTTTATCTGCCATTGAATTGTGAAGTGGCTACCGATCAATCAAACTATTGAGTGGCGGAATACGTTGTACCACGCCCGGTATTGAACCCCCGGCCCCCCTTGGCGGCACAGGCCACGCCCACCCGGTGCCGCTTCCCCATTGGTTATTTCTCACATTGATTTGGGCATGTGGGCGGAGCATGTGTCCTGGTATGGATCCGAGCGAGGGTCACGCCAGTTTATATAGCAATATAGTTTTAACATGTGGCCTCTTGTACAGGGAGTCCAGTCCGGCTTTGTCCTTAGTGGGCATCTAGCTTACCACAAACACGGATCTGCCGTTCCATCTTGGATACTTGTCTGAAAATATACACATAACTGTAATCGTAACGCAGGGTGCCGGTAGTGGTATTCTAGTGAGTGACCGCGCTCCCAGAAACCTGATCGCTAAGTTAGGTGGACACGATTGTTCCAAGATAGAGAATCGGGACTCTGTGAACACCAGAACTCAAAAATCTGACGTGTTGCACTCACATGACTTTCTATACTCTTGTACTAACCATTCTTACAAACTCTTATTCCTATATCTTCTTCGTGTTAGTTGAGATAAACATTTGTACAAATTATCTTATTGCTTATTTCCTTGTAGGTGCAAGGGGAATGTTAGAATACAGTGGGCTTTGTGCGATAGTCAAATGTTTGAGATTCTGCTGTCTTTGCACACTTAACATATAAAAAAATGAACAACGATGATCCATTTCACGAAAGTTCTAAGTTTTCCGAAACTCACACACATAACAAGGAATATATCCGAAATGGTTCACCCTACAAGAACATTTATTGAGACATAAATTGTTTATTTTAGCAAGATCTACATTTTCTGTATAGTATGATTTGGTCTATCTCTAACGGTTTACCAGTTATGCAAAAGTCGTCCAGAGTAAATACGACTACAGGGGCTATAGCCAGAAAATTCAAGATATACATTTCATTTGTCATACAAATATCTCAAACATATGACATTTTAATCAAAATTGTTAGAGCCATTTTCAAGAAAATCAAAATGTTCGAAAAATGTTTCATGTAAAGGGTAGTTTAGGGTGGGGCTATTTTCTTCAAAATCTTCGTGTCGCATCCTTGAAAGACATTAAACTTAAATACCTACTTTGGTTTTTAACCGACTTTTCGTTTTTGAGTTATGCTGTCCACAGACTGACACAGACACACACACGGACCTTTTTCTAAAAATGCTTTTTTTTTTTTTTTTTTTTTTTTTTGATTCAGGGGGCCTCAAAACATATTTCCGGTGAAATCTCGACATTGAATTTTTGGGTGGAATACAATGCTTCCCCTACTTACCAGTAGAGAAAGTAAAAATGAAAAGCCGGTTGGAACCAAATTTGGTATTTAAATTTAATATCTTCCAAGGATGCGACACAAAATTCCTCGATCTAAAACTACACCTGACATGGAGAATTACTCAAAAATTGTATTATTCTCTAGAATGACTAATGATTTTGAATAAGATGCCATATGTCTAAGATATTTTTATAGCAAATGAATGTATTTTGAATTTTAAATTTTCTGGATATAGCCCATGTAGTCCTGTGTACTTCTGATGACTTTAGCATAAGTGGTAAACCGTAAGGGATGGACCGAATCTTACTATAAAGAAAATGTATATCTCGTTAAAACACGCAAGTTAAGTCAAATGATCTTTTTTGTGCAGTGTACCATTTTGAGATATTCCTTGTTATTTGTCAGAATTTTGCAATACTTATTGACGGTTCTCGAATGGGAGGTCGATACTCTTTTTTTTTATTTGTTGCTCATGTAAAGAGAACGGAATTTCAATCATAGCGACCACTCTTAAAACATTTGACTATCGCTTAAAGCCTAGTGTGCTCCCATATTCCCCTTGTACCTATAAAAATTAGCAATTGCATAATTGGTACAAATGCTTTATCTCTATTAACACACGGTAGATAAAGGAAGAAATGCTTGTAAGAATGGTTGTACAAGAGTAGAGAAAGTCATGTGAGTGTAACACACCAGATTTTTGAGCATGGCTTCCAAATGCCGATAAAATGGAAATATTTTGGAGTTATTCAGTGGAAAACAAAGCTGCCAACAAAAGAAAGTCGGGATCTGAATAGAGACTCCCGTTGCAGTGCGAACGAAGGTCAGCTGAAAGATTTCAGAAGGGATAAAGAAAGTTGTAATATATAATTAGCTAAAATAACTAGTCTTGCATTTAAAATGAAGCCAGAGGCTGGTGTACTGCTTTTGATCTTTTGGGCTGTATTTTCGAGCTAATAGCGTTACAATATTGTGTTTTATCTCCCGAAGACCGCCTTGAATTCTCCTGCATTACTGGAGCCTGGATTTGCGATTATGCGGCACAATATACAAACACAAGCCTTGTACGAAGTCCTACTTACTCGCCTTTGTCTGTAGCATTTCCGGGGTCTAGAGCAGGGATGTCCAACCTTCTCTCTTTGGAGAACCTTACGGAGTGAGCGGCAATGCCTCACTCCACTCCCCAGTCAGTATGCAGTGACGGACACAAACAGGCGATTCCATGGCAGTTTTTAAGTCATGCCTTGAATTTTTCTGGGAGTGTTCTCAGAAGACCTCTTCATTCTGGATGATTTTTGCATAAATGACAGAGACAGATAAAAGCTTAACAAATACAAAATGTGGATCTGATTAAAACATAATTTATATCAAATACTTCGTTTTTCTTTTTAGTGAACCATTTCCGAGATATTCTTTCTTATTTGTTTGATTTTGCCAACACCTACACTTTTTTCAAATAGGGATATGTTATTAGTTTTTTTATTCCTTGGCTTTGCAAAGAGAACGGAATTTCAAAGGCATCGCATAGCAACCAGTTCTTAAAACATTTCACTATCGCTTAAGCCTTAAAACCTACCGTAATTCTCACATTCCCCATGTACCTACAAGAAAATTCGCAATAAGGTAATTTCTGAAAATGCTAATGTAGATTAAAATGTAGTACTTAGTGAAATAATCATTTGCAAGAAGAGTGAGTACATATATTTGTGAAGAGAGTTTCTCCAAATTGAACTATACTAACAGTCTATATCGCAATATGTTACGCGACGATCACTTGGTGGATCTTCTAAAACTATGCCAACTATTGACAGACTTGTTAAAGGTACCTAAGCAGTACCAAACAAGTCACTCATGAAATTATACCATGTTTAAGGTTTGTTTGTTTTTCTAAGCATTTTCAGACATGTTTACTTGATAGGACTTTTTTTATACAAATAATGAATCATTTTCAGGTCATTTATAAGAACAAAACCAAGGTTTTGTAATTTTTCGCGAGATTTATATTAGTAGAACCTCAAACTCTAAAACTTGTTGAAAGTGTATTGAAATCTAGCTCTCGCATTCATATTTTGTTAAACATTTGGACTTAATGTTTCACCTTTATTGCAAGAGACGGAATGTGGAGTGAATCTTCCCACAGCAGAAGCCAGTGTTTGAGGTGATATGAACACGTATTTCCGTGAAATTTAAAATCAAATGGAGTTGGTGAAATGAGTTGTAAGTAATTTAAGCGGTGTGGAAGGTGAAGCTTGTCTTTGCTAACATGGAAAATGTGTTGAAGAAAAATTTGAAAGCTTTAAAAAGGTCTTTGTTAGGTATTCTAAATTAGTACTCAACATGGGGATGGGGATAAAATGATAGCAACAAATGAGGGTAATTTCAAAGTTATTCGTTCTGTTAGTTCAATTTTAATAAATGTTAAGATAATGTCACTATTTTAAAGGTATTTTTAAAATATTTCTTGGTCATGAAAATCGGGGCCGTTTATATAACTTTATAAAATTCAATTAGAATGAAGAAGACTTCACAGTATATGTATGTGAAATAAGGCGTTTATATGAAAATCGTTATGCAATTTTTGGTGAAATAAAAGTAACAAAACATATTCCACGTGGGGGCGGGGCGGGGGGGGGGGGGTTATTTGGAGTGGCATTAATCTTCGTTTTGAGTCCTGTAAGATGCTAGAGACTGGTGTAAGACTTTTCATTCTAGTTACGCTCACTTGCAGAGATCATTTTCCAAAATGCTGTTTGGGGATTCAGGGGCTTGCAAATCATGCATTTCGATTTAAAAGAAGGAAAGGCGAGGGGAAGGGGACAGCTAAAGAATGCCCTCAGTAATGTAGTGCATTTGACAGGGGTCCGAGAGAGCGATTGGAAACAAAAGCAAGTACGTGATTACGTAAGCAAGCAAGCAAGCAAGCAAGGAGCAGAATGTAAACACGCATGACCTACGCTAATAACCGTAACCTTTTCATTGAGAGCGAGACAGAGGGTAGGGACAGGGGGGGGGGGGGGATTGTTTGCTAAACCTGTTTTCTTAAAAGCGAAAACGGCTATTAATATTCATCAGTCAGCGTCTATGAATCACCTCGCACGTGGATCTGCCTTGGTTTTGTTGAAATGTAGAATTGTGGTATTGTCAGCCTTATCCATTCATTACAAAATGTTAACGTTCTTTTGTTAAACGGACTAATGTGTATTAACTACTGTATGCCCAAGACAAGAAGGCTAGAGGGGACTGAAGGGCAGAGGGGGCTTGAACAGTGTATCTACTCTGGTAGCAGATCTGTTTACTAGGAAATGAGTGTATGAGAGTGCATATTTCTAGCTATGGGTGACATGTGACAACATTGTGTATTTTAAACGAGCCTAGCATCCTTGTCATACTCGGAAACTAGGCATAAACACCGTGCGGGAAGCACAAAATGATTACGCTACACATTCCTATGACTTGCCTTCTTGTCCTGGGCACACAGTATTGGAATACGTATATTTCGTTTTGTTTGATACTCTCCCACTTTGAGTATGTTAAGGAGCCATTCGCATCGACAAATAAGCAGGAACAACATTTTTCCTTCAGAAGACTAGCATATTACATTTTTAATAGAAGCATAAATGGTTCAAAAAATCACATTTTTATTTTCTTAACTTAAAGCTTATGGTATTATGGAACTACTACTCATGTTATTTTGATTGTTAATGCTTAAAATGTTAGTCAGTATATTGGAAGTGATAAAACTCTTGAGTGTGTTTTACTACTTTCTGATAAACGTTAAATACAAAACACAGTGGGCTACTGTTAGTGTTTTATTCCGTAGTCTTCTTCTGCTTAATGCATTCTTTACCAACTTCTGAATTCTAGTCTTGGCTAGAATATTTTTGAGGCAAATCGGATCTGAGTTCTTGTGATATTCATCAGCATAATTTTTAATTTCACTATGCCATAGATTTCTTCTGTACTCAATGGACCATTGCTACAATAACTACAGCCTTTGCTAAAGTCGAGGATTTTTATATCTTCTTCACCAGCTTCACTAATTCTTTGAGTCTTTTTTAGACTGGAAGTAACATTTTAAAAATTAAATATTTTTCAATCTCCTCCTAAATGTTTTATTCTACTGATTTAAGAATGTAATGCAATCGCTATTTTCTGTTTGTTGAGTAAAGAGATTGTGGGCTGTTGTCTGGACCAGATAGTCCTGTTGGTAGGAAAGTGTCCTTGCTCTTAGGGGAAATGTAGGACTAACTGTTGAGCGAAGTTGGCTATATAGCCAAGACAGAATTGCATCAGCAAATGGTCTTGTTCCTTCATTACGTTGCAATGGCAGTTATATTAAAAAGTGTGATTGTCCAATCCAAGCTAACCCCCTATAACCGAAAACTAACAAGCCTTTTGATGAGTAATATGAGCACGTGAATTATACTCATTTTTACTTTCTCTACTGGTAAGTAGGGGAAGTATTTACTTTTCTGGACAAACGGCATTTTGAATGTCCATTCCTCAAGTGCAGACATCTTTTGCTCCATTTATATGCGCGTTTAACACCTGGCTTTTCCTTTGGACCAATTGTTCATCGGCAGTGATGTTCACTTGTTGACTATTATCGTACTTTGGGCTTTCTTCGTAAAGATTCCATTTATACACTCTAGGGAGGGTGGGAATAGTCCTGGCTAGAGTTGCGATTTACCAAAACCACTGTTACTGGTACAATTACTAGCATTTGTGGGGAAAGATCCATAATACGAGACAAACTACAATCAATTAAGAAATTTAATGACACATTCAAACATAATGATCACCAAACGCTATGAACATTCAGTTGTGATCACTGCAGTGTCTTCGATCTGGACTGTGGTACACTGATGATAAGCGGTCCTTTTATAGGTATACCCTCTCTGTTCAAAGTTGAACACTTACGGTTTTTAGAGGAAATTAGTAAAACATGATCAAAAAACGTTACAACGTGATAGATATGAGGTAACGCCCGATGGTTATGCAACACACCTAAGGCACAGATAATGCGGAAGGTTCTTAACTGACCAATCGAACCCGAGAGCTCTGATTTTGAAGCTACCGGACCACAGAGGCACTCGCCAGTGATTCCTGATAAGAAAGATAAACGCTGCTCATTGACATGGATGCAAATGTAAGTTTACGTGTAATTGCATGCTTGTTTTTGTGCAGGTACGTAGTTAATGGTATCGTCCAACCTTCAACTTTATGCTTACACCTGCCTACCTGTCATTAGGAGTAGCTTTGAACCTGTAACTGCTGAGAGCTTCATTCGTTTCTTAAACATTTATTTCGGCGTAATTTCCTGTTCGTTATCTGATTACCCTTCCCGTGTGGAGCACACAAACAGAGTGACATATGAAATGTAGGTGATGATGGAGCAGTTGGTGGAATGACTGACGAGGGAAATTGGGGAACCCGTCCAGACGCCGCTTCGTCCATCACGAATACCACATGCGGATCCCTGGAAACGAACCCGGTCCGCCTTGGTAATGGGCGAACAATCTAGCCGCTCGACCACGGCCACCTCTTCAGCTATTAGCCAATATTCAAGTCACGTGTTTTGAACTCTAATATCTGTAGGCGAACCTACCTTTCTTATACTTGTTTTATGGAGCTATGCTTAATTCCTAAAATATACATAATTCACTGGAACTGCAGATAAACTGTCTGCTAAAGTGAACGTTAAAGAACATATTTTACTTTATAGACGCAAATAAAGGCATTATGTTTATTTGTATTAAAGGGAAAACGATCCGAATTTCTTTCAGATATGAAATCACGCGTCTTTGTGTTACTGGTAACATTGCTAGGAAAGTTCATTCGAGCCATTCTCTCTTTACTTGATATTGTTTTATTTGTAGTGCCGCCTATAACTTGTTTGGTCCTATCGACTTGAGAAACAACTGATGGTGTTGTGTGCGTTTCTTAGCGTTGCTTTTTAAATTGTTAAACATACTCATATTTGCTCATACTTCGAGGATAGAGAATTATTCTGGTTAAAGGAACATTTTCAACTCCAACCGGGAACCGATCCCGGGACTTCTAGGGTGAGAAGTAATCTTAACTAGTTACATGTTTTCGTTATTAATGTCAAGCACATTTTGTAGTTTGACAAGAAGAAGTACACGATGTGCCCCTTGTGTCTCTGCAAACAGCTCGACCGTTGCGGCGAAATGTTGCTTACTAAACACATGAGTGTTTCCCCAAAAATTATACCGAAAAAATGTTTCTTTATTGGAAAAAGAATGAGGCACATGTCAGTCAACGTATTTCTCACGAAATTCTGTAAAAACAAGCTTTACCTGGGTTGTAGGTGTAATGTTCGTTTGAATACCTATAGGTATGTAGGTATAAGTGCTTTATAACAAAATAACATTTATATTAATGTTATATGTATGTGGAGAAATGCTTGTAGCAATGTTTTTGGTGTAGAATTTTTTTCAAGCTAAAACACGGAGAACTATTTCAGCTAAGAATAAATCAAAATGGTTATCTTGTAGAATCCATATCATAATTTGCCCTTCAAAAATGAAGCAATTTCATCTTAATTATTTATAGTTGCGAAGATTTCTGGTAAAAAGTTTTCGCTGAATGGTTTTGTAAAATTTTGTAAAATGTTAGCAGCTTTTATTTCGATGATGGAATTGTTGTAGCGAGCTGGATGTTTCTGTGCGAGACGCTAGCGGTGATCGAACCTGCGACCTGCAGAACGACTGCCGGGAAGGAGAAAGGAACTGGGTCGAAGTCGATGGAATGAGGGGAAGGAATACGGATTAGATGACGTAATTTTCAAGGTCCTTTCCCTCCCTTGACATTCCACCTCTGCTTACTATTATACAGATAAAAATGTGAATGAACTGTGAGGAGAGTCCGTGACGTGACAGTGTGAAATGTACAGCCTGTCTCACAACACGTGATATCCTGTGAGATGCTCTTCGCTCTTATTGCCTTATTTTATACAGTTAGAAAACATAGGTACCTAATAGAGAGACAACTTTTGGTGGATCGCGATCACACGAAATATGTCAATACGCAATGAAAATGTTTCAGAATGTCCGCTCTCGCGATTAAACGCGAATTTTAATGCAACTCCCGAAACGAATATTTATTTACGATTTACCACGAAATTAATAATGTATTGGAATATTTACTCGCGAAATGAACGTATTTATTATTTAACATTTCAGGAATAAAACAAGATGTTTCACTTTTTACAACATAGAAAGTCAGATGGGAAGTCGAGGTCAAGAGTTCAAGCTCCGTGAGGCGGGGACAAATGCAACTGTTCAACAAGCAGAAAAGGTATACGAGAGAGGCAGGGAAGGTAGGTTGAGATACCAGTGGCGTACGTGAGCGTTAGTGTGCTACAGCACCACCACTGGAGCAAAGTACCGTCTGCAAACACAAATAGGGTGACTCACTTGGTTACACGTTGGCCTGCTGATCCCAAGGTCGTGGGTTCAGATCCGACCGTTGCGCTTGGCAACGAACGTCGTCCTCCGTGGTCTAGTGGTAGCATGCTGGCAGGTCGTGGGTTCAAACCCGGCGGAGGGTGATCCTTAGCATGGCTCCATCGGAAGGGAAGTAAAGCCGCCATGTAAAAGGACCTCAAGCTTCATAGAGAGTCCTATGAGAAAAATTAAGCAGTAGAATGAGACACTGAGAACCATAATCTATGTACATATTTTTGTGGAATACGTTTTTCGTAGCACTAGCCATTTCCAATATATTATTTTGCCAAGGTTTAAGTCATTTCAGGTATATTGCAAAATGTTCACAAAATATCCGACCATCCGCTCCCTCTTAAATGAGG